>JAOWBP010000300.1:0-18220 GCA_028571105.1 Tragopan temminckii | reverse complement strand
GGAAGGAAGGAAGAAAGAAAGAAAGAAAGAAAGAAAGAAAGAAAGAAAGAAAGAAAGAAAGAAAGAAAGAAAGAAAGGGAGAAAGAGAGAAAGAAAAAAACCCTCAAGATTGACTGGCTCATTGGATACCCTAGTGGATTTCTTCTTACACCAGAGCATCATTTAAGTCTATGTTCTCCCATCTACCTTGTTTGCAGTAAATAGCTGCCCATTATGTCAGGTCAGGCAAGCGCTGTGGCGTCACAGCTCAGCAGCCGTGAGCAGCTTGCCAAGTGTGGAGGGGACAGCCTCCGGGGAACAGACACATGTGTCAAGTTCCTGAGCTGTCAAGGCTCAAAGCGACAGTTTATCTGGAGGGTTTAAAACATCCCCACGAAGTTTCCCCTTCTTCCCTTCCCACTGCCCTTGTTGACAGTCTGCTTGAAAGATGACAGATGCTGTGTAGCAGTTTTCTTTAGACTTGCTTTAATTCCACAAGGTGCAATACACCAAATGCAATTCTGCCCATTGTTAAAATGCCAAGCTGAGAATCAAGGCAAACTGTAGAAGGGAGAAGAGGTGTTCCCTCGTAAGTATTTCCAGATAAATTTGATGCTCTCACTGTACCATCCTAATTTTCTTTGCCCACAATAAACACTTTACATGGAAGTTCCTGGAGAAAACAAAGAATTGAGGTTGGAATGAGGTTTGTCAAATCACTCTTCATATTTTATACCACTGAATATTTTATACCACTTTAACACAACACTGAACACTGACATGCTCAATGTGAAATATTTTCTCTTACATCATCCTAGCCTAATAACATTGTAGGGTTGTTTGTGGATTTGTTTGCATGGAAATGAGATCTATCCTGTAGACAGCTGAATTGCTTATGAGAGCATATCTTACAAAGTCAGCCTCATATACCACTGGGTCTGCGAGATTGTTTGTGGTACAAATCCAGAACCACCTGTGGTATGAGTATCATTTAAAAATATCACCTCTAAATAGATGTAGGTGTAGATTAAAGTTATCCTATCCTTTGTTTGTTGTTTGTCATCCTTTGATCAAATGGAGGAATATTTGCACTCCAGACAAACTTTTACTGCTTCTGAGTTCCTTCTGCCATACAATGAAATATATTTCCTATATTTGCTTCCTAAGTTGCACCTGCATCAGGAGGGAAAGCACACTCTTCAGGCCAACTTTTTACTGTTTTTCCCTCCTGCTGTTGGCAAATGTTACCCAGGCAGCCTGCAATAGCAAATCTTTGTCTGAGACCCCCCTGCCATTCACTGTCTGTACAAAGGATGTGAGAAGCATACTAAAGAAAAAATGGAACAGTCCTCCCCCACCACCATCTTTTCCATGCTTGATCTCTTGGAGTAAGAGCATATCACCACCAAACCTCATGCAGTTTAGAAGATTTCCCAAGAGAGGCACAGCCCAAACCAAGGAGATGGCAGAAAAGTGCAGCAGGTTTACTCTGATGCTCTCTCAGTTCTTCAGACAGGTTAGGAAATGTTCTTAGGCTATCTACAGACATGAGCAATCAAATGCTTTGGACCTCAAACTCAAGTCTGTTTGGCATCCTTACTTCTTCATATGGTTTTCCAGTGCATAGCATGATGCATACTCACAGTGAACTGAACACTGGTTCATTCTTACTCTAAAGGGTAACCAGCCAGGTCTGGAGTTGGTATCAGAACCCCACAGCAGCTCCACTTGATTTATGTCATCCAGAAGCTGCAGTCACAGTCTGCCTGAAAAGCTTCCCGTCACCAAAGCCATCTGATTGGTTAGAGAGGTCCACTACAAACATCCATCCATCCATTCTTTACTATCCATCTATCCATTTCTACAGAAAGGAAATGTTCACAATGAGCACATTTGCAGATGATAACAGGTAACAGTTGAACTTCTTCACGGAAGCTCCTTGCTAAATGTCTAGGTTGTCATGGTATTTTCAGTCAATTCCTATTATTTTCTTCTAATTTGTACTCAAATTCAGAAGAAAACAAACAGACAACCCACCCAAATTCAGAAGAAAAGAAAAAATTCTAGTTGATCCTGCTAGCACTAGTAATGATATTGAGTCTATTTATTTGCTCTATACAGTTTTCTGTGCCTTCTTCAATTTTGTTAAATGTGTTATGTTAGCTGTTGCCTCCAAACCTGAGTTGGCAGATTAGTCACTGCCAGGAGCTGCTAATCTCACTCAAACATTGCCCTGCAGTAGCACTAAGCTTTACATGCATGGCCTGCACTGTGCTGACTTTGTGGCATGCGTGGCCTGGAGCTGAAGGGAATGAAACCACTGTGATATATGCAGTGTTTCTTTTCCCAGCAAGGCACTAAGATAATTTTTTAACCATTTTTTTCACATGAACTATTACAGTTTATTTGTCCCTTGATTGCTCTACAGATCTTTTTCAACCACCCTGTTACCTTTGCCTGGACGCTTACTGGCCAACCCATAGAGCAGGTACAGCTTGGGCTCTTCCAGACCTGTAAACATGACGCCATCATATGATTGATCAGGAAACTCTAAGACTGAAGTTGGAGTGTTAGAAAGAAGACATTCTTTAATAGCAGCATAGGGGTAATCCTCCTGTCATGCGTAGCTTACACAAAAGATCTTCATTTTATATGCATTACTTGTGTCACATGTGCAGAAGTTTCCAAGAGGTGTGTCACATATTCAGTGACTGATTCCAAGCAGGACCTCCTGTTTCCTTGGTACAAAGACTCTGCAGAACTTCCTAATCTCCTCGGTTCAGAGACACAGCTCTTCCTGTTATCTAAACGAATTGCAGGACAGGAGTAACCATCAACAAATGCTAGCAAGTTTAATAATACTGTCACAACACAATGTGAGCCTGGACATCACTGCGCACAAATGCCAAAATGCAAGATTTCTGAAGCTTCTCCAGCACTAACATTTTACTAGCATTGCTAGCAGAAACACATTTTAGGCTCCTCAAACCTATGCTTCACACAACACAGGCTCAACAAAGTCCCAGGTCAGCCATGCAACCTAGGTGCATTGGGTTATAGCCCAATTCATTGTCTCCAGCTGCGGGGGCAGTCTCTTTCCTCTCTGCATTTCTCTCACAAGGGCAGCACAAGCTGTCCTTCCAGAACTAAGCCTGCATCGCTTGCATCCCTAGCCAACTTTTCTTTTAACTGTCCTTGTTCATAACAGTGTTTGAACTTGTGTCCTTCCTGTTTGTTGTATCCAGCATCCTTAATATTTTCGTCCACTAGATGACTGCACACCAACTCAGAGATTGAATTAAAGGAATGAATATAATGCTCCATGTCAGAGTTTCTTTTCTTCCATTTCTTGAAATAATAAGTGGCATAGAAATGTTTAAGGGACAATTAAACTTTCTTTTATGCAATGGAAGATGTTAAGGATGTATCCTATGCAGAGAACTATCCTCTGAATGGTGAAGAGAAAACAAAATATTGACCAGGTTATGCTAAATAACAAAATGAACCTTTGAAAAGTATGTGTTCATGAAATATATAACCAGATGGTGCACCATTGCATTTTTGAGGGCACGATTCACTGTGCAAACATGATATTTCAACGAAGATGTTTTGTAAAAGTTGTGTTTTTTTTCTTATACGCCTACTGCTTATGCCTTCAGGGAGAGGAACAGTTGTACAGACCACATTTGAAAGTAGATTTTAGATTATAGCAACTGCAAAGTACAGTAACTGACTGATAGATACTTAAAAAACATGTATCCAATCATGTAGAAATCAATTTCCTCAACACCTCCATTTCCTCTCAACTAACATGATTCAGAAGTCGGCATCATTCTGTCTATTCTATGCCTTCCAAAACTGGGAAAGTGATAAGTTTAACTACCTTACATGGTGGTCACATTTTCTCTTGACAGTGCCTGCTGAAAACTGACCTTGCACAGTGCAACCAGTAACCAAGTCTTTTGAGGGAGCTCTTCTCTACCGTTTTGTGGGAGCTTTGAAAGATATATAACCATCATCAGAAAGCCTTTCTCAACTTTAAACAACATGTTTCATCGTATACAGTAGCACTGTGTGGATTTGGCATTCTCCATTAAAATTTAACGTTTCAGAGTTAGTAAGAAAATGCAGGATATCACTGTTAGGATTCTGGGAGTGCCCTACTTGTTATATGGTCCAGTGGAAACTTACTAACCCATCCTTTAGGATATCAGGACTCTATACAATGCAGGAATGCTCAGAATTATAACTAGGAAGCATCTCAATTCACAAAAACCAAACTGCAAAAGAAAAAGAAGATTTATCTGGATGAAGTCCAAAGGTGATTTTTTTGCTTCTAAAATGCATCAAACTGAATAAACAAGCTACATTTCTGCTACGGAAGGGAAATTTGCCTGGTGATTAGAAAATGTCATTAAAAAGAAAATGACTGCCTGTAAAAGTCTTACCCTGATAAAATGTGTTGACCTAAATGATATTCCTCAAAGGTAAGTCAGAGTGTTATGTGATGTTCTTTTATCGATTGTTGATTCTGTGTTTACCCTTGGGATCAAAACCCACAAAGAAATGTTTTGAAAGAAAAAAGAGTGACCTTTTCGATGGAGGCATTTTAATACTATGTGATGCTGAAATAACTAATCGAAAGTATAACAAAGGTGGAGGAGGGGAATCTTTGTGTAAAAGTAGGCATTTCTATGTGTTTGGGATAAAATCAGAGTTACAATACAACTGCTATCTACTCTGAAAACTTTACCTTAAAACCAGCCCTCGAAAATCATACACTCAATATTGGAGAGATAAGGTAAAGTGGGAATCTTTCCCTTTTTTTGCATATAAAGCATGAAGTCACTCTCTTGGATGAGTGTCATATCACTGTCAGTGTTAAGAACAGAAATTTCTACAGTTAAGTCTTTGTAATCCTCTTATAGCATGAAAAGACTATTTTCCATGGCTTCACATTTTTTGATATTTCAGTCAGAGCTAGTGATATTTTTTATTAGACAAGGTTGTGCATTTTCATGCTCTTAAAAGAAGAGGCATGGCAGATACTGTGAGAGTAGAAAGAAATTAAACTGCTTTTATGTTACTGAAATAACTCAAAGATCATGATTATTTTTAGTGCAATATTTGAATCCTGTTACCGGAAAGCTTATTTCTGGCCATCTGTCAGGCTAACTTATATACGCCAGGTTATATACAAGCCTTGCAGGGAATGCCATGTGAATTATTCTTCAGCAGTTTCTTATGGTCTAAGGAGAACTAAACAATCTATCCTAAGCATAATGTATTACAAATACCGAGAGGAGGAAAGAGAGTAAGTATAGATCTATAGAGGGTTATGACCTTTAAGAGAACTCCAATTACAGGTACTGTGGGTAATTTCTCTTGTATCTTCACATCCTTTCAGACTAAGTAGTTATTATTCTTGCGTTCAAGATATAGCTGTATAAACTAACATATATCATGGAAGTATTCCTAAACATTTTATCTGGAATATATGATGGATGTGGTACTCATGAGACATTGAACAGTTAATACTGAAAATCAAACAAAACAGAATGAAACAACAAGGCACTTTTACTAGCAAGAGTTTTTGTAGAATAATGCAAATATAAATATAACTTTTTTAAACAGAATATTCCATCTGTTTTCTGTACCTCATTATAGTTAAATTATGGTAGTCATAAAACTGAGTAAACTGATGAGTAGCTAGAATTAAGAACTAGATCTAGAGCTGGGATACCAGGCGTCGGAAACCAGTAGCTTAAATCTTTGTTCTTCCTTCCAAGGAAACCAAAATTCCACTGCCACCACACCTTTCTTTTTTTTTCTTTTTTTTTCCCCCCTCTCTGATGTTAGAGTGTTGATTAAATTGTTTCCAGGTAGTTAACTTGCTCTGCTGACAGTGGCTCTCCCCTCTCTGTCCTGTACTGGAAGGCCACTGTAAGGGCTCCCCAGATCCCTCTTTCTCAAGGCTAAGCAACTATCAATTATTCAAATTATTGATTGGGCAAATATGTGTTTATCAGAGCTTGCTAAAACCATCTCCTGGCCTGAGCTTCTGTGTGGTATATTGTCTGAAACAGTAAAGTGAACAAAGGAATAGCACAGGAAAATTGTTGCTGCCTGAAAAATTTCTTGCTTCATGTTTTTTTTGTTGTTGTTGTTGTTTGTTTTGTCTTTTGCTTTTTTCAACATATTATGTGTACTTGTTGCTGTTATTTTTCTTCAATGGTTGTGCTCAGTTTTTACTATCACTGACTGCATTTACTTTTCCAATTTGTTTATACGATCTATTTACATTACTTTTCTCGTTCTTATCTCTCTTTGCATTTGATTTCATAGTTTGTACAATTCATAGCAATTAAACATTCTGTTTGCAGAAACAACATGCCTTCTGAGAGAGAGGCTTGGCACACAGGATCAGGAGAGTGCCCATTGCTTGCCTTACACATCTGGTTATGGCTGGGAGAAGTTGAGCTGGGGAGAAATTGACGAGGGATTAAGACTAGACCAAATGAGATCTAGTGCTGGGTGAAATAGGTACAGAAAGGAGCACTGAGAAAGCCCCAGCTTTCTACAGAACACTGGTTCTCTACAGGACAATGGCTTTCCTGCAGGACAGGGTTTTCCTGCTCTCATGAACAGCAGTGCAAGGAAAATGGGCCCTGCCATTTTCCCTTGTGTGAGACAATCCAATTCTCCATTTTCTGCAAAATATAGTGAACAGCAATTATTCTACTGAAGTGGAGCTGTGGGGCATATGGCATCAAGCATCTGCAAGTGGCAATCTACCATAGCTTGAAACACAATGAAACAATGCTTTTTTTTTGCTAATGAAGTACCCAAGAGGGATCAAATGAAATTTAGCATCTTATTCGCATCTCAGGTACTGTCTTTGTAGCCCATGTACATGCACCAAATCAGTACATTCTGTGCTGTGAAAAATCACTGTATTCTCACAAACTACCAGGAGGACTGATGGCTTTCCTGCTCCAAGTGGCTTAGGAAGAAAGCTGGAGCTGCCAGGAGCAGTTGTCAAGTGAATATGATTGCCTTTTTCCTAATTAATAAAGGAACAGTGCATTCATTCACTGATGCAAAGTGCAAAGCCTTAGCTCAGAAGGAAGCCCTGTGAAAAGCAACACTTTCTCATGACTCTCCTACTACTGTAGTCTGAACTGCAGTCATCACCCACATCTCTCCTTCCTACGTGCAGCTCAGCAGTCAAGGTCTGGATAGGTACTCACAGAATCCAAAGGCAGGGATCAGGAAATTGAAGAACTGCCCATTGTCAGAGATGAGACCATCTAAGGAGCCTGAATGTGCTCAAGTCCACAGGACCTGCTCAGAGGCATCTGAGAGTTCTGAGGAAACGGATGGATGAAGTTCCCAAGTCACTATTTATTATATTTGAGAAGTTGTGGCAGTCTGCTGAAGTTTCCACTAACTGGAAAAGGGGAAACATCATCTCCCATTTTTTAAAAGGCAAAAAATCAAGACCTGAGAAACTACAGGCCAGTCAGTCTCATCCCTGTGTCTGGTAAGAGTATGGAACAGATCCTCCTTAGTGGTGACTGGTGACAGCCAACATGGCTTTGCTAATGGCAAATCATGCCTGTCAAATTTGGTGACCTTCTACAATGAGGTTACAGCAGTGACAGATTAGGGAAGAGCAACTGGCATCATCTATCTGGACCTGGACCAAGCATCTGATACTGTCCCACACAACATCCTTGTCTCTAGAAAGGTGAGACAAAGATTTGATAGATGGACCACTCAGTGAAAGAGAAATTTGCTAGACTGTCAAATTTAAAGAGTTGAAAGCTCGATGTTGAAGTGGAGATTGGTGGCAAATTTTGTTCTTTGGAGTTCAGTATTGGAACCAGTATTATTTCATATCTTTGTTCTTAACTCCACCTGGAGTACTGCATCCAGATCTGATTCCCCAGCACAGAATGGACATGGATCTGTTAGAGAAGGTCCAGAATATACCCATGAAGATGACTAGCAGGCTGGAGCCTTCCTACAAAGAGAGAGTGGGAGAGATGGATTTGTTCAGCCTGGAAAAGAGAAGGCTGTGGGGAGGTCTCATAATGACCTTCCAGCACATAAAGTGGAAAGGGGGCAGAGTCTCTTTACTAGGGATTGTAGTGTTAGGACAAGAGGTAGTAGTTTTAAACTAAAAGGAGGTATATTTAGACCAAATACTACGAAGAAATTCTTTGCTGTGATGGTAACAAGGCTCTGGCATGGACTGAGAAGCTGTGGATGAGCCACCCCTGGCGGTGCTCAGTGTCAGATTGGATGGGACCCTGGGCAGCCTGATCTAGAGGAAGGTGTCCCTGCCAGGCAGTTGGATGATTTTTGAGTTCCTTTCCAACACTAACCATTCTATGATTCAGTGATTCTATGGTTTTCTTTTTGTATTATTTCCAGAGTGTCGGAAGTCTTCCAGTCCTCCTCCATGCCAGGTGCTGCATGACAGTCATGTATCCCCAAGTAGCTTTCTAAATGAGAAGCATTCACTGATCCAAACACTGTAAGTCATGATGGAAACACACAATCAGAGATGAGAAAACTCTTTTCCTTCTTTATGATAACTTTTGCTGAGCCAAAAGCTTGTTTTACCCACTCCGTCTGGTGGGCAGTGCAATATTAAAGTAGTTTCACAGTTGTTTCTATTTATCTAAAAGAATCTCCAGCCCCTACCTGGAAATACTCAGGATAAAACTAAGTCATGCCAACTTCTCCTAACAAAGGAATGCTATGATACATTCTGGGGAAGGCAGAACAAAACTGTAACATTATTTAGCATTTATATCAGTTGTGTCTACATGGACACAGTGAAATAAGGTCTTGAAAATCATCTTGGCAGTTTTGTAAATAAATAAAATATAAGATCTTATCTATTGTATAATTTTATCTGTTCAGGTGATAGATTTATTGTGCTAATACCAAACACGACTTTAAAAAATTGTGATTGTTTGTAATCTAGCCAGTCTCGATTGTATCAACATTTTGCTGGGAGACAAAAATGTGACTCTGAAAAATATCCTGATCTTGTGCAATCTTCAGCTTACATGGAAGAGATATTATCAAGATGTATCCAAACATTACAACTCAAGGAAAAATAATAGAGAGAGATCTGTATGGCAACAGTAAACTGTGTTTGTCTTCTTCAAGGCATTGACTCTAGTCCATTCACTGCTACAGACTGCTTTGTAGGTTAAAAAAAAAAAAAAAACCTGCTATGAGATTGTGCTCTCTGCTTTGACTGAAAACGACAAAACACCCAATTAAGCTACCTGATTTTCTCCTCCTGATCTGTTTCTGTGTCTCTTCATGCCAAAACAGTGTCATTCATATTAATCTGAAGTTAAATTTCCATCCATGTGCAGATAGATTCCTCAATACTGAACACTGTTGTAACTCCCTCAGCTTCAGAACAGTGACTCAGTCTAATTTCATGCAAGGTAACTGCAAATTTCTTTTACAAATCAGACAAAATCTCAGAAGAGAGCAATAGTAGAGTACTTACAATTAGAAAGGTTCATAGCTTCACACGAAGAAAACTTTTAAGAATGTGACAAACACTGGTAGATATTTGAAGACAGAATGATAAAATCACAGAATCATGGAATCAGAATGGCTTGGCTTGAAAGGGACCTTAAAAACCCATCCAGCCTGGCCTTGGGCACCTCCAGAGATAGGGCACCCACGCTTCTCAGTGCAGCCAGTGCCAGGGCCTCCCCACCTACTGAGTAAAGAGTTTCCTTCTAACACCTGATCTAAATCTCTACTCTTTTAGTTAAAAATCATTCTTTCTTAGCTTATCAGACCACATGAAAAGTCAGTCTCCATCTTTTTTATAAGCTCCCCTTTTGTTCTGGAAGGCTCCCTGGAGTCTTCTCATCTCCAGGCTGAGTAAAAACATCTCCCTCGGCCTTCCTCTGTGGGAGAGGTGCTCAGCCCTCTGATCATCTTTGTGGCCCTCCTCTGGGCCCGCTCCAGCAGCTCCACATCCTCCTTGTGCTGGGGGCCCCAGGTCTGGATGCAGTGCTCCAGATGGGGCCCCATGAGGGCAGAGCAGAGGAGGCAGTCCCCTCCCTCAGCCTGCTAGCTATGTTTCTCTTGATGAAGCCCAGGATAAAATTGCGTCTCTGGCACACTGCCAGATCTTTTTTAGTTTTTCACCCATAAATAACCGAAAGTCCTTTTCTGTTTGTCTGATCTCTATTCATTCATCTCCGAGTCTGTATCTGTGCTTGGAATTGCCTTGAATCAACCTTGTACTTGGCTCTGTTGAATTTAATGAGATTTGCATGGACCCACCCCTCAAGCCTGTCCAGATCCCTCTGGGAGCTGTCTCTTCTTTCTGAATTGCCAACTGCTCCACTCTGCAAATTTGCCGAGGGTATGCTCAGTCCTATTGTTGATGGCTCTGACAAAGATAGTGGCCCAATATCAACTGCTGAGGAATAGCACACATCACTGGTCTCCATCTGGACATCAAGCTATTGATCCCACATAGCAGCCAGTGCCCAGCCATCCCTTTCCCCTTGGTAGCTCATCCTGTAGGCCAGCACATTAGCCTAGTGGGCAGAGGGTTAACACTGCTGTTCTACTGCTTGTTCTCTCTTGCAGAGTAACTCATCTGTGAATAGCAGGAAAAGGTTGCTCGTGGCTCTGGGTCATCATAAAGGGTATGTCCTACATGGAAATAAATATCCCTGAGATGACTGCAGGCAAGGCTTTGAGGTTAGAACACTACCATGATATCTTCAGGAAGAAATCCCCCTGGAAGCACTTCATATACCTGAGCAAAAAGTAGGGGCTGTGACAGTGCAAGTATTGGTCATCTGGCCAATAAGCATGCGATAGAGTTCTTGGACACGTTTTCTTCTTTGGAAAAGAAATTACAGAGAAGAACTTTTTAAAAGCTTTAAAGATAAGAAGTCCTGTATTGCTTTACTGTATGTTGAACACTTGATATTTTAAACCAACACAAACATATTTGCCACAAAGACATAGGCCTGTGGCTGATACACTGATCATTACCAGGAGTAGTCTTCAGTAAATGATCATTACAAGTCCAACAGCTTTTAGGTTTTGCTGACTTCGTAGATCCTCATGAAATATGTATTTAGGATTTTTAATTGAGTATGTTACCAGATGAACCATTTTGCAGTTGTTCAGTACAATAATGGAAAGAAGAGTTTGTGATTAGATTTCTACTCTTCTGCCCTTATTCTTTACATACTTCCTATTGATTCAACTAATGCATCCATCAGGGAAATAAAAATGTTAGGTCTTATTTAATTAAACCAAATTACTTTAGTGGCTTTTACATACTTCTGCTTGTTTTTCCCCTTCTGGGAGTCCTAGTAACTTGTGTTGAGCTTTGCATTTTAT
Organism: Tragopan temminckii; assembly: GCA_028571105.1. Lineage (NCBI taxonomy): Eukaryota > Metazoa > Chordata > Aves > Galliformes > Phasianidae > Tragopan > Tragopan temminckii. The sequence goes on along the minus strand of JAOWBP010000300.1, from coordinate 6,826 downwards.
TTGTTAAAAAAAAAAAAAAAGAGCAGGAGTCTGAGCTGCAGTGGTATGACAACTATCAGACAGCCCAAATCAAAAAGCATTAAGCGAATGTTCTTTGGAGCAACATTTAGCTTTAGGAAAGAATCAGGAAAGTAGCAAATCTACCTACAAACTCTCCTGTATACTCAGAATGGCAAAGCAAGTTCCAACTACGTAAAGCTCTCATCTGGAGGCCTCTAACAGGTAAATATGTACAGGCGAATGCCTACAGAATGTAACTGCAGGTAACTGTCATTTCATATCATACCTAATCTGCAGAGTTAGAAACTGGATTTCTGCATGTGAGTTTCAACAGGCTTGAGCTTTGTTAAAGTAATTCAAAACCATATAATTATAAAATTACTTTGTATACTTTTCAACTCTAGTTATTGCGGATTTGTTACCTATTCTGTGAAATGTACTTGCTGCAATGCACAAGTCTCTATGCAACCATGTGATTATAAAATTGATGAACATCAGTAGATAAGTATATATATAAGTATATAAGTATAACCACCATATTCCCTAAATAACCCCTTTCTGATATGATTTCAGTTTGTTATAGAATTTGATTTGAAACACAGTTTCTTGGGTCAGTGTGGGGGAAATCTCAAATAGTCAAATAAGCAAATATCCTCTCATTTCTTCTCATTTTTTTTCCATAGCAGCCCATAATGGGTATGCACATCTGATGCTCAGAACAGTGATCACATTGCTCATAAATACTTCTGTGTTTCAGCAAATAAGACAATTAAAGAAAAAAAAACAAAACAAAACAGTATTAGATGCTTTAACAGCTGAAATATATTCTGTCAAAATGTCCTCCAATTGCACTACAAGAACAAGATCCATGTTGGATCCATGAAGATCCATGATCTTCATTCATCTTCCACTGGATGGAAACGTATGTGCTTTCCAGAATGATTAATGCTGTTAATGCTCCTCATGAGTGAGAGAGCCTATTCTTTCTGCCTGGATACCTGTTAAGACTGTCTTAAGTGTTGGAATATGTATTCAAGGTCTGCAGGTGCGTGGGACAGGGCAGGTTAGCCACAGGAAAGGGTTTCCATACACTGCGCTGGGAATGTGCCGGCTCTACAGCTAACCAAACACACTGCAGTCCCAATTAGGCAGAGCTCAGTAATGGAAAACCCTGTGATTCATTCAGTATTCAGGGTGGGCAGCTGTATAACAATTTGTTTCACAACAAAAAGTTGACAGAACAAATCCAAAACAACTCTGTGTGCATGTTTACATGGGAAACTATTGGCATTAGCAGTGCATTTGAAGGTGTGCTTTAAGTCCCTTATGCTTTTTGTAACATTTTCAAATTCATTGCTGTCTTCAAGATGACAGGAAATTCAGGTCTGCCTTCCTCCTGGGGGATCTTTATTCACAGACAAGTCAAAAACCCTTGACAAAAGGCAACCAAGGGAACTTGCTGACCTTTTAGCTGCCTGTCTAACATCAGAGCAAGTATTGCTTCCTGATAAAATGAGAAATTCAATTTAAGGGGAAATGTAGCAGGTACTTGAGTAGAGTCTCATTTTATTTTACTTCTTGGGCTGTCTCTCAAACTGAAAACAAATGTAAATAAACAGAACTGTATCTTTCGTTCCCCAGTTACAAGACCTCACAACGCACACAAAGGTAAAATTATTCTTGCACTGTTGTCCATCCCACTGTCTGCTGACTTTTATCTCCTCAAAATAAAATTGTCATTTAAAAATCCTGTACTCTTATGGCATTCTGGTCATTAATTTTAGGAGGAGTGATCCCTTTCATATTGAGGACCTGTTAGTACTACATCAATTCTTTGGGAATTAGGTGAATCCCTAACTGTGATAACTTCACTGCATATTGCATAATGACAGTATTGCTGGGGAAGCAGCATTCCAGATAGGTGTCCCAATGTATTCAACAGTCTTTCAGCTCGAACACCTTTTTCATCTACATCACTCACCTGTCATAAACTACCTGCTCCTTACATGAAGAGAGCAAAAACCCCGAGATAGCAACATGGAAAGGCTTGGCTAAGCAATGCATCAGGGACTGCACCATCTCTCCTGTGAGGAGAGGCTGAGAGCTGGAACTGTTCACCTGGAGAAGTGGAGGCTCAGATGGATCTCATCAATGTGTACAAATACCCACAGTGAGGGTGAAGGGTGGACAGAGCCAGGCTCCTTTCAGGGATGGGATGAGAGGCAGTGGGCACAAAGGGGAGCACAGGAGGTTCCCTCTGACCACCAGACAGCACTTCTGTGCTGTAGGACTGACCGAGCCCTGGGCTGCCCAGAGACTGTGGGGTCTCCACCTTGTGCAGGTGTTCAGACGCCATCTGGAGTGGTGCTGGGCACCCTGCTCTGCATGTCCCTGCTTCAGCATAGATTGGGCCACATGAACACATTTGATGTATACAAGATAATCAGAACCTATAGACAGACTGGGTTCTTCAAAAGAGAAGAATTTGGCATTTTATATGTATGAAGGAAATGTGAACTGTACGTATTCCCAATTTTGAGAAAAAAAAGACAGAGATGACATTAAAGACTCTTGCATTAATATGTTATCATTTGCAAATATCACTCTGATGCACTGTCAAGCTTTAATTTTTTTTTCACTTTGGTTTGCGAACAATTAAAAATATTTCTTATGTAAAGTTACTTTATTTACATTGGAGTTTACATACGTATGCATTGCAAGTAGAAATTCTCTGGTGCTTCTACAAACTAATCCACCAGCCTAACAGTAAGTCACAGTCTGTTAGGAAAAGTGACACCTAAATGTAGAAATCCATAAGTACAAATCTGATATTACAGCTTTAATAATCCATTTGATTTATATGCATTTATTGTATATCTTTTCCCTCATTAGGTGAAATTTGCTAAGCTGGTCAGCACAAGTGGTTTCAGATCCTGTATCTTAGAAGTTCATACCCATCCTAAACACACAATAGAAAAAACACCTGTTGTGTAGAGGCAGATGCAGAAAGGCAGGTCAGATGTGTTCTTGGACTTACAAAACAATACACAGTATCTTTTGGTTATTTGTTATTTGCCATTAGTATCTGCATTGTAGTTGGTACTGTTGGGAATGGTAGCTCTCCAGCTCAATCAAGTAATGTAGTACAAATGACCCCTGGAGCTTTTTGTGCTTTCAGTTTGTGACAAAAGTAGATAAAATACACTTGGTATCTCACCACCTCCCTTCAAGCAATCTGCAAGATTTGTATCTAACAAGAGAGCAAGCAGATTCCTGTTTCCTGCATTAAATATAAAAAGGAATAAATAAAAGTCTTGAGAACAATTTGCTTTCTTAACAAATACATTCTGGTTATGTACCAAGGTATTCAGGCACGTGGGAAACATCTTCCGGCATCGAAGCACAATTATCTGTCACAGTAAGCTGCTAAAATTGCTTGGCACCATGCAGGTCAGTCAGCCAGCAGGTAGAGCACTGCTGGGACCAATCCCAACAGGCAGATCACGTGAAACCAACTGTTTTGGACATTAAGGAGAGATTATTTCAGCAGTGTGGGCTGTCCTTTGTAACTTGGTCTAAGCTGAGCCTATTTAATATATTAGCAGAGATTCAACCAATTAACTGTACTCATGCATGACTGCTGGTAAGCCATGGAAAAAGCAGAGTTAGTAGAACCTTTGCCTAGGTACAGCAATTTTTTCATAGAATCATCAAATCGCAGAATGGCTTAGGTCAAAGGCACCTTAAAGCCCATCCAGTTCCAGTCCCCCTGCCCTGGGAAAGGTTGCCATTCACCAGATGAGGCTGCCCATCTGCCCATGAGGGCCCATCCAACCTGGCCTTGAATGTCTCCAGGAACAGATCATCCACAATTTCTTTGGGCAGCAGTACCAGTGCCTCACCACCCTCTGGGCAAAATATTGGCCTCTAACATCTAATCTAAATCTCCCTTCTTTTAGTTTAAAACTATTCACCCTACCACTATTAAAACATGTAGATTAGAACATGGCCTTCCCCCACTTTATAAGCTCCCTTTAAGTAATGGAGGGCTGCTGTGAGGTCCTCCTGGAGCCTTCTCTTCTCAGGCTGAACAAGCCTAGCTCCATCAGACCTTTTTCATAGCAGAAGTGCTATGAGCGCCTTTGTGTCCCCTCTCTGGGCCTGTTCCAGCAGCTATACATCCTTCTTGGGCTGAGGGCCCCAGGACTGGACATAGTACTGCAGTTGGACCTCATGAAGACAGAGCAGAGAGAAACAGTCCCTCCCTGCCCTGCTGCCACCCCCCTGTCAATGCAGCCCAGGATACAGCTGGCCGTCTGTAGACATCCCTCCCTTCTGCTGTGCCAACTGCACCACTCAGCTCGGTGTCATCCATGAGCTAGCTGAGGGTACACTCAATCCCACTGTCTGGGTTGTTGAAGAGCACCAGCCCCTAGATGGAACCCTGGGGACCATCACTTGCAACAGTCTCCTTTACCCTGTGTTCTGCTGCTGTTCTATATTGAAGAATCTCACTGCAGTTGAACAAAAAGCACAATCCAGATATATTTTTTCTGAGAAATATTATTTATGACTTTTGTAAAGGTACATTTGGAACCATCATTGAGTTGTCAAAAATGAGAAAGCTGAAGTCTCTAATCTTCTTCACTTGAATTCTCCCCCTCAGCAAAGCTGCTGTTCGGTGAAGGTGGATGCAGGAGTCCTAGAAATGCTATCTTTGTGACACTACCAGCAAAAATCAAAACTATTAGGAGTTATTTTTCCTTCATCCATGTCCATGGTAACAAACTTAACCATCAGCTCTGCAGTGCTTATTTCTAGTTCTTCTGGCTGAGCTATTAAGATAACTTCTGAATAGTGTTTTTGGTCTATACTTACTGCCTTCCCTGCTTGAGCAGTGGGAAATAAGGTGCTTATTGTAGGCGCTATATACGAAGCATATAAATGGAAAAAGTACAAAGAATTTTGAAGAAAGGGGTGGAAATGTAGAACTGCCTTATTTCTCCTGAGCTTTTCAGAGATCCTGGTTAATGCTGCAGGGACACCACAGGAATGGCATTTCAGATTTACACTACAGATCTCTCTAGTATCCCTCCTAATTTACATATAACTTGGTAGAGTCAACATTTTTCTGTATGCCATCATCTTGAATTTGGATTACTCATGACTGACAACTAGAATCTGATGATTGAAACACTGTCTGCATGCTCCATCAAAGTATCAAAAGGCATCTAGATGGAAAAGAAAACTCACTTCCCTATGTAATACTGCATGTCCTACATTGCTTCAGCAATTTATGTATTGAATGTAATGAGTGTCAATATGTGATTAATGTGTTCAGTATACTGATGGTATAAAAAAGACGTAAAATGATCAGATCCTACCAGCTGTTTCATATTCAATACAAACATCCTGCTAGGAGTAGGATGGGGCCCTGGGCAGCCTGGTCTAGCATTAAATGGGGAGATTGGTGGCCCCGCCTGTGGCAGGGGGGTTGGAGATTCACAATTCTTGAGGCCCCTTCCAATCCTTGCCATTCCGTGATTCTGAGTGGTGGCCACCCTTTCACAATGGCCTTAGCTTCTATGAGGACAAAGACAAGGCAAAACAAATTGTCATCATTGAATCAGAACTCTTTCCAGGGCAAGTTGCATCCTCAAATTTGCATTTGCTAAAACAATCCGCTTTTTGCACTGTAGCAAGGCATCCACATACATGCACGTTCTAGTCGTGTCCATTGGTGTGTGTAAACTTCAACACAATTTTGTGTATGCAGAACAAAGATTAGCTGGTGACACTGTGGAACATTTTATCAAACTCAATCGTCTGTCAAATGCCACTTATTCCTAGAAACCAAGCTTCTGAAACATTCAGAGAAATTAGTTCCTTGAAATATCAAGCTGGAAACAGAAATACAGAAGTAATTAGGTTTTGTGATGTCTCATCAAGATTTCTGCACTTCTGCTCTCTGGTCTGGATGAAAATTTGTTGCTACAGGAAGCTCTAATAGTTCAAGTTTCATTAAGCACAGATGGGCATTTGAATTAAAATGTGGAACTCCTGATGTCTGTCTACCTATCACATTCCTTCCACATACTGTCTTCCTTGAGGAGCATAGGCCAAGGTGCTTCCTTGGGGAGCACAGGCAGCAAAGAATCCCACAGCAAGTTTTGGGACACTTAGATTATTGTTTCCTTGATGCTCACTGGTGTTTCACTTGGGCTAAAAAGGGGGTCATCTTTATTAAGTAAGCATTCCTTCTATTAGAGTTCTATTATTTTGCACTACCATAACATTACAATACACTAGGACTTTATGATGACCAAAGTAGTGTCACTCTAAAAAAAAAAATGTGAAAGAGTCTTGCACGTAGCAGGACTATGGGTTGGTTTTTTTTTTTTTGAGGTAGGAGTGCATGTCATATTTTGATAGATTCATATGTGCAGATTGTTCTTTCAAGTGCTGAACACCAAGATTTTAGCTAAGCAGCATACATTCCTACATAACATATGGTATGGTTTATGGCAGTACCATGGCAAATTCTGGAAGAAATCTTTCCACAAGGGTGAGCTGAAGGATCCTCCTCAAAGCTGTAGTGACTGCAGCTCCTGCAGTCTGAGTCACAGATCACTGACATGGGAACCATCCACTGGCTATTGAAAAGAGAAACTTCTGTGTTCTGTGTAGGTGCAGCAAGTCACAGCATTGCCATTATTCTGCAAAGAGGAAATGTTGTTCCAAAAAAAAAAGAAGGGAAAGGGAAAGGGAAAGGGAAAGGGAAAGGGAAAGGGAAAGGGAAAGGGAAAGGGAAAGGGAAAGGGAAAGG
>JAOWBP010000293.1:0-26245 GCA_028571105.1 Tragopan temminckii | reverse complement strand
TGGGTATGCCATTTTATCCCAGCTTTTTAAGTACAGAAAAATACTATTTTTCAACAGAAAAACAATGAATCCCAAGTTACTCCTATGTGGATGCCCTCTCTTCCAAATGAGACCTACAGAGCAGATAGAAAAGTAGTGTTAAGTGTACTAAAACTTATCTGCCCATCATACTCCTCTGCAGTCTTTATCTCACTGGTTCTGGATGAAAGACAGTACCTCACCCTTATCCTCATTCAGAGGGAAAGGGGAGATTTACCAGCTTTTAAGAAAGGACCCATCACTTAGTAACAGCTCCAAAAAAAATATGCCTACTGAGAAGAAGGGATTGTGAGAGAAAAACATGTCTCAAGGATAAACAAAAGACAAAACTGACAGCAAATCCCAACCTAAAAAAAGTTGTGTGCTAGTTAGCAGGCTAGGCAGCAGCTTTTACTAATGCTGCCAGTTGTGCTATAGAAAACACAGTGAATAAAAAAGAACTGGGAAAATCAAAAAAGCAAAGAGATGTAAAAAGTGAAATAACTTAGAAGTACAAGTACTGTGTGATCAACAAACTAAAATATGTGTTGTGAGTTTTCTCTTTCTCCAGTTTCTCTTTCAAGAAAAAAGTGAAAAATACAAAATCTAACATGAAATATAACAGCATTAGTAATTGTCTCGTGTCAATGTTGTTCAGACCTGATTAAAAAAAAAAAAAAAAAAAAGATGCAGTAGCAAAAACTTTTCTTTGTACAGGTTGAAGAATGGTGGAATATGATAACAGAGATAAGAGAGGCTGAGAAATTTATTTAGAGTTTATGAACAGTCCTATCCCATTTACAGTTCCATATCTCTATTGGGAACTCAAATGATGTTAAGTTTCATTTGTTCATGTCAATCTTCTTCTACTCCTTTAAAGAAGCCAAATATTTATCGCCATGCAAATTTTTCTGATTTCACTATTTTGCCTTCCAAACAGAAATAAAACCAGAACTTCTTAAACCAAACCACCCAGTACACTTCTTTTAAGATTACATTGATCTAAGTTTTTAATGTGAACTCTCTCAATCCTAGCTGGTCTAAGATTTTTACATTAACTTTTAGACCAGAGTAGATTTTCATAGCTGAGCTATAAAACCTTGCAAAACTACATTTGTAGCAGAAATGATCACAAAGCCTGGAGTATAGTAGCAATTGTGAGTATACAACTAATAAATACATCTTGATTCTACAAAATAAATTTATTACAGCAGTTCTACTCTAGTATGTTATTTTGAGCTCAGCTTTCTTGTTGGTGAATATGCTGGGCTAATACACTTCTTTAATCATGATATAAAAGTTGAAAGTTAAAATTGTAAGAAGCAAAATGAATTGATTATGAACATAAATCTTTAGCAAATAGAAGAGAGTTTTAATTCTAAAGATTCTTGATAGAGAGGAAGAATGGATTGTTAAAGAACAGGCTTTCCTATGGCATGAAATTTGTTTTTATTTACTATTGCAAGTATTGATTTACCATAAAAGTAGAGACTGATTTTATTGTTTGAATTAGTCTTAGTGTAAATGTGGTTGGTTTTAGCCATAAACAACTTCTAATTAGCAAGAGTATTATATATATGAAAAAAACGTTAGAAAATAAAACCTGTAAATTCAACTCGCATTTTACGCTTGACCAGCATTACATTCTACGGTCCTTTGACTCGACAACATACACACACACATAAAAAAAGTAAATATTGAAATACTTTTTGAAAAAAACCCAACTCACAAAGAGAGCATTGTTCTTATTATGTATTGCAAATTACAATAAATAAAAATATAAATGGTGGAAGATGGCAATCACACACATTCTTTTATAAAGAAAAATAGTATGAATCTGAGAGGGGACTTTCATCAGGACAGCATAGCCTATACCTCTCGGCTCCAGCAGATGCTCTACAACTTCTCTCTAATAAGTAATAATTTCTCTAAGTGTTCCACTTTTGTTGTCTTGAATATGAAACGTCTCTATTATTTACCTGCAAGGAATCCAGACAGATAAAAGAAGCTCTTTCCTGAGATCTTTTCAGCAGCATTATGGGACACACTGACATGTACAGCTGGGCAACAACACAAGTAGGACCAGCCCATCAGCAGTATGAACAGATGTAGAAGTAAGTCGTCACTTCTAGGAGTGAAGTAAGTAAATGGGACACAGTACTCTATGGAACATTTTCAAAGCTTTCCATGTCTTCCATGACTTCCCATACTGTCTTTCTCTCATTGTCACAGTAAGTACCTTAACTCTATCTAATGGATAGAGCTAGTCTTTCTGGAGTCACAAATTAACAATAAACAGTGATAGGTTCAAATTTTCTGATTATTTCTTTTTTGAATAGAAAATTCTTCTGCAATTTTTCCAAATTTTCAGTTTTACATATATATTCATGAACTGTATATCAGAAAAGATTTTACAGATTCAGAATAGAATTTCAAGCGAAAATCATGCATGGCAAGTATAATATACCAATACGGAATGTAATCAAACTAATTAAATTATACAAAATTGTTTGTTGTTGTTGTTTCCAGTTCCATACATAATTTATGGCTTGCATAAAAAATTTCAGAAGTATCATTTCGACAACCTAAGACTCTGATGTAGAAACCAGAAATCTAATTTATAGATCTAACTCAAGAAGACCAAGAACTTGAAGATTTCCTATTCCTATACTGTTGATAAGGGCTCTGATACAAGGTTAGTTCTTTTCACTACTTTTTTTAGGTCTTGCCAGGTTTGTGATTTCACCCTCATATAACATTTTTAAGCTTTTTTTTTTTTTTTTTTTTTTTTTTTTTTTTTTTTTTTTTTTTTTTTTGGCAAAGAAACCAGTTTTCAAATAGAGCATTCAGGAGGTAAGTCAGTAATTGCAGCAGATATTTTGTTGTACAAAGTATATAAGGGTACTAAATGTAAAGCACCCCAAAATTTAAAGTGTCTCAAACACTGTCCAGCACTTCCTGACCCACTGGTCTCAGCTGTGATACCACAGACAAACACAGTAGTTTGAATAGTTTGAATTATTGATTATAAAATATAATCTTTTGTTTAAGGTTGCTTTCCATGAGTATCAAAAGAAAATCTAAGGCTGGACTTCTTTGTAAATTTATGTAATTACAATTAAGTATTCAGGAATCATATTGATGAACAGGGTATAAATAAACTGATGTGTCACTTTCAAGAAGACTCTTAATGTTATTTTACTGTAAAATAATTCTGGATTTCCTTGCCTCTGAACGCTGAATTCCAAAAAAGAAGGAAAAATGTATTTGATAAAAGTAAATGAGACATGAGAGAATTTTAAACACTCAGTGAACTGAGACAGCTACATTGTTTTTAAAGTCTAATTTTAAACTGCATTATTTACAATAGAACCATTACAATCTATCATGTTATTGTGCTGTCATATAGACTCACAGAATCCATGTACTAAGTTCCTTGCAATTTTTTAGACGATTACTTACGTGCAGTAGCTGCTTTTCGGGCAAAAATAGTTAGCATGAGGATTTTTCTTTATGTATAGAGCTTAACTGGGTCTGAAAAACAGGTACCAACATAAATAAATAAATAAATAAATAAATAAATAAATAAATAAATAAATAAAAGAATGTGGAGATATTATTAGCAGTGGAGAAATATCATTGTAGTGATTTGACTACTTGTACAGGCTCTTCATTGTATTTTACACCAAGACAGTGTAGATATTTCCCTCACATACTTTCTTTGTTTACCTGTATTTTATTTGTACTGCAGCAAGCTCAAAGGTGCTCCACAGCTGAATGTGCTGTGTAGAGAACTTACCCAGGGACAAAACTACACAGGCCATATTTTTCCACTTGCCTGCCCACAGATACTTCCAGGATAATCATCTGAGGTTGCTGGTAGCAGAAACTCATTAGCTGTTCTGTTGCCACCAATAAGAAACACTAAATTATGCTGCCTTCTTATACTGATTAAAGAGCACAAGGGGATGAAAGTAGAGGAAGAGAGGAAATATTTCTTATGGGATATTTGCACAATAAGTGACAAGAGTACAAAAGGTGAAAAATACAACAGTCTCAAAGGTCTTCATCCTCAGAAATACCCATGCATTGCCCTTGATAAGCATTGCAATGAAGGCTCTGTATACTGCTTACTTTTCAGGTGGATTCACCATCAGATTTACATCTTTACCCTAGAGGGAAAAAGGTAGAAGGAGAACTTTTCATGATAGAGGATCTGAGGGAAAGCTGTTTAAATTATCCAGAAATGACATGGACTGAGAGAGGAAAAGGGGAGCTTAGAACAGAGGGAGAAACTTGCCTCCCTGTACTCAAAATCATCAACTACAAAAGCCTCTGGTGTTATATCCTTAGGCTGATTCAATAGCCTATATCAATCATCATAATTCCAAAACTGGCTTTCCTGTTCACCTTCTCTTTTCCCAAGCAGTGTCTGTAGCTATTTTTGCTGCTGGCTACAGCCCTGCTGATGCCTGGCCTAGCAGGCAGTAGCTGTCACACTTGTTTTCAGCTCACATCTGAGACTGCAATCTCTGATGAAATGCCTTGACTGTGATACAGAAGATAATTTCAATGATGTTTGATTGGTTAGTTTGGTTTTTAAAGGAAGCTCTAAGTAGCTTAAAGATACTCACCTGCTTTCCAGGTAGGTGTACCATCAGTGTAGCTTGCAGAATAGTTTGAGACACTTTCCAGTCTCTTTGTTAAAAATGAATCACTCTGAAGACGTGAAAAGGGAAAAAGTTCAAAGGGTATCTCTTTCTAAGCAAGAAAGTAATTTTCTGCAGAGAGCGTACAGACCGGTCCTGGTACTTATTACACATTTTATTGATTACTTTTACATATACGGGATCCTTGGAGAACACAATATGTGTCAAAGGAACAGTTGTGATTGATTTTGGCAGATCCAGAAGCTAATAATAGCTGAAGATAAACATGTGGAAGTGCTTCCTATATAGAAGTAACATGTTGGGGTATTTTTTCCTTTTACAAGTTCAGTGTGTTTTTTGTGATTTTGGGGAGTTTTTCTGTTTTTGTGTGTTTTGTTGTTTTTATTTACTTAAATAGAAAATGGAAGTGACACTTCATAATCCTACAGTAGAGAAGAAATAATCATCTCCATTTACCCCAACACATCACTCGCAGAAGGCTAATGTTTTCGTATTATAGGAGAGAAGAAAAGGAAATATTCCCAGAAGTCCATTCCAACCTCTGTGATTCTATGTGATTCTGTGAAATAATTCACATCAACAGTCTAAGCTGACACATTATCTGCCTCTTTCTTAGTACAGTGAATTTGGACATAGATAGGTTTGCAAACACCGTTGGGAAACAAGCTTCCAGAAAGTACAAAACATTTTCTGTATGTTTGACAAGACATTTTCTTAATGTTTGACATTTTCTGTAAAGCTTCACTGTCCACCTTGCAATGGTAATGAAAACTGCTCCCGCATTTGGTAAAATCAACAAATGCTAAGGGAACTTTTTAAAATGGCATAATTTTGAACATTAACTCTACTTAATATTTAAAACGTCTTTCTTATTTGCAGTACTAAATCATATTTGATTCTGGTAAAATACTTATTCTAGACTCATTACATTATCGCATCAGAAATTTCCTTGGGTTTTGTATTAGAGTTGATTCCTTTTACTAAGAGGTATGTATAGTAAAGGGATTTATTTAAGTATATGCAAGAGTCAGATTGATCCAATAGTCTAACTACATTTGTTAACAATATTGTCCATTACTATTTGCATGAAATAAAACATCAAATATCTTTTTTTATTATCTTCATTATCTGTCTCCATCTACCCTGATATAGTGTCGTTGTCTTAGCAACTCTTTAAGGTTGGCCACCAAAGCCTCATTTCAGGTTGCACATAAGTAAATAGGACAAAAGAAGAATTACATTTTGGTAATTGCTACCTGCTAAAATACAAGAGAGACAGTAATCAGACAGCAAAGTTAGACTTTTAACGACAGAACTGTACACAGCTCTGGAATGTATGATGACAGCTGTTTGTCACATTGTGGCTCAATGACAAGTAGCTCAGCACCACTTAGACACTCACTCACTTTCCCCTAGCAGTAAGTAGGAGAAAATCAGGAAGGCAAAATGCAAGAATTCGTGGTTTGAGAGATAAAGACAGTTTATCAGGCAAAACAAAAGCTGCACACACAAGCAAAGCAAAACAAGAAATTAATTCACTACTTCCACTGACAGGCAGATATTCTTCCAAGAAAGCCAGGCTCATCGCACATAATGGTTTCTTGAGAAGATAAATGAAATAACCTCAGATTTGTCCCCCCTCCTCCTTTTTACCTGACTCATAGAGTCATAGACTCACTTGAGTTGGAAAGGGACCCTTAAAGGTCATCAAGTCCAACTCCCCTGAAACGAATAAGGACATCTACAGATTGGTTGGGGTGCTCACAGCCCCCTCCAGCCTGACCTTGAATTCTCCAAGAACAAGACATCCAGTAGCTCTCTGGGAAACACGTTCCAGTGTATTACCATCTTTATCTTAACAAATTTTTTCCTTATTTCCAGTCTAAATCTCTCCTCTTTTAGTTTGAGACCATTTTCCTTTGTCCTATTAGAAAAGATCCTCCTAAAGAGTCTGTCTCCTTCTCCTGTAAACTAAAATCCTGTGAGACATAAAAGATGAGAAAATTTCTTTGTAGTGTAGTTGAGCACAAAGCGTAGAAATAGTTGCCCACAGTGACTGTGGAAACTCTACCCATAAAAATATTCAAAACCTGAATGGATACACCCTTAAGTCACCTGCTCTTACTGGTCCTTCAAGGAGGGTGAACCAGATGACCCTCAAAGACTTCTTCTGACCAAAACTTTCCAGTGATTCTGTGATTATTTTTAAAGATGTTTGTTTTTCTATATTTACCTGATACTTTGTGGAGCCATTAACTTTTAAAGTTTTTGAGCTAAATTACAGTATAGATTTTTCAGTAATGTTTATAACCTTATAGTGAAATATGTAGCATTAAGTATTACTACAACAAAAGCCTCTCCAGGAATCGCTGGTAAGGGGCAGCTGTTATTGCAGGCCTCAGTCCTATCAGAGACTTCACATCATCAGATAGATCCAGCATGCAGCACAAGGTTGCTACAAAATGACAAAATCCCACAGAGAAAGAGCTCTCTCAGAGTAAGTTTTCAGGAGGTTAATGACCACTCCCTTCCAAAAAGACTGATCTGAAAAATGTATATAGAAATTTAAAGTGTTCTTAGGTTCATTTTTTTTTACTGAAACCTCAAAGTCTTGATTTGCTTAAGTAATATCTGCCACGATAGGTCAGATAATGGCTCTATGCTAGATTGCTCATTTACATAATACATATATGCTGTTACACACCATTCAAATATTATTCAGATACCAAGGATATCCCTTGTATATACTCTTGTGATACTTAAGACCTGAGCAGGAAGAAAAGAAAGCAGTTAAAAATAATTAAATCTGGCTAAACCTACTAGCATGCTATTCATTTCACAGCACAGAAGTACTCCAGTCCCAGTATAATGTTAGTCAGTAAACCAATATGTTCTTTGTTCTTCGCAAATTTGCAACAGGTTTGTCTGCTTTCCAATTAAGTTTTACTTATGTTCCTATGAAGAATCAGACATTACAGCATGAAATAAAATAGATCCCAGAGAACTTTAAGGGTTTGTTTTTTCGTCCCAGGGCAGGAAAACTTCAACCTTACTCAGGCTTGAAACTTTTCTGCCCAGTCTGTTCTCACAAACTTCCAGTAATGATAATTCCACATTCTCCATAGACAGTCCTTTCTTGTGATTTATGGTTCAAAATCTTTTCCTAATACATATTCTAAATTTCCCTGTTCTAATTTAAGACCATTACTTCTTGTTCAATCCAAGGCTGACACAAAGAACAGATTATTCCTTTCGTCTTTGTAACTACCTTTTGCATATCAAAGAGTGCTATTTTATATCCCTTCCAGTCATTTTTTTCTTCAAACCTTATCCTTTTTTTCAGAGGTCATGTTTTCAAGAACTCTGCTCATTTTTCTTGTTCTTTTCTGTAATTTCTCTTTTAAGCACTGTGTTATAGTGATACAATGTTAAGATGATTAATTTAAAAAGTTGAAATCCTTTTAATTTGGAAACCTGACATTGTATGAATGCCTAGTTTCACATTAGTCTAGTTTCATAAGACAATTTCAGGGGCACAGTGTATAATAAATTTCAAAATAATAGATGTAAGCTTTATGAAGTTAAGTCACTCCTGTATTTAGCCGCAATGGTTTCAGGGGTTGCTGATCCCAAAAGCCAATACCTTAGCTGCTCAAAATGTCAATTCATACCTAAGCTGTGGAGTTTGGTCTAATAAATCAGCCTATGAATGGCACCTGTTGTTTAGATTCACTTCTGTCAGCTTCTTCTATGACAGCAGTAACTTTCAGCTAAGCATCAGGATGAGCATCTGGAGTCTGCAAAGCCTTACTTACCGTGGCTGTTTACTTCTGTGTATGACTATGTCTTTAAAGTAACGCTAACTAAGCCTATCTTAATATATTGCAAAAATTTACCCTTGCTGAGTATAAGCGTCACCCCTCTGAAGACTGATCACATCACAAAGCAGTTATGGTTATCAGCTCTGATTATCTGTCAGCTACTGGCCAAGAGGAATACTCGCAAAGGAGAGTAAGTATGACTCATGGAAGTACAGTTTTTCAGGACAGACACTAATAAATGAAGAAAAATAGGAGCAGAAACTTTCATCTGTAATGAGAGCATGTGATAATCTGGTGTAAATGTCATAACTGTCATCAAGAATTGGTCTGCAGATACGCTGGAGTATTCTCACTCCCCCAGAATACTAAGGAAACCTCAGACTCCCAGGCAAAGTGAAATCAAAATGGAGGAAGGGTGGGAAATGGGTGGTGGGAGAAAAGATGTTTTTTTTTGAAACATTTTTGAACAGAAATGATAGACTGAAGTCTTAGGGAAAGGTTAATTGTTTCCATCCACATCCATCCATCCATCCATCCATTTCCATCTGCCAGGTTTCTTTTTCTCCTTTCTATTCTCATCATCTCGTGGTCAAATACTTTCAGAAAATATCTAGGTGAAGTGTTGGGGCATTTGAAGCCCATAAATGATGTACTGAATCAGTTGGTGTTAGATCATCTGAGTAGCATCCAGAGATTCCAAGCTACAGTGACAACCTGTTTCCCTACTCTACTTGCAAAGAGTGAGTTTTGGTATATCTCTATGTGAGTTTTGGTATATCCCTATATCTCAAGGATACTGTATTTTTCAATATTATGTTTCTGTTCATTTAAGGCTGTAAGGGCAAATGATCATTGGAAGCACTGTGTGAGTAAACTGATGTCAATATCATGCAATTGAAGAATAAGTAAAATGAAAAAGGCAAAAAAGGTCAATTAAAATTCCCATTTTCACAGCTTCAAGTGCAACAACGAAAATGAAAACAAAAAAAAAAGATTAAGAAAGTGAACTGTTGATAAAATAAGTCTGCAAAGTAATTGCAATGTTAGTATTTTATCAGGTTGTTTAACTAGTGTGCACTAATTAAACTGCTATCAAGTTTGTGTAACTGATTTTGGATTTATGAATGTTTCACATAAGTGGAATGTGTGCCCCATGATTTTAAAGTTGGTAAATTTCATTTGAATATTGTATTCTCCACTTGATATTTGTCATACATTCAATGGAAAATATTATAAAAATGCTGATTTTGTTTTTCTTTTAAGCGCTCTCGTCTCCCACAGAAAAAGCTTCCTACAGAAAACTTCACACAAAATAGCACTACACTCAGAAAAAAATGCAGTTTGACTGTTCTTCATTGCCATAAGTGTTGATTTCATACAATCACACACACTACAATCAAAAATGAATCTTTTAAGCCATTAAACTTTTATCATCCACTAGGGAACTATTTCTTCCATAACTGAAATTACTGTTTTCTCTTACTGTCTACAATTCAATTGAAAATGACAAGTAATCACATAAAATGATCTGATATCACATAGCTACATTCCTAAATGTCTTAACAGAGCAGAATTTCGTTCAGCAGTAAGCACTTTCTAGGGAAGATGGAATAAATAGCACATCTTTAGACCAAAATAATGTAAGTTTTTAGACCAAAATAATGATTCAAGAATGCAGCGTTATTTCTGAAGCCGCTGTACAGATTATGCCCTCAGGAAAGTAAATAAGAATTTTGTCTTACAGAAGATGCTGCTGAGATACAGAATTAAGTTCCGCTCTTTTTGCTTTATGATCCACTAGCTTCACGTGAGTGAAAGCAATAAATCTGGTTAACCATGACAATTTTTCTTCACTACAAGAATACTTAGTCTATTTTAATGTCTCCTTCCTTTCATCTTAGTCAAACAAAACATTCAACAAAGCTTAAAGATGTTGCCTATTTACTTGTTAAACCAACAGAAAATGTTATTTACAATTCTGAAAATCTTAGCTTGGTAAGGCTGTACCTCACATTTAGTTTCTCCCAAACCGTAGTGCTGTTACCTACAGCAACAGGATATAAAGCAAAATCCTAGGTTGAGTTATGGTGCCCATCTGAAAAACAGCAGAATTCTCTTCTGTCACTGACTACCTTCCATGTTTCATCATGTCTGTAAGTCAGTAAAATATCCTAAAGTGGAAGAATCTCAAGCTTGAAATATGGGCCCATGTGAACCCTACAAGATTCAATAATGCCAAGTGCAAGGTGTTGCACTTGGGTCAGGGCAATCCAAGATATGTGTACAGACTGAGAGAATAACTCATTGAGAATAACCTTGAGGAGAAGGACTTGAGGTACTGGTAGATGAAAAGCTGAACATGAGCCAGGAGAACGTGCTTGCATCATGGAAAGCCAAATGTATCTTGGGCTGCATTAAAAGAGAAGAGGCTGGCAGGGAAGGGAGTGGCCAGCAGGGAAGGGATTGTCTCGCTCTGCTCTACACTCGGCCTACCTGGTGTCTTCACCATCCAAGAAAGTGAACAACCTTCTCTTTTTCTTATTCTAAAATAGAATGTTATAAACTAACAAATACCAAATGACATGTTATTGTATCTCAGCCCAATCAGACTAACAGTGAATGCACTGTGCGATTTTGAAGATCAGCATACCTGACAAATCTGCCAAATTCCTTTCTTAGTCTGAGACTTGTTGCATTTACAGTTCAGCATTTTATTCTACAGTCATATTCCCATTGGGAATAATGAATATTCAGATCTGTACACAGTTTCACAGGATCATATACTGAGATTAATTTTCTCTTGTGTCCTTCCTCAGCATTATACATTCTGTAAAAATAACTGGAAGAGATTTTAAGTGTAAAATATTTAGTTATGCATGTCTGTGACAAAATACCCATTAAAGTATACAAACTACTCATGAATGGATGAACTATATAAGATTTCTCACACTTGATCATGACTGGAACATTATTCAGGAATGCAATAATAACAGTAGTGTTGGACTGCCTTTTTGTCACAATGATATTCATTCAACCATGATAACCTATGTAAATGAAAACTATTGCTGTGTCTGAATTTTTAGTTTTCAGAGGGTCCTTACTTGTGTATTTGGAAGTACCAATCTATCTTCAGAGAAAGTAAACTATCTATATCACTAAGCATTATTTCCCATCTTGATGAATGGACTGCAGAGGTACTTAAAAACTCAGATGTTTCCTTACAAACATTCCCTTATAATACATTTGTTTTTGTGGACATTTCTTTTGATAGAATTATGTATTTATTTTTATTTAATAATCTTGCACTCCTTAAAAAAAATCTTTGACAGAACTTTGATGTCACCTGAAACTAAAACCTAGGAACACCTTACTGCTGAACATATGTAATTTGCTCCAGAAGTAATGCCTCCTATTTATTTTGATGGAAAGTATAACAGCTACAAAGAGCGCAACAGCATTACACGACAGAGCAAATTTTCAACTACAAAACATTATTTTTCAGCATAGTAACCACCATTAGCTATGCATATTCATTAGTAGTGAATAAGAGCTTACATGCCATGCTCATAAAAAGTTGCGTGGCCATCTGGAACATGCCTTGGCTTTTGTGTTGCTGTCATTGCCACTACTGTAATGCACCACCCACTGCCTCACTGTGCTCACATCCACTATTCGGTCTCAAGAAACCTTCAACAAATGTTAAAGAATGTCAATGAGTGCCATTTTTTTCATATGAAGGAATGAAATGGCACATCTTTGCTTCATATATATTTTTATGTCAGAAACCATTTTGTAAGACTGCTTCTCTGCTATCGTCTGTGACACTGCAACAAAATCTAGCAAAATATTGGTGGGAAAGTTCAACCTCTACTGTCATACAACCAACACCCACCTCTGGTGTTGTGGGCCAACATAATGAAGTATGAGGTATTACTTTTGGAGTGGCCCTTGTAGACTGATATAGATAATTAGCCTTTTTTAAAAGACTCTTGGGTACCTCATTCAGAAAGAGATATGAATATTTACCCATGTCATTGTCAATATTACAGAAAAATGATTTTGTTTAAAATGTGACTTATCTAACCCTTAGCAGTTTACCTTCTCTATCGACATATTGTGTGTATACAGGTGCTGAACTAGTTTTTTGTATAGAAAAAATGCAGTAGAAGGCCTCAAAAATGACTGCAGCCTTCTCAATCTTGTAATTTTGCTGACTGTATTGCTCTAGTGGAAACTTGATTACATAATCAAGTTGAAACATATTTATCTTAATATTTATTTTGCTCCAGAATTGTTTGCTGTTGCTCTGGTGATGACATTGTGGTAAAAAATGGTTATTTACACAAGTGAACTATAATGTTCATTGGTATGATTGCACTGTCCAGCCTTATTTATGTATTTAATGAAATTTTGCCAGCAGTAATATTTGAGTTAACATTTTAAAATTAGTTGCTTTGCCTCCACAGGTTTTCTCTGCACATGCTGGCTTAGAAGTTTTATCTGTATTCTTTTTAATAGTTTCATGTAATGGATTGACTCATAAGACTTTCGGGACAATTTTGATAGATTGTACCAAGCATTTGCTTGCTAGTTTTAAATATTACCAGTTAGTTTCAAGAAAAGTTTCCAAGAGCAAAAACAAGTCACATATGTTGAAAGGAATACAAGAGATCCCAGCATAAAGATAACTTCATCATCATTTAATTTAAGGTCTGCAAGAGTTGGAATTTTCTGTCTTTTCCCATATATTATTTTATCAGCACCAGAACAGCAGAAGTTAGTTTTAGATCAATTCTTCCATTACCTCTCATAGGAAGATGTTTATAATTAGGGGATATTATATAATGCTTCATATCCTAGCTTAAACAGGAAGAAAGAAAATTAAAAATTGGTATAAAAAGTAACAAATTATTTCTTGAGAAAACAGAAGACAGAAACAAGGAATGAGGAATGAAAGTATTTCAACAAACCACACCCTTCCCAGCTGCCACTTCACGATCTCTCAATGAAATCCATCTCACTAAACTACATCTGACTAAAAACTAGAAGATATTTTAAGCATGTCTTATGAATGTATTAGTATTTAGAACTTAAAAGTTCTTATAAAGGACGTTTAGACAACTAGTGTAGACAACAAAATTTTACTTGCCTTATGTTCACAGAGTTATAGAATCATGAAATAATTTAGTTTGGAAAAGAACTTCAAGACCATGAAGTCCAACAATCAGCCTCATCTGCTGACTTCTGTCACTAAGCCATGTCCTTTAATCCCATCTTCACACGATTCTTAAATCTCTTCAGTGAGGAGGACCCCACCACTTCCATGCACTGTCCATTCCAACGCTTGACTACCCTCTCTGTGAACAAATACTTCTTAATATCCAACCTAAACTCCAGTGTTACAACTTGAGGCTTTTCCCTTACATCTTATCGCTTGTTACCTGAGAAAGAAACCATCCTCCTGGATGCAACCTTCTTTCAGGTAGTTTTAGAGAGTTATATGGTCTCCCTTCAGCTTTCTCTTCTCCAGACTAAATAATACCAATGCCCTCAGTTGTTGCTTGTAAGTCTTGCTTTCCAGTCCGTTCATCAGCTTCATTGATCTTTTTATATGCTTGAGAAATTCAGCATCCTTCTTGTAACAAGGACACCTAAAATGACTACAATATTCAGTTTGTCCTGACTTGTAGAAATGCATTAATTTTCAGTCACAAATACACTAGTTCTAGATAAGGTGTCTCCACTCCTTAAGGCTTTGCTTTTAGTGGCTTGCAGTATAAGTTATCAACATTTTAAATCATACTTATATATTTGATTATTTATTTTTATAGCTCTCATTTTAATAGATAAAATATTTCACGTGCCAACCTGATTCTAGTAAATTTTGTTTCATATGCAGAACAAGAAGTTGAAATAATTGTAGATACTTTATGAAAATATTTAATTAATTATATCAATTTAGATAAGATTATTAAGATTAAGATCCTAGACCTTGCACTTAAGGTGTTTTTTCTTTTCCCCTCTGAATGTATAATTTTGCAAAATTTACAGAGAAATGTTGGAGATGTGAAATGAACGAGTAGTACAAGTGTAGTTTTTCTCCATTAGAATGTGACATGAGAAATAGAATGAGAGCTCCTTTTTTTCATATGCTCCAGTGAAATGGCGGTCTTGCTACATCTACCATGCATCTAGCAAATAATTGGAAAAAAAGTATTCACTAAGCTAAAGGAGAATAAAAAATATGCATTAAGAAATATGGTAAATGTTTTAAGTAAAGAAATACAAATTAAAACTTCTGCATTTGCTTGAATTGTGAGAAGATTTATTTGATAGAGAGTATTTATCTGATGAAAATTATTGAAGTCAATGAAACAGAGTCTTTTTCTGAGAATGAAAGAAAAAGTAATTTTATAGCATAGCTCACCTTGCTGATTTTTTAAAATTCTCTATATTACTAAAGTAAGCCTAAGTGACTAGCTGAAATGGAGACACTTCAGCTAATAATGGCTGTGCTACAATTAATTTCTTTCTTACCAGAATACAAAGAGACTTCATTTTATAAAACCAAATGTAATAATGCAATACTTAATTGACACTGATTTGCTAAGAAGTCATTGCTTAAAAATGCATCCATAAAAAAGCCAAGTGAATCTTCTTGTGTGTTGTCATTACTTATCAGGAGGTTCCATCAAAAATCAGCCTCTAAGAAAAGGCAACTTTTAGCCCTAGAGTCTGCTGTACTCTAAAGAGTACCCACTGGGATTTCTGTACTCTAAAGTGTGTCCAAGTGGAGTCGACCACTGTTCTTGTAGGTGGAGAAAGGTAAACCAAAGATTTCATTTTGTTCTTTTTTTTCTGGAGTTGTAAGCAGCAATGTTACCCTTACAAATCTGTTGTGAGGCAAGAAATGTCTGTATATTGAGCCTTCAGGAATTAATATAGGATTACATTTTTTTCTCCTAGCTTTGGGAGACTGCACAAGTAATTTGCACAGTCAACACGGTCTCTTGTCTCTTGATAAACTGCAGTACAATTCATCCAACAAGCAAGCAAGCAAGCAAAAAAAAAAAAAAAAAGAAATCAGATAAAAAAGGCATTCATAGATGCAGCTGGAAAGGACACATGTCACTTTAGGATGAGAAATCATTTTGTTCCCTCTCTCCTGAAAGATGAACTGGAAAGAACTTTATTCTGTCTGTACTTTCTGAATTTGTCATTTTTCTGCACACTCCCCCCATTTCATCTAAAAGTAAAACCAGGAACTTAGGCTTCAGAATAGTAGCTTTACCTCTATAATTGATTTTTTTCACTAGTTTGAAAATGATATAGATTAATATTCACTACTTAAATGCAGTAAATCTTCTAATCTTACAATAATACAACAATGACTTAGTTCTCATATCAAGAAATTAAAGTATCTGCTGTGAGAAAATTAAAACATTTACTATTGCATTAAAGGATAAGAAACTGTATCAAGTAATATAAAAAAAAGCATTGCAGATGATGTATGAGCATTCTTCATATTTAACAATTAATCATTAAACTATACATTTAAATTAACAGTAATAAAATTGCTCTAGTAAAATATGATTCATAAATAGTATTATATTTTTAAGTTAAGGAAGGCTCTACAAACATTTCTTTAGAGGTAAACATATATTAAGCCATGTAAAATATTACTTCTGTGTAGAGGTTATTATTAGCAAAATCCTCAGTGGGATAACAATTTCCAAGTTCCAAGTTATTTTCCTCGCTGTCCATACTTTCGACTTTGCCCTTAAAGGCAATCTTGGTTAACTTCAAAATGTATACCGAAACAGCACCAAGTGGTCCAGATGCCAGAAATTTCATGCACATAAAGGGGATAATGAAATTTAGCAAGGTAAAATTTTCCAGAATTTAATCTCAATAATAGCTAATTTTCTTCTCTTTCCATAGTACAAGAAAGATTTTACTACTTGCAAATACTCTTATTTATTGTATTAGAAGTTGCATTCATATCTCTGAAAGTCTAACTTAATACTGACAGTGAACTGGGATGTTCAAAAAATACCACTATATTTCTCAACACTTTACTGACGTTGATAGTCATTATGGAAATCATTTAAAAATGACTGCATTGTAGAAGTGTGCTTTAATACTCCATCTTTAGTTTCCACATTTAAAAAATTAATTTTGGTCATTTCTTTCATCTTTATTCCAAGACAAGGAGAAAGTAAGTGAAAGCAAGCAAAATGAGTTCCTTTAACTTTCACTGAATCTGCGTTGATCATCTATAGTTACAGAAATCTTCCCCTGCCAATTCTATTGCGTAAATTTTCATAGGTCTCTACAGATAAGAAGTACAGGTCAGTAGGTGGAAGATATGTTTTCAGTTTTTATCTTTAGATACAAAAGGAAGTAAATCCAGTGACTGTTTTGGAGACGGACATATTTCTGAAAATTTCTTTACAAAAATGAAATTGTAATTTTTGCTTAATGCTGATTAATGTTTTAGTTAATGTTTTCAAATCACAAAACAATTAAACCCATTGCACAATGTTTTCATTAAGATGTTTTTGTAGGAATAGGAGTCCAATGTATTGTTTGTGACTCATTTCTCTTCATTTCAAACTTCTGTAGAAAAACAATATAAGAAATTACATATATTGTATAAGTAGCTAAGAAGAGAGAGGAAAAAAAAAATTCTTATCTGAGTGATTATGGTACACATTAAAAAATGGAAATATTCACTGATTTCCTTGAAAATTTTCTAATTTAGCTAAGATCAGAATTTCATTCAGAAGGAAAGAAGCAATATAAAACAAAATAATTACTGTTTTTAAGAGAAGATGCTAGACAGAAAAAAACTTTAAATCTAAATAAAATTAAAACAAATAAATCAATGTTATGGTAACAGTAACTGCATGAGTAAATCTCATGAAATATTTGGAAAATGTATTTTATAACAATAGCTGAGTTTACAATGGGCTGAAGACATACGAAGATAAGAATAAATATTTTACGTACATATATGTTATTTATAGCAAAACACCACAGATTATAAGTATTATTTAGAAGTGTAAATTTTATTACAATTTTGTTCTAGTCTTGTTACATACTTAGCATTGGAAGGAATTCAAGACTTTATAAGTACCACGGCCAAGACATGTCAAGAAATGTTTTATGACTGTAAAGATAGATATGGTTGTACTTTATGTAAAGAGATATGAGAGCAAAACAAAACCTACTACAATTAACTTGCCAAATGGGCTTTGTTTCAAAGTGGTTCTGTGATGCTTCTACTTTTATAACTCTACATATATTTTGTCTTTCAAAATAAGGACACATATTCCTGCCTGCTGTATGAGAGGTAGCTTGATGTTGAAGGTTTTCTACCATCTTCACAGAACTTAAAGTTCTGAGCACTTCTTGTTGTTGGTTGGATCCTTTCAATGTATATCTGTATCTGAAGTGAGGATATAAGGAAGTTGAACAGACTTTTGTGAGTGGTGCCCAGTCACAGGATAAGAGGTAATGAGTGCAAACTGAAACAGAAGAGATTCCTACTGAACATCTGCAAATTCCCCTTCACTGAGTAAGCACCAGTACAGTTGCCCAGAGTGACTGTGTAGTCTCTGTCCCTGTAGATGTTCAAAAGACATCTGGACACAGTCATGAGCAGCCTACCATAGGTGACCCTGCTTGAAACACAGAATCATAGCATCATAAAATGATTGATGTTGAAAGGATCTGATTGCTGACTCTGCTGTTTGAAATGACAGGCTAAACTAGATGACCTTCAGAGGTTCATTCCAGTCTCAACCATTCTGCAAGTCTATGAGTGCTATCTTCTGACATAAGTGATAGCATCCTATAAATTTCAGCAGGTGTATCTAGTACTAGAAGCCTCCAACAGGTCATAAAGATGAGGCTATTAAATCAGAGAACTGAGCTTCTTCTTGTAACATGAAGACAAAGAGAAGGTGGAATAAGAACCTCAATATTAATTCAACAGTGTCAAAGTTGGATTTGTTTTGGGTTTTTTTTTGGTTTTTTGTTTTTTTTTTTTTACATAAGATATTAGATCCATTGTACCTTTTGACTTGTATGAAAGACTGGGAGTTTGGAGGAGAATAGAAAATCATCGTGAAGGTTGTTGTGTCTTCACACTACTCTTCCTACAATGCCCTTGAACTGGGCTGAGTGGGTTTTCTTGGCCCAGGCAGGCAATGTCTCACCAGGAGTATATATCACAAAGGCAAGGAAAAATCCTGTAAGTGGTGTACAATTTTGCATGTATTTCTTTGATCTGATTGACAATGTGATCAAAATTCCTGACAGTGTAGTGGTTATATACTCTGAGAATATATGGAAAAGAGAATTGTTTATCTCTTCCCTAAAATTAAATATCTAGAGGAATGGAAGTTAGGAAAAAGTCAGAAGATGCCATTTTTTTGAAATTTCCCTAAGGATTTTTCTCTACAGGATCTGACATTTTTAAAGTATAAACATTCAGGATGTGGTATATCAAAAGTGACTCATCTGTAGAGATATATAAGTATAAACAGATTATTGCAAGACATGAAGAAAATTATTTGTAAATAAATTAATGGATTTCTTGGATGCTTATCAATTTGTGAAATGAATAGAAAGCAGGAAGGAGACAGCACATGATGACAGGATGTCTGAGAGAATTGATGGACATTAAAGCAGTTCATATAAGATTCGTGGCACCAACATAGGTTATGCGAGAACAAATAAAATTGTTTACTTTTTTATGACTGTCCAATACTCCGTAAATTGGTAACGTTATTATAACAGCTCCTGAAAAAATACCTTCAATCTGGCAGTAGTCCTTTGCGAAGTTAACTTGAGGAGACGAATATTGAAATAAGCATAATTAACAAGCTAATTATTTTACCACAGTTACATTCTTTGTTTCTGAAAATGTTAAGAGTTTATCTTGAAAGGGAATAAATAAATACTTTTTTTTTTTTTCAGGAATTAGAAACAACGGAATTGTTTTAAAAGACACTATAGGAAGAGCTTAAATTTACTGAGACTAGTATGCTATAACCAGTATATATTTTAAAAAATCAACTAGTATATCTGTCTTCCACTTTGAGGTCTTACCTCTTGTTGAAATCAGGTGGGAACACATAACATTTAGACATGTTATTTCAGCCTTATTTTATTTATCACATACGGTAAGAATAATAAAAGCAAGATGACACTCGTATTAGCCACAATTGTAGTGGTAAAGGGTTCAGAATTTGTCAGAACATGGTTTTTAATGATTTTGTTTAAGAATTTGATTCAGTGATATATTTAGGGTCATTTAAGAAGTGGCAAAGGCAACAGGTGTTTAAGAACAATTTTAGGTGAGTTACAGAAAATTAAACTTTTACATTAGCATCTGATTTAATTCGTTTTACTAGCACCTCATTTAATTCACTCCCTCCAGTCACCCAAGAAGATTGTATCAAAAATGGCATTTCACCCTCTGCTCTTATTATCTCTTATTATAGAAGTTACCTATTTTAATATATTCATTATTTTTCCTTTGCATTACATACTTCATGCAAGTTTCTTGATCTCATATTTAAATACATATTTAGATCATTTTCCTTTAGCCTTTCTTTCTTCTGACCTTACTTGTAGGAAATCTTACTACTTTCCATCTCATTTTCCTTCTCTGTGCTTCGTATGCAATTCATACATTAAAAAAAGGTTTTATTTTCCTGCTCTCCTAATGTCTTCACAGAACCTTGAATATTTTTCTACGTATTTTACCAAAATATTGGAGATTCATTTCTTTCTTTGTTTCACTTTTTTCCATTTTTTTTCTTTCTTAATTCTGTAAAATTCCATATTTGCATCTCCATATGACCACTTGGAATGAGACTTCAAATATATAGGCCTCCCTCCTGAAATCCAAGTACGATATTTTTTATTCTTTATTATATGTGCAATTATCCTAGAATGCACAGACAATATACCAAAAATATCTCTGTTACTTTTAGGGTGGACAGGGAGAGAAAAAATGTCAAAAAAGAGTCAAAAGGGAAAAGAGCTGAGTATTTAGAAAATTATTTGTAGTTTTCCCAGTATTTTTTTTTCAAGTTTTGTCCTCCTATTTTTCCACTGCTTCTGATCACTTAGGCCAAGTGAAAGGCTGCATCCACTTCCTTTTCTTGGTTTTATTAAATGAAGCTTTTACCTTATGTGTCTACCAAAATCAGAGTTTAAAATTAATTAAAAATACAGAAAATTTTGAAATAACAGATTTGTTAAATTATTATCATTATAAATGTGTGGCAAATCTTTTATCATACCTTTAAACTCAAAGGTAATCTTTTTATTTTCGTTTGTGTTTTGTAGGTTGTACGTTGTACAGTACTACTTTTGTCAACATCATGAACTTAGGAGCAAAATCCGTGTTTCTACAAAACAAGTAAATTTATGTTTTGACTTTTTAAATTGCAATGGCAAAGAAGTTAACCAAAGTCTAATAAGCAGAACTGGAATGTTTTATTCAAATACACAGAAGGACCCCATTCAAGAAGCTCCTTTCCCGTGTTTTCAAAATTTTCTTTCACACATTGAGAGTAGCAGTTGAATACATGTTCAAAGCTAAAAGCGTAATTGAAATCTGATGACTTAAGAGTGCTTATGTTTATACTGAGATACTATACAGAAATTTGCCGAACTTTCTGAATCATTGGTTATTATCTAAAATTCTTGTAGGTCTTTCTTCGGTCACCTATACCAGATCATCGAAACCAGATAATGAGTTCCGGAATTAAACTTTGCAATCCTGTGACCCTAAGCTGAAGAGATGACAATTTCATTTCAGTTTCTCAGTACATAAAGTATGCAGAGACAGAAAGTTCCCTGAAAAATCATCATAATATGTATTTCAAATTAAAAAATGGATTTAGTTTAACTACATAGATAGTCTCTGTATTTGTGGAAACAGAAAGTAAAACATGCATTATGTGGCCTGCGGTGAGGGAAAAACTTTCTTAGTTACTGTTTCTCACTTTGAAAATAATGTGAAGAGTTTCTACTCTAAGAACTAATCAACAAAGTCAACAGAATAGACTTTTCCCTATTTCTTTGTCCTATTTCAGAAATAATAATCAGTATCCTTTATGTCAGCCAGGGAGCTTACCAGATAACATATTTAACTCTACTCAAGCAAAATACACAATTTACTTGCATACAATATTACCCCAGGGGAAATCATGGGGATTTTTTTCTCTTTTTTTGTACAAAATTAAAATGTAAATTGTTCCCTCACAACTAATAAAACAGGCATACAACTTCTCTTGATTAACTCGGGAAAATGTGAGTAAGGTCTGTGGAACACTTAATAAGTATGACCGTGTCTGAATAATAATTTTGGTCATGTCTATAGATAGCAATAGGTATAATGGACCATGTTCTGTGTTTGTACAGCACTAATCATCAGACTTGCATTTGCACATATCAGTCATGTAAAACAATTTAGAAATAATCGTAATTCTTGCTTCCTAATTGCTGATCATTTTGTACTGAAGTATTATAAGAAAAACATAGATGTGAAAATGGGAAGAGGTTGTAGATAAACCAAAAGATGGAAGCTAGGCATACCCGGCTGCAAGGCCACTATATAAAAATATGGCTGCATTTTTAATTCTGCTTTGAAATGTCTGAGCAAGCCTATGACTATTTTCTTCTGGACTAAGATGTTGGCTCCTATTTTATCTTGAATGTGCCTAGCATGTGTCCAGCCCATTCAGTGTATTATAGCAATGTACAAAATAATGATAAAGCATATGCAGTGCAGAAAGAACATTAGCTAATGACCTTACTTAAAAACAGAGGGGCAATATTCAGAAGTTTATTCACAAGCTTGTGCTGCAGTATGACTTTCATGATTTTTAGGACTTTTTTTAAGAGCGTTGATCATATCTTTGGTTTCATGTTTCGTTACTGCAATTTTAAATTCTTATTTGAGGACAGATTTCATTGTCAGTGTAGAGGAAATAATGTTGTCAGGGTATAAATGCTGGTACACTGTTTTGTACAGCACAAAGAAAGGTACCCTTGAGAGATGAGATGAGCAGCTGAGTGCCTACTTTGCAGAGAACCTTACATTCTTTAACAAGAAGCATGTAAGGATTGTAAAGGAAAGCTAAGGATAATACAGCCACTCACAGCAAATTGGATTTAAAGTGCACATATAGTAAAGAGGAGATATATGGCTTATCTACGTCTCAGGATTGTAATGTCTATCTAACAGGGTTAGATATCAGTGGGGAGGGAAAAGGTTTTTGTTATTGTTTAGGTAGAATTTGTTAGATATCAGTTGGGAGGGAAGAGGCTTTTGTTATTGTTTAGGTAGAATTTATTAGATATCAGTTAAAATTTTTTGTAAGAACAGTTGATTTTAAAGGATTAGAATTTAATTTAGCATAAAATGGGGGAGGTAGGGGGTGGCATATACCCAGTCACATCCTGAAAAAAATCATTTGTATTGTCTCTTACTGAGTTGGGCACTAAAAAAATCATAATAAAGTCTAACAGCTCAACTGTGAATTTGGTTAGAAATATTATAGCTTATATTTATGCCTCTGACATACAATCATACTCAAAGATGAATACAAGAACTGCCAAAGGTACTGAAAAACACAACACTGAACAACAGGTGAAATGAATTGGAAAAAACTAAAGGGAAAATTCTTGAAGGAAAACTATAATCAAAAGAGTACAAAATTGGCTAAAATGTTATGTTCAGCATTTCTTAAAATAATTGACTGGAAATCTACATGGTTATGATTCAAAATTTTATCTTTATAGCCGTAGATTTATTTTATTCAGCATTTTTCCTTAAAAGATAACAAAATATCACCTTTGTTTTACAAACAATCAACAGAAGCATAGTGCTTTTTCTTGAAATCATTCAGTAGTTGCAAGAGTATAGCATACTTCTCCTCAGGTCTCTGTACAATACATTATTCAATATCTCCATTGTTTCTTACCTAGAGTGCAGTACTGGTTCCGGTATCCTTTAACTCCTCTATCTGTAGGCAGAGACTTATATTTCTACCAATGTGTATGTCGGATGATGAAATACCAACAATAAAGTGACAACCTACCATCTCCAGACTGCTTCAGTCCAACTGGACTTGTATCTGAGACTTGACATTGCACCACTTGGTAAAAACCACCTTCACCACTGCAGGTATATCATTGCTACAGGTTTTCCTTGATGGCTGCATAATGAGACTGTTGCATGATGGAAGGCACTTGTAGGTAACCCAGTGACTTAAAGACTTGCCATCAGAATTCATTCTAGAATAAAATAGTGTTACCCACACCTAGGAACTGAAAAAGATTGCAATCTAAAATACCTTCTTAAAGCATGGCCCTTCCTTCAAAGACATCCATTCTTTTGTCAGCATAAAAATAATCAATCTGAAATGGACTAAAAAATGAATGTACAGAAGAGATACAGGATGACACTATTGACTCTGTTCATGTTTCTCTGACAGTTTTCAGGTCTTTGGAATATTGTTAATTTCTTCTTTTTTTTATCAATTTGCAACATGCAGACAAGAGATAACCTTGTTGCAAGAGAGAATGTGATGTTACAGAAGTGATTTTATTTTACTTTAAAATGGTTTACAACTGTTTACCCAAAATACTTCCTCAACTGTAATCATCAAACTCATTCAAGAAAATAATTTTGGAAATTGTGCTTATGTATATGGGATACAGTGTATTTTTAACAGAAAAGATAGATATTAATAGCATGTATACAGCTAACAGCACCCTGTGGCAAATGGGATGATAGGCTGGAATCAGAGCCCTGAGATTATAACTAATCAAACCCTGAGTACTTACCTGATATGATAATGAATTTCTAAGTCATTGTTTCATAGTTCAGTATTTCGTTTACATTCTCTTTTTCCTATGAGAAGTTTTTTTGTGCTTACAGATACTGCACAGTACCAGTTGCTAACCATTTCCACAGTTGCAGGAACAACATCTCCACAATCTTCTTTGGCAATAAACCTGGATGAATATTTGAAATTCATTACATCATCCATTACTGGAAATACAAACCCACTGTTAGAGTAGTGGAAATTTCTATAAAGTGGATAATTTTAAAGTGAGATAAATCTTTGTGTGATTATGACTCTAGCTGATTTCATACATTTATGCTGAGAGCAAGTAACAACTGGCTGGAAGATACGTCTGTCCTCAGAAGAGAAAGATTAACACTTGCAAAAGATTATTCAATATATCATAAGATAGGCATTCAAGATAAACAGAATGAATTGCTTTTCTAATCTTCGGTTCTTTGTGAGTTTTGTTTTGTTTTGCTTTGCTTTGCTTTGCTTTGGTTTGGTTTGATTTGTTTTTTTTTCTGGTACTGAAGGGCCCCAGTTTATTGATTTTGACTAAATAGCACTCTCTTAAGTAGTCACAGCAATGTGAAATGACCCCCACCCATGTTGGTTTGTGGTATACCTTATTTGCAGAATACATTTCATCATGTTGACCAAATAAATTTATCTCTTTTTTCCTCTTGGTTGTTATTTTGACCATGATTTAACCTTGCTAAAACACAGTTTTAAATCAGTACGTCAACCATAAGCTTTCTTCCATTTGTTTGAAACCCATCCATAAATCTGCCACTATGGCACCATTTTTTCCTGCTTTACTGTTCACTGACTTATTCTTGAATTTCACAAGATTTTGTATTTTACTTACAAGTTCATCTCGTAGTAGAAGGCAGTAGTACAAAAGTCACAGTCTTTATTCAATTAAAAGGAAATATTGCATTCCTTTCCTTACAGACAAAACTGTGAAATACTTCCAATCTGTTCCTGACCTTGTCTTAGTGAAAGGACATATATGTGGAATACATGTATAAAGATACGAGGAATCAGTGAGGATTTTTAACACTTGAGGATATAATTTGATGATGGATCACCGAATTCTGTCAACAAGCTTGCTAAAAGACAAAATCCACTAAGGCCTTTATGCTTCCTGATGGTACAATAGGACCCAGAAAACACAACTTCATGTCACTAAAATTTCTCAGTGCTACTTGTGTGGTTGACAGTGGTTATGACAGAGGCCTCTAGCCTAACTCAACTTTCCAGAAGTGTGAAAGCACCATTGGAAATAGAAAGGTTATCTGAACGAAAAAAAAAGTGAAAAAAATAAGGGAAAAAATATAATTAATTTGATTAAGCTAACCTAATGAAGAGCTATACATTGGACCAGTTCAAGTTCACTGCTCCTTTTAACTGTCCACTACATGCTTAAGTTATTGAACATCTTAATATATAATGGAACTACAGAGAATAGTATAAATATTTTGTGCCAATTCTGCACAACTCTTCTGAAGGTTAAGTATAAAATGAAGAGAATCATGTATCATGTTTAAATTGATGTCTATTTTATTAACATTGAACAGAATAATTACCAAATGTGTAATGGATATTTAGAAGTATAGTCCTATTACTTCAAGTACAAACTAAGCATTCTTAAGTGTCTGTAGACCGTGAGTGTTAATAAGTATTCTCTCCAGTGATCACATTATGTCATGGTTTTGTGATTTTTGGTTCTCAGTATTCCACATCATAGCATCATGTAGTATGCTGGGACTTAAAAGTGTTAATGCTCAAGTTCCAGGTACCTGTCCAGAAGAGAAGAAGAACTACATTCCCCAGAGGGCTTTGTGGTCAGAGA
>JAOWBP010000290.1:58480-70515 GCA_028571105.1 Tragopan temminckii | reverse complement strand
GGGTGGGAGGGAGGGCAATGTGAAATAGCAGCAAGAAATTCTTCTTTGTCGGATTTGTTTAAGCCCTTCCATTATTTGGTGCCAAACGGGTAAAAGTTTAGCAAGCGTTCTGTCTTTAGTAATAGAAACCTCTCCGAGTTTTGTTCCAATTTCGTCCCAAAGCTCTCCAGCAAGAGAGAACCCAGTTTTCAGAAATCCAGGAACATTTTCGCTTATCCAGTTAAGAAAAGTAGCTAATGCTGAAATAGAGGCTGACTTTGAAACTTCAGAACGATCCGTAATACTCTGAGATTTTCTTGTTCCTTCGTTAGTGAACTCCCCGCAGTTCCCGACTGCTCACCTTCTGTCCTGCAGCACGCTGCGGGCACCAAACAATCTCTCCGCAGTTCAGCCGGGCGGCGCTGCTGGTCTGGGCTCGCTCAGCCTCGGCTTGATTTGCTCCACGCAGTAGGCGCCATTTGCAGCGTCTGATGCACGGAATCAGATGTGAACGATCCAAATCATTGATTACAAGTTCTCATATCACTTACATACCTTCACAGGTTTCCTTTTTTTTTTTTTTTTTTCTTGCTCCACAGCTGCTGCTCTGAGTAGTTTTTCTTGTGTTCCCACATAAGGACTTTTCCATTCCTTTATTTTAGTTGCAATAATTATTAGACTACAGCACTGCAGTATTTTGGGGACATTACATGCAACAGAGGTACTGTCTTAGAGTTATCACTTGTTGTGAATTTGATCACTTGAAGATGTTGTCTGTCGCTTTTTTTAAGCAGTTTCAGCACTTGATTCCCATAGAGCATAATGCTGGACTTGCACAGTCTGAAAAATACACAAGCAATTAGGCTAAAACATTGCGGGAAAATTAATAAGTCCCTTGAGTTATAGTGCCTGTATCGGCCCATATGCTTCTTTCAGAATAAATATTTTGATGAGCTTACCCTGTCTGTTCTTTCTTTAATATCTTGATATTTAATATTACCACTTTAATTCAATTTCTTTCTACCATGTTTGCAGGAGTACTAATACCATCTGAACTGCACAATCTACTGGGAACTTCCTTTAGTTACACATTTGCATACAGGTAGCTGAGGGAGAATGTCTACCCTCCTAGGTCATTACCTTAAGTTTTGATATCTATTCATTCAACTGGGTTTACATTTTGGTTTCTCCCTCAGGAGTAGTAGCGCTGTCAATCTGTTTTTATCTGTTTTTTTAATAATCACCTGAGTAGTGAAGGATACTCCAGAAATGTCTTTGCTTTCACAAATTTTGGGAGTTGTCTACTGGCAACTGGGTAGTGCTGGGTAAGGAAGGAAAAGCAAGTTTGTTTGTTTGTTTTTTTTACTTCTAATAAGCAAGATATTTTACTGTGTGTAGTACAGTACCACAACAACAGCTCTAGTCACAGACAAAGACAGCCACTTCATGCCACAGTAGGTCTTATGATGCTAGTATAAGGAAACAACAAACAGAGAGAAGCGATCACAAGAGTCATCTCTGACTTATTGTAATGAATTCCAGTTCTTACTTCAGATACACTGCCGAAGTAATTTGTCCTGTTCTTTATACTTCAAAAGTAAACTGGAAAAAGTGCAGAGACACAAAGTTAGAAGATCTGGGTGTTTGAAATATTTTTAAGTAGAAGAAATTTTATCTTCTGTGTGATTGTGAGAAACATACTCAAGATAAAAATTTTTAATCAGGTAAAGATCTCTGTGAAGAGCAGTTTACTCATTATTGCAATAATGGGCGCACACCCCTTAATGACAAGGGAGAAATTGTGCACCTGATCAATGAAATCCATTCTGTTATATACCCTGGGTCTGACGCAGGTAAAACCTCTCCTAGCACTCATTGGTTGAATGTCTCAGGCTCACAATCTTCCAACACTGTTGCTACAATACATTTTCATACAATGCCTGTTACCATCCCATTGTTTTTAGATATGTTCTGTACTTCTTATGGCAACAGGAGTACAATATTTTCAAGTCTGCGCACTAGTTGTGCTCTGTGCCAGACTCTCCCCTACCCTATATAATTACCTTACATAGTGTCGGTGCCAATTCTATCCAGGTCAGAGCGCCCCAGACTCAACTTAACTCCGTTCAGCAGCTTTCTTTGTGAAAAACAATTTATCCAATGCTACATACAGAAATACTGCAAAAACACAATCTACTTCTCACATGATTTCTGGCTTCTGATACTGCAAGGAAATGCATCTGATGCACACTGCTTTAACTTGGTAAAAAGATGAGCTTGATAAATGAATATGCATTCACATTCCTTCGTATGATGCACACAAAATGGACGTATATATACATTTCATTGAGAGCTTCATTAATTTTAATTATCAGCAACACCTATTTAATCTTAAAAGAAACTAATACATGCACCTTAGTCTTAAACAGTTAACTTTACTGCAGGAAATAGGATTTAACTACTAAGAATAGCACGACTAGATCATCTTGTGCTTTCATCTGCCTCTCCAAATTATTGGCAATGTTTAATGCCTTACTATATCCAAGTTTCCTTCCTAAAATACCTTTGTGCTGAAGCAGTAAGTTATCTGAAAAATACTAAATAAATCCAATTCGGTTTCATCAGACAAAATGCAGAAAGATGAAATTAAATGAGTTCTACATTGCAAAACAGAAGCAAGAAAAATTTACAATAAACAGGACAATAAATACATATAATTGTATGTAAACTCTCTGACACATTAGGTCTCCCTCCAACCACTGCTCACTGTTTTGCATTTTTTAGGAAAAAAGTACACATCCATGAAATAAAGGCCAGACTTTTCATCTTAAAATTCCTTTTAAAATTGTTTTTCTACTATGTTCTATGCACATGATGTTGCGCCTGTTTTGCTTCTGTCTCCTTTTCTCTCTTGCCTGAGAGATAAAAGACAATGACATCTACATTAATACAGAGATAAGAAAGTCAACACAACCTAATACAAAATTGTGACAGTAATGAAAAAACAGGTGACATTTCAGTCTAACATTTTGTGACATTTACTAGCATTTGAGCTTAAAAATGTGTTGAATTAAGATTTTTCAAACTTGGACCCCAAGCTGAATTTA
Organism: Tragopan temminckii; assembly: GCA_028571105.1. Lineage (NCBI taxonomy): Eukaryota > Metazoa > Chordata > Aves > Galliformes > Phasianidae > Tragopan > Tragopan temminckii. Next base: position 67,429 of record JAOWBP010000290.1, on the reverse strand, counting down.
TTTATACTGGATTATCCATGTACCATTCAACTGAGTTTCTGGAGTAAGTGATATAACCAGAGCTAACTTCCTAGCGGATGATTCTCAAACTGTGGCTGACCCACTTTGGTTCTAGACAAATAATGCCCAGTGTCGTATCTCATAAGCAATTGTAGAAGCTAAGAATTAATACAACAGTAGAGTCTACCTGCAGCTGAATGCAGCTTCAGGATATATTCTGAAAATGAAACAAAGCCATATGCAAAAGACTGACACTCTCACCTGAAAGTACTGAAAGCAGAGATTAACATAATTTGAAATTCACTCTTCCTGCTTTCTTTCCACAGATCTTCAGGTGAGTTCAAAGTCTTGATCCTAATTTTTATGTGCTTTTTTTTTTTTTAAAAAAAATTCTTGACTCTTTTCAGGCCCTTTACAGAACAACATGGTTTTGAAACTAGGAAACTATGCCCATTTGCAAAGGAAGTCAGAGTAGAGGGAGAAGAGGTAAATCTGCAGTGAGATATTCTCCCAAAAACTCAATTCCTTGCAAATATTTCCATCTTCTGCATGAACATTAATATGCATTTCACTAACATGTCCTTGTCTTAAAAAAAAAAGGTAGATATAACTCAGGATGTTCTATGATTCTATGTTTCTATATATTAAAAGATATATTTACTGACATAGGTCCTCCTTGATCATATAAAGCATATAAGATTACCTCTGGATACATCCATTAGCACCTCCAAAATCAACTCCAGAAAGTTAATTTTCATATGTAATATAAGTGAAGTATGAATGTTCTGCAGTGCTTGCTACAATACCCAAGATATCCTACAATCTCAGTCAGGGCCTTTGGAAACAAATATCCAGCTTGACAAACAGTTTCCGCCTCAGAAAGACCTGAGGTTATTGAGATGTACCAGAACTGCTGAAACTGGGACAGTAACTCAAGGCAGCAAAACAAATCATAAAACTAAATCCAAACAAAAATCTCTTCAGAATCAGAGCATAGGACAATGTTGATAACTATAAAGAGAATATATAAATAATCTTTTATAGTTGGATGTATTTTTATTTTCCCACTGTATTTTAAAACTGACTCACTGCAGGCTCCAGATAGTAGAAGCCTGCAGAGTAAGCAGTCCTAATACCACCCTGTACAATCAATGAATGTACAGATGTTATAAATACCAGAGAGCTAGACTATGCTGTTATTATACCAGAGCAGAAAAGATAGGATGCGATGCTCACTGTATCCTGGGCTTGCTACAAAACTCCAGTGAAGAGGATCCCCAGAAGAGATCCTTCCCCACTGGTAGTCAGTTCTTAAATGGGTCTAGGAGAGGTGGAGTCAGGCTCCACCCCTTCCAGCATTGCCTTCACCTGTGCTCCCATGGCTGACTCATTGCTCGTCTCAGGTGATCAATCAGTTCCCATACACATCCCCACCCTCTCTAATCTACATTTCTTATAATTAAGGTATAAATCATACCAAAAAAAATCTTCACAAAAGCTTCTATTGCTCTACATTGGCTTCCTTTTATATTCTGACACTACAGATGTTTCCTTATTTACAGACATACAAGACAAAGAGATGATCTGAGACTGCCAGTAAGGCTTCACCAAGGGCAGGTCTTGCCTAACCAATCTGATGGCCTTCTATGATGGAGTGACTGGCATTGGTGGACAAGGGAAGGGCGACGGATGTCATCTACTTATACTTCTGTAAAATCTTTGGCATGGTTCCTCACCACATCCTTCTCTCTAAATTGGAGAGGTGTGGATTTGAAGGATGGACTGTTCAATGGATTAAAAATTCACTGGCTGGTCGCAGCCAAAGAGTTATGATCAATGCCCGGATGGTGGCCGGTCACAAGTGGTGTCCTTCAGGGGTCTGTCCTGGGACCAGTGCTCTTCAACATCTTTAACAATGATGTAGGTGATGGCATTGAGTGCAAGTTTGACACCAAACTGAGTGGTGAGGACAATACACTGGAGGGAAGGGAAGCAATCCAGAGGGACCTGGACAGGCTGGAGAAGTGGGCCCATGAAAACCTAATGAGGTTCAATAAGGCCAAGTGCAGGGTGCTGCCCTTGGGCTGGGGATATTCCAGGTATTTATGCAAACTAGGGGAAGATCTCCTTGAGAGTAGCAATGTGGAAAACATCTTGGGGATCCTGGTGGACGAGAAGCTGGACATGAGCCAGCAATGTGCACTTGTAGCCCAGAAGGCCAACTGTGTTCTGGGCTGCGTTAAAAAAGGAGTGGCCTGCATGGAGTGGGAGGTGATTGTTCCCCTCTACTCAGCTCTTGTGAGGCCTCATCTGGAGTTCTGTGTCTAGGCCTGGGGCCCCCAGGTTGCCCAAGGAGGTTGTGGATGTCCCATCCCTGGAGGCATTCAAGGCCAGGCTGGATGTGGCTCTGGGCTGCCTGGTCTAGTGGTTAGTGACCCTGAACATAGCAGGGGGATTGAAAGTATGTTATCTTTGAGGTCCTTTTCAGCCTAGGCCATTCTATGATTATTTGTCATCAGAGAGACTGTTAAAATGTAGGAAGAGACATGATAAAGTAAATGTATGAATGAACAGAAAATAAATCTTTTGACTAGTTCATATTATTAAATATTGTCCAATATGCTTCCCACAGTAAGTACATGGAAGAGAAAACACAGTTTAGAAAAGTATTAAATACCCAAATATCATACTGTCTATATAATATTTTATCAAAATTATGCTTAAAACAGTAATAGGGAAGAATAGACTGCCATCAGAAAATTGCAATCACTTGCTGATAGTATGTTACAAATAGAACATATCAACCTTTAATTTTAGAACTCCTTCAATTAGTAAATGAAATTATTTTTAATTAGAAATTGAGTTAAAAAAAACCAGCACCTCAAACAGAAAATGAAATTAAATTTTTAATTCAATTTTGGCCAAAGTATTTTTGAAAGGAACACTTCCAAAAGTGTTTTCCACAACGAGCCACTGAACAGAGGAGTCCATTAAGAACATAGCTGTACTCTGTAACTACAAACATTTCAATGCTACTTTGTAATCTAGTGTGTTGCTTTGTTTATTTCTTATGCTTTATACTGGTGTGCGAAAATCAAACTCTAACCACAGATTTGTATAGGGCAGGTATATTTAACCAGAACAGTGCACACGACAGATGGAAGGGGGATATTTCCACCTACTCTGCATACCACAGGTCAAGAAAGGCACATATTTAAAGAGCAAACTGCTTACATATGCATTAGATGTCCAAGAAATGGCTGGGTTATCAAAATGAGACCCCAAAATGATTGACATCCCCCCCTCACCCCAAGTCTCAGCTCTTTTACACATGCGTATCTCGTGGTGGTCTTTCCAATGTTGTCTTATTTTCTTGGACTTTGGTTAGGATGGATGACACTTGACTGGCTCTGGTTGGTTGTCTCATTGACCACAACTCTGTTCACCAGTCCGCTACTTCTTTGTTAATTTGTGGTTTGCCATTTTAGTTTACTGTCACACATTCCAGAGGTAGGGGAGCTAATGATGTTGTTTGAAAAGACAGGAGATCCACTGTCTGCACTAACTGTCTAAGTCTGTAGAAAAGCATCTGTTACCAGCAGCGAGAACCTGTCTTAGCAAGATCAAATCTGCAGCTGCTTTTTCAACACTTCATCCTAACTTACTTTCCTTAATTCAATATAACTAAATGTTATTTAAGGCAATATTTTTTTTTCTTCTAAGTAGAAATATTCAGAAAACTGGAGATCTGATCCCTGCCGACATCAAGGACAGAAATAATTCAACTAAGTGTAAGAAAAGGACTCTCAAGTTCCTAACTGCTGTTCACAGCTATTGAAAAGATTCTCTGAAAGATACTGCTAAATATTTTCCTTCTAGAATGGTAATTCCAGTCTACAAACCATTCCCTCGTGTTGCCTATTCTGTAAAAGAGTAAAAGCAAATACAGGAGTTTGTACCACAAATGTTAATGTGAAAAGATTCCTTCAGAATGAGTTAATAGTTTCAAGCCCTCATGCAAAACTGCTGCATGCATAAAACCGTAGAGAAAATTTTGTCAGTTATTACAGTGGTAATATACAAGATACTTAGATCTGTTCTTACTGTCACAGAGTTATCTCTAGATCTGTGTCCAGGACAGGACAGCAGGCCCACAGGCCCAGAAAAGAAGGAAAGAGAGAAAAAAAAGTGTTAATGGTTTACAGGCAGTCTGGCCCAGCCCCATGACTAATGAGGCAGGGAGCTCACAGACCCACATCCCAGGAGAAGGGGGAAGGGTAGGGAGACGGTAGATGAGTCTAAAAAAAAAGAGCAGCCGCAACGATCTGAGGAGGAATGTTAATTTACTAAATATGATCTCAGAATACAAGATAACACAATACAACATGATACAATTGGAATTGAGGCCAATAAATCAAACAAAATGAATGACTGTGTCCAAAACTGAGGCCTTACTCTCTTGATTTCAGGGGACCATGTTCTTCTCTGCCATGAACAGAGAGAGAGACTCTTGACCTACCAGGAGCTCTAACCTTTCTTCCTCTGGGTGCAAAGTCCTCTGGGAAAATGCTGCTCTTCCCCTCCCCTCCAAGAACCAAACACGCAAAGAAGGCAGTCCATGGAACCAGAACATTAACTCTTTAACGCCCACTTTACATGATGTTCTGATGTGGAATACTCACAACAAAAAATCACAAAACCACGACACTGGTTCAGATGCATAAAAGTTATGAAATAGTTGAGGCTGGAAGAGACCTCTGGAGGTCATCTTGTCCAACTCTTGTAAAAACGAGCCTGTTGTATTTACAGGAAACAGAATCCTTCTGTGTTCTGACTTAAGATGCTATGAAAGTTTAAGTATCATTATATTCAGGAGACAGAATGTTGTGTTTCTTTTTTAGTCCAAGCACAGATCTTGGGTCTTCTGAGACCCAATTCAAAGTTCCCAGTTAGCTCTTTTATATATATCCCCTTTTCACATATTGTCATGAATAAGAAAAAAATTACCATGAGGGAGAAGGCTGCTGATATAGAACAGAAAATTCCACCAAATTTTCTGAGACAACAGTTGACAACTAGAAAAAGATGAAAATACATAGTCTAGAACAAGGCAGGGGGAAAGAGATAGGGTAACATGGCTAGCAGTTGTACATAAAGTGAAACAGTGACTGGAATACCCCAGTGGTAACAAAATTGAGAGAGACAAATGGCTGCTCCATGGAGGTGGCATTTGTGTGGTATGATATGAAAATGTACACATCGGTAATTGGCCACTGATATAGGACTTGAGATGGTCTATCAGACCTCAGTTGTTTATTTTCTGTTTCAGTTTGACAGCCTTTGTGCTTGCCTTTAAGCAAGTATTTTTGCTGCCCAATGAAGCACAAGCAAGCAGAAAAGGTTGTTAATATGCTATCTGTGCAACTATGGGAATCTCACAGGGAGATATCACAGATGTTCTGGGTTTTCATGGCAAGGTTTTGCTAGTGGGAGAGCTGTGGGGGTGGCCTCTGTGGGCAGAGCCTAGAAGCTATCCCATGTCAGATCAGAGCCACCTCCAGCAGCTTCAAAAGGGACCTGCTAATGGTCAGAATTGAGCCACGAGTGATACTGGTTGTGCCTCTGGGAGAGCAGATCTAAGAAAAGGAAAAAACACTGTGTAACAGCAGCTGGGAGAAAGGAGTGAGAAATGTAAGAGAAGCAGCCCTGCAAACACCAAGTTCTGTGCCAAAGGAGGGCAGGAGGTGCTCCAGGCAGAGAGCAGAATCTCCCTGCAGCCCAGTAGGGGCCCATAGTGGAGCAGGCTGTCTCCCTGCAGACCACATGAAGCAGACCTCCATGTGTAGATATGGAGGTGCCCATGGTGCAACAGATAAATGTGGTTTGGAGAAGGCTGCCACCCTTGGAGCCCCTGCAGAAGCAGGCTCTCTGGTGGAGCTGCCACCTATGGAGAAGAGCCTGTGGTGCAGCAGAAAGGCTGGGGGAGCTGCAGCCCATGGGGCCCCATGTTGAAGCAGTGAGTTCCTGTAGGTTGGGCTCCATGGTAAGGAGCCATGCTGGAGCAGTGCTTGGAGAGCTGCAGCCCATGGTAACCCTACACAGGATCAATTTAGAAAGGACAGTATCCCGTGGGAGGGTCTCACTTGGAGTGCGGGCAGAGAATGATCATGAAGAAGCAGCAGAGATGAAGTGTTGTGGACTGACCACAGCCCCCATTTCCTGTTCCCTTGTGGGGGGGATGAGTTAGAGTGCAGATTAGGGGGAAAGTGTTTTGAGTCTGGTTTTGGTTCTCACTGCTTCAGATTGTTTCTAATAGGCAATATATTTCATTACTTTCCATCCACTGAGTCTGTTTTGCCTATGACAGCAATTAGTGAGAAATCCCCTTGTTCTTATCTCAACTCTTGAGATTTTTTCATCATATTTTATTCCCATCTTCCTTTGAGGAGGAGTGAGAAAACAATTGTGGTGGAGTTTAGCTGTCAGAGTGAAACCACCAAAAGGTTAAGCCAGCATGACTTTGTCTTGCAGCCAAGTCACTTTTCCAGCAGCTTGTCCAGACCCAGAAGGTTTTCCAACAGAGTACACGCTGCAGAAGGCACATGATTATTCTGCTAGACAATGTGAACCTGCCAAGCCAGAACTGTCTCTTTATCAAGTAAGAGTCTGTGAGGAAGCCATGTGAATTAATCAGGGAGTCAGACCAACAACTTGTCTAAGCTAAGGAAGAGTCCTACAATAGTAATGAGTTACCGTGTCCCCTGCCCTATGTCTCTTTTTCTCCAAAGAGCTTTTGGTACCAAATAGGGCCTGGATATTTATTTTCTACTCAAACAAAAATGTAAAGATAAAACCAGGATATTTCAATTACTATTAGTTATTACATTGGGAGCAACAGAATTACATAAAAAGGAAAATATTGCCTTTTAAAAATCCCTGACCCAGTAGAGAAATCTGGCTTTCAACTGTGGAAATTTCAAGCAAGTGGCAAGCTTGTGGTACAATGGAGACTGAACAAAGATTTTCTGGAGTCTCCAAACAGAAAACTCGGTGTACTTGGACTCAAGTACTTAATGGTTATTAATGGAGAAACTATGGTGCAGCATGTTGGTTACTAATGTATGTGTTATATTCTTGCATTCCACATCCACACTTAACATACTAGCACGTAGTAAGGTCAGAGTTAGTATCTACAGAGAAGTGTAATATCTACAAAAACATCCAAGGAAGCCTCATAACAGTGATGTTAGCCAAAACTATCAGGAAATTTTTATCAAAATCTTTAAAAGTATTTTCCTAACTACTAACACACTTTTAAATTACAATTATTCTCAATTTTTATACCTAAATACATGCATAGTTTTGGCCACAAACAAGCACAAGTCTACTCCAGAATACTAATATGTTAGGAGTGGAGAGGAATGAGATAGATAAGAACTATCAGAACATGAGCCCACACAGCAGGATCAGTGCATATGACTTGTTTTCACATTCATGTAGTTACCAAACCTACTCACTGTACACTTAAACTGAAGTTCCATCTTTTCTGTCAGTGCTGTGATGCATGCGATGCTCTATTAAAAATCTCACTACTTTCTGAGGGTGAAAAAAGTGGAAAAAAGTTATATTATCTGTAGTAAATTAAGAAGGCTCACTTTGTAAAATACAGGCTGATAATAGTCATATTTTCGTCTATATCTTACTTTTGAATATTTACAAGAAAGAGGCTTTTATAAGACCTTCTCCCTAAAATAAATAGTATACAGAATTGCAATTGCAATTCCCAAGACAAACATCTAAATTTGCATTAGCTGAGAACAATCATATCATAGAATCATAAAATGGCCTGGGTTGGAAAGGACGACAGTGATCATCTAGTTTCAACCCCCTTGCTCTGTGCAGGGTCGCCAACCACTAGATCACGCTGCCCACAGCCACATCCAGCCTGGTCTTGAATGCCTCCAGGGATGGGGCATCCACAGCCTCCTTGGGCAACCTGTTCCAGTGCGTCACCACCCTCTGAGTGAAAAATCCTCCTAATATCTAACCTAAACCTCCCCTGTCTCAGTTTAAAACCATTCCCCCTTGTCCTGTCACTATCCACCCTTGTAAAAAGCTGTTACCACTCCTGTTTATATGCTCCCTTCAAGTACTGGAAGGCCACAATGAGGTCTCCTCGGAGCCTCCTCTTCTCCAAGCTAAAGTTCCAAAGTCTCCAAACCCAGTTCCCTCAACCTTTCCTCATAAGAGAGATGCTCCAGCCCTCTGATCATCTTAGTGCCCTCCTTTGGACCTGTTCCAAGATCTCCACGTCCTTCCTGTACTGGGGGCCCCAGACCTGGATGCAGTACTGCAGATGGGGCCTCACAAGCAGAGGGGGACAATCACCTCCCACTCCCTGCAGGCCACTCCTCTTTTAATACAGCCCAGAACACAGTTGGCTTCCCGGGCTGCAAGCGCACGCTGCTGGCTCATGTTCAGCTTCTCCACTGGGCTGCTCTCAAGCAGATCTTCCCCCAGTTTGTATAAATACCTGACCTACCTAGCACATGACCTGGATAGTACCCTCCACTGGAAACCCACTACTGAAGATTCCCTGCAAGAACCCCATATTAACCCAGTGTATGTATAGTATGAGATTTTAATACATGTAGCTATTCTCAAAATAGATGGACACTTCATGGAAATTGTATAAATATTCACATATTGAATGTATATCGTCTGTGCACTTTAGCTACTTGTGTGCATTCTAGTAGGAGTAGATGGGAAAGAAAAAAGAAAGAGCACTGGTGGAAGTAGTAGCAGGGACTCTAACTACTACATTTGCACTTGCAAATAACCATTCACACCAACACTCTTACTAATGCATGAATGTCATGGTTTTATGTTTTTTGGTTTTCAGTATTCTGCATCATAACATCATGTAGTGCACTGGGAGTTAAAGTGTTA
>JAOWBP010000290.1:41984-53757 GCA_028571105.1 Tragopan temminckii | reverse complement strand
CTGGGCACACTGTCGGCTCATGTTCAGCCGAGCATCAACCAACACCCCCAGGTCCCTTTCCTCTTCACAGTCATCCAACCACTCAACCCCAAGCCTATAGTGCTGCATGGGGTTGTTGTGGCCAAAGTGCAGGACCCGGCAGTATTTACAACCCTCTTGTGAAACAGTCGTTTTTCTTTCACCAAGAATGTTGCTCAACAGAGCAAAAAGTTAAGATGGGGGCGTTCTAACTTGGATAGAATTGATACCGGCACAAGATAAAGTAAATATGCAGGGTGTGGAGAGCCTAGCATGGGATAGAACACAGACATGCTCACTCTTTAAGTTTATTGCCCTCCTATTTCCGTAGGAAAGTACAAAACATACCAAAAAAGCAACAGGTTGGTAATGGACCTTATATGGAAATGTATCATAGCGATAGCCTCAGGGAGTTTGTGAGCCTGAGACACTCAACCAAGGAGCGAGTGTCAGGAGAGCATTACCTGCATCAGGTTTAGGGGGTATATAATGGAATTAATTTTGCTGACCAGTGAGCAATTTCTCACTTGCTAGTAGGGGAGTGCGCCCATTCTTGCAGTAATGAATAAACTTTGCTGCTATCTTTGCCTAACCTGGTATTTTTGACTCTGAGTGTTTCTCACAGTGCTGAAGACCAGCTGAAGAGGGGCATGGGAATCACTTGGCTTGGCTCACAAAAGCAGTGGATAAACCTGATCTACCTGTAGTCTTAGTGACCAGAACTTTTGAGGCTTGGGAAAACAGGCATCTCCATTTCAAAAACCAAGCAAAGAAGCCAAGCAAATTTCATTTCCTTTTAGAAAGTTTACTTGCTAAAAATGTCAAATTCTCTTCATTATCAAATCTAGCAGTGGGACAATGAAGACTGGGCCTTTGTTATTATGACAAATGCTGAGCAATGCATCAAGTTAATCTGAGATTTCTCTATTCTCCATTGCACTAGGCTACATGACAGTTGGAAGTCTTAAAAATAGTTGAACATGCATCTTGATTATAAAAACCTGTACAGAATGTGGGGAAGTACCACAAGGACTTTGGAGAACAGGTTTACAATTCAAAATGTTTGTCACAAATTGAGAACATATTCCAGGGAAAAAAAGTAAGATTAAATAAGATATCAATCAACAAAAACAGATGTAAAGTTTTGACACTTGGACAAGAAAAATAAACTACAAGCATACTGGATAGGGAATAATTCAAAAGGCAACGGTAATGTTGAAGGAAACATAGGAACTAATGCTTCACAAACTGAAACAACTCCAGACTATTGAGAAAAAGAACAAGGTTAAAGGGGATGCATAAATGAACATAGTCTACTGGATATAGGACAAAATCTTCCCATTTAATGGATTGGGACTGTAGTATCACAGCTTGGTTCATTTTGAGACCTGTACTGCGAGAAAGATAAGGATCCTGGTGCCTGGTGTAATTGTCTTATTCCTCACAGTGGATATTCTATTTATTTTAAAGATGTCCAGAATGTTTATATCTTTTCTACTAAATACAATTGTTAGAAACATTCACTTTCTGAATTATTACTTCATATTTAATACAGAAGTGACCAAAAGGGAATCTTCTGTCATGTCATCCTGGAATTTGTTCCTTTTTTAATAAAACATGAAATAACTGTTACTGTTATAACCATTTTATGTATGAAATAGCATTAAAAATGCATATGAAAATAGTGAAATATTCCATTCCATTTGTTGAACATGTTGAACATGTTAAAATGTTTAATTTCAGCCAAACATTAACTGACTTGGCCTACCTGAGTCACTTTTCTTTCCAATGAGAACCACAAAACCATGTCCTTCTTTGACCAGATTTCAGTTCCCATTACTTATTTTTTGGCTCAGACAAGAGCTAAGGTTGATCAGAAATAAATTATTTCCTGACAGTGAATTTTACTAACATAGATTTTTCTTTCGCAGAAATGCTGGAGCTATAGAAAAACCTGTTTAGTAATGAGAAAACATTTGAAATGATATTACAGATACTTGGATTCTTCTATTTCAGGAAAAAAGTTCATGATCAGTGTTATTTATCTTCCAAAGCTAGAGGTCTTTCTTTAAATTCTCATGCATGCAGACTATCTCACATAAAACTCAGATAAACCAACACTGCTAGATGTCCTTTTTTGGAAGAAAACAATATCTTATTCTGTATCCTCTTTTCATCATCTCACTGCCTCATTAAAAAGGAAAAAGTCACAATATGAGTTTGATTCTAACAACATAGTTCCTAGGAACACACAATCTCCTTCCAGTGAGAATCAGATTTTGCAGCTTTAGCATGAAGGAAACATCTACCATGGATTTTCAAAGGTACATTTGCAGATCAGCTTGTTATAATTTGTACTGCATTATTAATGCTGAGATGACAAATTAATTAAAAATGTGTATGCTGTTTCTATCAAAGTGTATCCTGATCTACAGAGCAAATGAAATCAAAACAGATGGAGAGGGGCAGAATTTGAACAATTTCTTTGCTGACCCCTGCCAGCACAAGCTAATTCTGTCAATTTTTACCTTTGACAACACCTGTTCTGTACTCCTTAGACAATATGCAGCTCAGGAGGAAATTAAATCTGGCTTCAATCTACATTTAATGCACTGCACTTTTTCAAGTAATAATGTCCACCCCACAGGAAAAAAAAAAAAAAGAAAAAAAACCTGATTCATATTATCAAGTATGAATATATTTGATGATTTAAAATGTAATGAATTCGTTAAAGTATTTGCTCACCTGAAAATAGTACTAAGTCAGAGGAAAGATAAGGAAGTCATTTTTCCTTTTTTTTTTTTAAACAAACAATAGAAATTAAAGAATCTGTTGTAAACTCTGATACTCACATTTGTTTTCAGAAATTAACGAAAAATTTCTTTTTCTTTAGATGTTAGACCAATTTACCTTTTCAGGGCGTATCTATATCATTCATACCTACTATATCCAAGGTCAACGTTTTCCAAATACTAGATGCCCAGGCTTCTTCCCTGGCATCCTCCTGCTCTATTTGCCACCTCCTCCAGTCCTTCTGTGTTGTCTTCCAAGCTCTCCAGCCCAGGGCTCTTGCTGCTACTTACTCCTTCACACTCCTGAGCCACTCCACTCATTTTCTTCCTTAGATTCATGCTCATATTTCTGAGGGGAGAAGAAAAGTTAACTAGCATTTAGTTTTTCTCAGATGTAGTGATAGGCAAAAAAAGACCTTCACTTTTGTCTTCATGCTCAACTATATCTTCCAAGACTCCTAGAACCCCTTCCAAGTTGGAAGGGATCCATAAGGACCATCAAATCCAACTACTGGCTCCACGCAGCATTACCCAAAAATCGGACCCCATGTCTGAGAGTAGTTCATGTTCAATTTGCTGTTATCCAAGACCCTCAGATTCCCTTCAGTATGACTGCTCTCCAGCATCACATCCCCCAGTCTGTATGAATAGCGAGGACTGCCCCTTCATATTCCTTTCTTCTTCATGTCCACATTGTATTTCCTTCCTTCCTATCTTGCTCTGTTGTAACTCACCATGACTGCCTCCTACCTTGCTTTGAGCCAGTGTACCTAGCTGAACTTACTGATGGGCTCCCTGCTCTGTACTAGTGCACTGTGCAAGGTTACTGTTACACAGCACCCTTCCCTAGCAAGCAGCACTCATCCACTGGCACAGCTCAGTAGTCCGTTGGTGATATTACCGTGAAGGCATCATCCTCTGCTGCATCTACTCTATGCAAGTTGTTCTCTGTAAGCAGTTGGATCAAAGTAAAAATGGAACATTTAACAACTTTTTTAAGTTGTAAAAGATCAAGAGATCTTTTTCATGGAAATACCCATCTGCATATTGAGTGACAGCAAAAACTAAACAAACAACAAACAAGAAAAAATCTAAGGTGCTTAACTTGTTTTGGAAATCAGACTTGTAGTCCTACTAGAGGAAAAAGTAGTCTGAATTCCTAATGATATATACGTGTTCCCCCTGAGAAAATAAATAAAGTAATGCTATTTTTACATGTGTAAGTATGAAATCTTAAAGAATAGAAAAATCCATCTTTCTGTAAGTATTTCTATTTCTATTTCCTAAAACTGTTTACATTATGAAACATAGTGCTTTTCTGAAGCAGATGAGTAAAACAGGTAACTAGTTCATTTTTCCTGAAGTGATCACAGAACATTCCTTTAATGCACACAGACCTCAGAAAAGTGTGACTTGCAGAGCATTAGTGCTATACAGACAAAAATACAATTTTAGAAAAAGTGTGCATTGAATAATTTGTAATGGTCTTATCTGCTACTTGAAAATTGGGCTGTTATTCCTTGGATTTCTTCAATCTATCAAGAACTTGAGGGTTTACTAAGATTATCAGTACATACTGAATATCAGCAAAGTTTGAGTTGCTTCCCCTCATTAACTAAACTGTTGTTACTGTCTTGGGTCTTAGCCCTAGTCTGTGATGATGAACAGAAACTGATCTACCAAAGAGCAATGACTTGGCCTACAAGGACAAATCAACAGATGAATGCTTTCAGAAATTCTGTTTGGTATGTTTTCTGGGAGCATTTTTATTGCCATATCTTTTTATGTGTATTTCTCTACTTGTCCAAATTTAATTTGACCTCTCTAAGCACATAATCTATTGCTATATAGTTCTTTTTTCATGAGGTGAAGAGCAAGTCCTGAGTCAGGTATCTTCAGATGCAAGGAAAAATGGAAGATTGCAAGGCAATGAGACAGTATGTGAGAGAACAAACAAACAAACAAAAAAAATAAAGCACCCCTAAATATTCTTTGTTCCTGTAAATATCTCTCTAAAATCTCCTTGAGATATTTCTGTTTGTGTCTAGTCACTTAAGATATGCAACAGTTTCTCAATAAAGACAGATTATTATTTTTTTTAACTCCCTGATTAAGAAAGTTGGGAAGGAGAAGGAAATAATAAATTATCAAATTCATTGTATTATTCCTGCAGGTACATAAGGACAGGCTGTTTTTCTGTAGATGTGACATAAATTAGGAAAAGTAAACAAACTGAAATTCTCTGTCTATGTTTATATCAAAATTGCTATCACTATTTCAGATTTTTTTTTCATTATTTCTACTGTTCTAATTCAGTATGTTGATCACTGTTCATTCAAATACTGCGAATCTTTGATGGGAATTTCTTTTCTTAACTACCTTTAAAATTTCCATTTAATTTGATAAAAGTATGGATAAATCCACAATGAGTGGTTCAGAAAATCCTCATCTCTGTTTCAAAGCTCTGTTTCATTACTGGACAGAGCCAGTGCAATTTGATGTTAGTCTCTGACTCAATTCAGAATAAATTATGCAAGCCAAATGAGAAAATTGAAAAAATAATTACAACTGTGCAAAGTTACAGAATATAAAAGAATTAAAAACACTTGAAAAACAATGGACAAATTATGTAAATCTCCTTTCCACAGAAACTAAGAAACAAATCTATGAGAACAATAAGCAACTTCTCAGGTAACTGTACCTAAAATAAAAGTATGCGTACGTACTAGTTGCATACAATCACATACAATTTTTGAATTAAAAAAATTCTATTATAAACTCAACTAGAAAATGTAATTATGAACAATTTCAGCTCAGAAAGTTTCTGAAATGCAGGAATTTAATAAATTGCTAAAATTAATACACTATTCAATTTGGTTATCTTGCCATACTAAGACCCCTCAAGGCTTGTTGCCAGCAGGTCAGAGGCAATGTAGTAGTGACACAACAAGCAAGATGTTGCTGTAGGATTTCCAGTAACTTCAAGACACTAAAAATGTTAAATGCAAGCAGGCTAGAGAAGATGATGGAAGAAGTGCTATAAGCACTTGCTCAGTGACTAACGCTAGTTTCTCTGGCTTTGAAATAACCCGATCCAATATTTCCCTACTGACAGAGACATAACTTTAAAGCTACCCTAAAGCATTCAGAGGTAACATAAAAGCTGCTTTCAGTAAAAAAAAAAAAACTGAGGAAAAGAGCATCAAAACTTCAAACCTCTTCCAAACAAAGCATACAGGCAAACAGAAATCCCAGAGCAGAATTACAGCCAACGAAATCACATATTACATAATCTGTTCACACATAGGTTACATTAGACAAGAAATCTGATTTTTTCTGCATTGCAATTTCTCCATATATAAAAAGGGACAGTAGTGTTAACTACAGTGGTTATAGGACTTTGAACTTTGCATGCATACATGTTTTGCAGGTGGTAACACATTTCCATTTCCATACTGGCTGGCTGGGAGAGGCGTTATTTACAATAAAGAACAATAATCTTAAAGAGAAGATCAAGCACTATTCTTAATTTTTATGACAAATGTTGACAACATGACAATTGTTTTAACAAAATCCAATATGGGACTTCAGTTCAGTCACTCTTCCTCTGGCTCAGGGCATCTAGCTGACCTGCCTCATCTCCATTCATAGTCTTCTTCGAGGAAGAAGTGCAACAGATTGCATTCCAGCTCCTGCTTGGTGTGAATCACCCTCTGCAGATGCCTCCAATCTTCACACACAGACTAAAGCGAGCACTCCAGATGATTCAGTAGGAAACTACATTTAGGTAGGAAGAAACCAGGCAATAAATGAAAAAATTATCGCTAATATTCCAAAGTCAAGATCAATTTCATCATCTTCAAAACTTTCTTTATTCCTAATAGTATTGGTACTTGTTCTACTGCACAAACATAAGCTTCTCTTGCACTAACATTATATGAGGGCTGCTGCAAAAATAATTCATCTTATTTCATTCTGTTGACCCGCGATGTCAGTAGCAGATGTTGCTGGTTGTCAGTAGAGACTGAACCTTCTTGCCATGTGACATTTTCTTGCCATGTGACAGGAGGCAGCAGAGGCAGTCTGACAGAACGGCCTCTGACATGGAAATGCATCTAAAGCAAAGTTGTATCATTGAATTCTTCCATCCAGGAGCAATGTCACCCACTGACATTGATTGATGCTTGCTGAACATTTATTGAGACCAAACAGTGAATGTAGTGCAGTAAGGTGGTGCATTTCAGCAGTGATGACAGTGACAGTGGGTCACTCCACTGTGCAGATGTTTACGAGTGTTAACTGCAGGCTTTTGTTCATTGCTGGAGAAAATGCACAGCGAATGGTGGTGGCTCTGCTGAAAGATAGTGTTTAGTAACTGAGAATTTGCTCTATCATATAGTGCTATTGTGCTATTTGTATCCATTGTAGTTTCTATGGAAACAAATAGGAGGCATTACTTCGGGAGCAACAACCTTGCACAGGCACACGGATTTGTGTGTGACAATCCATGCATTGAAAACTCCATTTTAAGGATGGTTTTTGCCTCAGTTTTAACCATTTTTCGAGCGTATCTGTTAAAGCAAAACATTTGCACAATTTTAAGTAAAATGCACTTTGAGGACCTGGAAAATTGCCTTAAAATTACTGTGCCAAGATACATGTAATAAAGGTTAGAATTTTCATTGTTACCTAGAATGACCCTCAGCATAGGCCATTAGAGAAACTGCAATGCCAGGTTAATAATGTTTTCCTGAAGAAGCCAGTTACTTCAGCTTGCCATGATAACCACTGTAAGTCAGGGTCACATAAGAATTTTCTTTATTTTATTTTATTTATTTATTTATTTATTTAACTATAGATAGAAATAATTAAAAAAAAAAAAAAAAAACCGAATAAGAAAAACATAGATGCAATTGCTCTAATAGGCATACCATTGGCTACTTTTACTATTAAACATACAACTCTTCTCTGAGGCTAGAGATGGAAAAGATAAAAATATGTCAAAGGACATTTTAGCTAAACAACTAAAAATATCTTTCAAATGTTTTTCAAACACCAGTAAGAAATTTGTATTTTCTCCCTCCCTCACCTCTCTATTTTCTTGGGTTTTATTATTTGTCTATTCCAGAAAGAGAGACTTCCTCTTCCTAAATTTGTTAAAAAAAAATACATGTTTTATCAACTTCTTCATTTCTTTCAAAAAACTACAGTGGTGTTGAGGAATTCACATACATTTTCCGTCCAGTAGAGGCCAGTTAAATCCACTGACCCGACAATTTTTCAGCTATTAGGTAACCATAAAACCTCTCAAGTTTTAGCAACACATGGAAGGAGAAATGAGTTTTAATCATAGTATTCTCCAGTAAGATGTCATACTTAGAAAGAGATTTTATGAGAAGGAATAGTTTAAGGGGAAAAAAAAGAGAGAGAGAAAGTGAAATCACACTTTAATCTTTTCCGAATTCATGGTGTTTTAAAGATACCTGCAGGCTCATGATGTCTATGACATTATAAGCATAGTTGTCAGTACAGCGTATGTTTAAAGAGCACTCACACTGCTTCTGATCCTATAAGAAGTTTAGCAGACAGAAGAAGGATCAGGATGAGCTTTCTTAGCTTATTAGATATGATTAATTGTACTGTTCTGAAGATATGAATATTATTCACCATTAGTTCATCTTTCACAAATTGCTGATATACCTACATTCAGTTTTTAGTCTGTGTCATTAGAGAAACAGGATTTTTTTGTAAAGTGACTTATTCATCTTCAGTTCTTTTAGTAGTGAATGTAATCAAACACAAACCTAGAAATTTTTTATCACATCCTCTGTATGCCTGTTTTCATCAGCTGATTGCAAAATTGTTAATGAGGAAGTTGAAGCGACTTTTTTAGGACATAGCAGCTGATTGGCTGACTGGAAAGAAGGCGGCACTGAGGGGAAGTTATAGTGGCCTTCCTGTACCTGAAGGTAGTGAAAGCTTACAGGAAAGCTGGAGAGGGACTTTTTATAAAGTATGTAGCAACAGGAGGAGGGGAAATGGTCTTAAATGGGAACAGAGTAGATTTAGACTAGATATTAGGAAGAAATTCTTTGCTCCGAGACACTGGAGTAGGTTGCCCAGAGAGGTTGTGGATGCCCCCACCCTAGAAGCATTCAAGGCCAGGCTGGATGGGACTTTGAGCAACCTGGTCTAGTGGGAATTGTTCCTGCCTGTAGCAGGGGGTTGGAACTAGATGATCTTAAAGGTCTCTTCCAGCACAAACCATTCTATGATTCTATGATTCTAATTTACAACTCCAAGGAGGCTCTTATTGAATAATCAAAACTTCAATTTTCCTTAGAGATTTATACAAGAGTTACAGGTTACAAAACACTTAAGTTATACAAACAGATTTCAAGTAATAGGAAATACTTCCTCACCTGGATTAGCAATTCCACTAAATTTTCAGAAATTTGACATGGTTTTACTGGTTTTCCAAGAAAAAATATGGAGAAAGTATGTTTTCAGCTCATATTTTTTCCCATGATGTCAAGTTTTTGGAGAAAAGGCATTGCCTTGAAGACACTACTTCTGAATGGAACAATAATAGTCGCCATTTTTTTCTTCAGGGTTAATACATCTTGTCAGTAGTGTTACATCTTTTCCAAATCTTATGAATTGTAGGGCAAAGACTATTAGTATGAGGTCATAAATAATAGAAAACATGATTAGAAGGGATTCTGATTATAAATCTATAATGGGTATAAGTTGATGCCTAGAGAAAATAATACTAGAAATTTAAAAAAAACTCACAGACCCCAAAGTAGATACAAACTGGCCCCATACAAATTGATCTCTAGAAATTATCCCTGGAGAGCTAGGTTAACATCCATGTCATCCTCTTCCTTCATAGAGTACAGTCCACAGGGATACATTAATAATCATACATTAACAGAGTTTAAGGAAGTCTATGACCAGAAAATAGCCCACCAAATCTTTTACAGGGATATGAATAAACTTCCACTAGCCAATTATGTTGTTTTTTTTTTTTTTTCTCTGCAACATCTTGATTTTGTCATACCTAAACTGATTTCCAAATTTGCAAATGTTCATGGTTTACTTTAGTAAGCATTCAATAGAAAATTCCATACAGTCAATTAGTTCTTCATTAAAAATATATATATATCTCGTTTTCATGTTTGATACAAAATAAAATGACACTTTTTTGCCTCAAGAGCCATAGGCCGTTGTTTATTTTTCTGTGCCCACCACTGTAATATATGAAGGCTGGTCCAAAAGTAATGCCTCGTATTTCATTATGTTGTCCCATGATATCAAAGGTGAATGTTGATGGGATGGCAGCAGAGATTGAGCCTTCTCGCCAATGTTCTGTTACATTATGCGGCCATGTGACAGCTGGCAGTAGAGGGGCAGTCTGATAGAATGGCCTTTGACATGGCAGTGCAACTGAAGCTAAGGTGTATCACTGATTCCTTCATGTGGAACAAATGGTACCTGCTGACGTTCACTGATGCTTGCTGAATGTTTATGGTGACTGAACAGTTGGAGTAGCACAGTGAGGTGATGCTGTGTTTCACTGTGTCATGTCACTGTGGCAACAGTGACATGAAAGACCAGCCACATTCCAGATGGCCATGCACAGCTGTTCCACTATGAAATAAAGAGTGTCTTGATTAGCTCATCTGTGCAAATCACATAATGGTGGTGAATATGTTGAAAAATATTGCTAACAGCTGAGAATTTGCTATATCAAATGGTGTTATTGTGCTCTTTGTATCTGTTGTACTTCTCAGGGAAATAAATAGGAGTTATTACTTTCAGAGTTATTTATGTACATGTCATCAGGGAATTGTGCCTAACGTAAACATCAAAAATAAGAAAACTGCAACAGTTTCCCTTGTTTCATTTAAATGCTATAGAGCAATGAATCGTAAAGAAGCTGTGTTAGGAAAATCATAATCCATATATATAATCCATATATTCATATAAATAAGACTCAGATCCAAATGACAGACTTATTGTATACAGTCAATAATGCAGCTTTTTGTCCTACTACTCACTGTTCCCCCAACTTGCATGTTCCATTATTTCTTAATCAGGGAGCATTTTTCCCCTTTTCGTATGTTATTTGCTAACTTTGTAGCTTAGACATTTCTTCATGCTAGAACACAACACAGAAATACTAATGTGTTTTATCCCATTCTCTAGAAATTTCACAAGTATATTTCAGTTGTGATGGTTTAATTATGAATATGAGTAATGGAGTTGCCTGGGAACTACTGCTTTTTTTCCCTCAATTGAAATAATTTGGCATGAAAACGGATAACAGAGATTTTACTTGCTACAAAAAAAAAAAAAAAAAAAAAAAAAAAGGAAAACCTGCAAAAATTGAAAAAACTTTTCAGACTAATATGAAATATTAAATGCACAGATGTGTCATTAAATGCATGGCAGAAACAAGCCAGTACCTAACTGACATTGCTATCAATATTACACTTGCAGATTTTAAATCCTTTTCCTCAAATGGAATTACAATGACTCCAAGACAAAAATAAAAAATAACTTTTTCATAGCCAGCTATAAGGTGACGGCATTTAGAAACAATATGACTATACAGCTAGCTGTACCCAGAATAGAAGGAACAGAAAAAACTGAACAGTTCTGTTCCAGATATATTACTGTCAAATGTCCTGCTAGCAACAACTGCTGCAACTGCTGTGTGCTCATATGTAGAGAAAGCACATTCCTTTATTTTCTTTCCAATTTCAGTTGTTCTGCCATAAGCAAAAATGAAAGCAAACACACACACACACACACACACACACACACACACACAAAAAAAAGAATGAAAGTTGAATCTTCTCTCATGCCCAAGAGGTTAACCTGTTCCTTTCCTTTCCTTTCCTTTCCTTTCCTTTCCTTTCCTTTCCTTTCCTTTCCTTTCCTTTCCTTTCCTTTCC
>JAOWBP010000290.1:0-30617 GCA_028571105.1 Tragopan temminckii | reverse complement strand
AGACCCAGCTCACTCAGCCTTTCCTCATAGGAGAGACGCTCCAGGCCCTTCACCATCTTTGTGGCCCTACGCTGGACTCATATCATCATGTAGTGCCCTGGGTGTTAAAGAGTTAATGCTCCAGTTCTTGTACCTGTCCCAGAAAAGAAGAACTACATACTACATACCCCAGAGGACTTTGCGTTATTTGTGCTTCTGTTTTCCACTCAGGGAAAGACAAATGCCATCCACAAAACATTTTCCCCTGCCTTTTGATCTCAGCAGTGGGTGAGCTCCCTAGATCATCTTGCCTTAGCATCAGAGTAAGGCCTTCAGCTTTCAGACACTCTCTCTCATTTAATATGATTTATTATCTTCAATTCTAATTATATTGTATTATATTGTATTATAGTGTGTTATCTTGCATTTTGATATCTTATTTAGTAAATTAGTTTGTTTCTCCTCAGATCATTGCCACTGTTTTGTTTTTAGGCCCATCTCTCCACCCTTTTCCTTTTTTTTCCCTTTTCCCTTTTGGGGTGTGGGTCTATAGGTTCCTCCCCGCTAGTCACGAAACCGGGCAGAACCAGCCTGTAAACCATTGACATATGTCTACAGACATATGTTTGTATAAGTACTCTCAAATTTAGGGTGTTTGTTGCTAGATAATCATTCTGTTTTTACATACAGAAAACAATTGGAAATAAGTTGGTATAATCAGGAACAGTTTAAATAATATTTCGGTCATGGTGATAAACAGTTGCTCTTATTTAAGGATCACACTCTAAAAGTTTTTCAAAGCATGACTTATCTACTTTTTTTGCTACAAGATCAACCGACCCTATTTTTCTTGACTTGTATTCTCATTATACGAAATATCTGCTGCCTAAAGGAACTCCACTCATTATCTTCGTTTTTCAGCCGCCATCAGTGAGCTCCAAACTAAAAAGTTCAGGCATATTATACAATTTTCACTGTTTATATCCAGTGATTTAGTAGTTCTGCTTGTCTGCTTAGATCTTCCTAACCAGCAAAAAATATACGCCTCTAGCATCCACCTCTTTGCTCAAGCCACTGTGATAATCCCAAACCAGCATCTCCTTCCTGAATTGTGTGGTCTGATGGGTATTACACCTTCCGGATTTGTTCTTATAGCAGACAATAAGGTCAATAAAAAAGAATAGTACTTCTCTCCTGTGTTCAATCTGATTTTGAAAATGTGCTTTTAAGTTAATGTCTTGCTTGGCTTGAAGCAGTGACTTATAATTGGATTTCATGAGAACCACAGTTAGGGCCTGACCATGAAGCTATTTGATAGTTTGGCCTGAGTACTCATGTTTAAGTTATGGTGCTGTAAATAAGTGATTTCTTGGACTTGTCTCTTCTGTGTCCAATGTCCCAGCTGAGTAACAAAACTGCCAGTCTATAAGTTCATTTTTCCATTCTTCATCTTCCATTCTTGTCTGTTGTCCAATGAATGTTTAATTAAACACGCATTCAGTAGCAAATTACACTGGCAATCAGACTTAGTCTGAAGTCACTGGAAACTTCCTAAGTCTGTCACACACAGAATGGTTGAAGGAGGAAGGGACCTTTGGAGATCATAGAATCATAGAATCATAGAATGGCCTGAGTTGAAAAGGGTCATAATGATCATCTAGTTTCAACCCCCCTGTTATGTGCAGGGTTACCAGATCAGGCTGCCCAGAGACACATCCAGCCTGGCCTTGAATGCCTCCAAGGATGGGGCATCCACAACCTCCTTGGGCAACCTGTTCCAGTGCGTCATCACTCTCTGGGTGAAAAACTTCCCAATGTCTAACCTAAACCTCCCCGTCTCAGTTTAAAACCATTCCACCTTGTCCTGTCACTATCCACCCTCATAAACAGCCATTCCCCCTCCTGTTTATACACTCCCTTCAAGTACTGGAAGGCCACAATGAGGTCTCCCTGCAGCCTTCTCTTCTCCAAGCTAAACAAGCCCACTTCCCTCAACCTTTCCTCATAGGAGAGGTGCTCCAGCCCTCTGATCATCTTAGTGGCCCTCCCCTGGATCCAATTCAAGAACTCCACGTCCTTCCTGTACTGGGGGCCCCAGGCCTGGACGCAGTACTGCAGAGGGAGCCTCACAAGAGCTGAGTAGAGGGGGACAATCAGCTCCTTCTCCCTGCTGACCACCCCTTTCTTAATGCAGCCCAGAACACAGTTGGCCTTCTGGGCCAACTGGCCAATCAGAGCCATGAGACATTCTTTCTTCTAGAGGTGTCTTCGGTTCTCATGCTGTTTATCTTGCTTCACAGCTGCTGCTCTGAACAGTTTTTCTTGTATTTCCACAGGATGTGGTGAGGGACCATGTCAAAAGCTTTGCAGAAGTCCAGGTAGATGACATCCAGATGACACCAGTGCAGAGTGGAATGGGGCAAACCCTTTCCCTGACCAGCTAGTAAGGCACCAGATACACCCCAGAGGATGGCTGGCCCTTTTGGATGCCAGGGGACACTGATGATATGCATGCAGCTGACCAACAGTAAGAACGTCTAAATCCCTTTTTGCAGGGCTGATCTCCAGCCTCTTCTTCCAGCCTATATATAAATCAAGGGTTGTGCTATCCCAACTCTAAAATCTAGCATTTGCTCTTGATTGTCCAGCCCTCTGATTTGTCAAGATCTCTCTACAAAGCCTCTCCATCCTCAAGAGAGGCAACAGCTTCTCCCAGTTTGGTTTTGGCTGCAAACTTAGTATACCTTCAAATCCTATATCCAAGTCATTTACAAAAACATTAAAAGAGAACACTTATATTAAATAATTGCATATATTGGCTAACAAAAAGTCATGTTCTGATCTCTTAAATTTTGATAGTCTTTAATATATTCCGAAATTCTTCCTAGTTCAATTACCACAGAAAGCTAGCCATGTCTGCTAGCAGCAAAATATATATTTACTATCAAGATCTTCTGCAAGCTTGGATTTTTCTGCTGTACAATTCATGAAAATTTGTGGTGACATTCTGGGCCAGAAAATTCAACAGGTGTCATGGTATTGACAGGCAAAGATTTTACTTTCCGTACTGTAAGAACAGAGACTATTTAACATCCACTCTGCACGGATTGATGAAGATTTAATCAAAATCAATAATATTTGAAGCTTATTCCATCAGTCCAAAAAATTACCAAAAATTATTTATCTACTTATCTTTGCTCAGTATATTTAATAGCTACTTGATTGTCTTGCTATACATCTTGCAAGTTTTTATTTATTTTCTTCTGTTCCTACTAGTGTCCTATCAGGCTACCCTCTCAGCCTCCACTGAAGAACTTCTTTGGAATCTGTGAGACAGGGCCTAATGAAAGAGAATGTCAAGCATCTGATGTAGTGTTTTGAAAATGTACAGCTTTGGCTTAATTCTTGTGAGTAGAAAGATTCCACTGTCTTAATTGGGATCATTTCTATAGATTAAAAATACTTGTTAGAAATAGAAGTGATTAGAAAAAATGGTTTAATTGCTTCAATACAGATAAATCTTAGTAAAACGACCCCCACAAAAACCACAACACAACAACAGTGATCTTCTGCAATATACTCAACTGAGGAATTTACCTTCAAACACAGACTTCAATATATACTTTCCATACCCACAGCTACTGCAGGCTGTGTAGCTCCCACCAGTACTCAGACCTTGATTTGGTTTAAATAAGGTATAACATTTATTATAAATGGTATGGAATAACTGTACAGTCTTTGAAAAAGTCAAATCTATCCTTCAATTTGAAAAGAAAAATTATCTCTCTTCACTGTATTGGACACAAGAAGGATTAATCAACCTAGTAACTTCCTAATATGTGTTAATGATAACTGTGATTATCCGCAGGCCAGCTGAGTCACCTGAGTCACCAAAGAGTTGATTTGTATCATACCTAAAATGAGAGCTCAGGAAACAAAAGCTTTATATTTGTCTCTAGTGTCTGAAACTAAAGATTAAATCTCTCCTTGGAATTTTTCTTTTTGTTTTTGTTTTTCACAGAGAAAATTTGAGTGTCTTTATGTTCATTGACAAGGCAACAAAGAAGCTCAGTCCCACTTGGAAAGTTCAGTTCCTCTGAGCAAAAGAGCTTTGTAAATTAAAGCATAAGGAAGCAGAGAAGTGTTTCACTCTTTTACTAAGCCTCAAATTCTATTCTTTTCCTAATCACCATACAGTGGATACACTCCTTCAGCTATCTTGTTAAATCCCAACCTAAATGATTTCTTATTTTCAAGACACTAAGATTTATAGAAATAATTGTAACTTTAAATTGCTTAAAAAAAAAATAAAAATCAAGAACAAACCCTCTTTCAGTTCAGCAGTCCTAACGGGTGCCTTAATTTTGTAGCAGGTTGAAAATTTTTATTTTATACCTTGCACAGACTTTTAAAAATGTTTCTTTGGATAGTTCAGTAGACACAAATCAGTTATATTTCAATATTATATTGAAAGCTTATGGCATTGAACGAAACATAAAAGATTTATTAACTTTTTAAACTTTTTAAAAGAAAATAAAAGGAAGAACTATGTCATACATCTTCACCTACTGAATAATCCAAGGAAACGAGCCTTCCTTAAATCATTTTAGAGACAACAACTAATAGTGAAGCATACTTAAATTATAAGCCGAGTCTCTTTCTCAAGAATATGGAGAAAGCAAAAATTTCTGGAGAAATACGATACTTTCTGAAAATATTAATGCTGAATGATACAAGTGTCAAGGTGTGGATTTTTTATTAACTTATTTTGAAATTCCACTGGACTGAAGGGCAGTTTTTTTCTCAGTATTTTTACATGTAGAAAAACATTTGGTAGCTGCTTGGGACAAGCAGCAGCAGCATCAGAAGTAGTCCAAACTATGTGACTTTTTTCAAGTTCCTCCTTGTTGAAATGAATTAACAAACACATTTTCTCCAGTGTTTCATATACCATGAGTGTTTCATATGCCAAAAGTCAGTGCCTCTGTGATTAAGGATATCTATAACTCATTCTTCATATGTCTAGTCAGAACAGCAGTTTTGTTAATTCAGAGTAGAGAACAACACCCGTGAAGAATGAAGAGACAGTAAGCAGAAACAGTATTTTGCATTTTTTCAAGGTGTAAGCTTTTATTTCCATTTTTTACAAATATGCTTTGCTGCTACAGGATGTTCTTCCACTAAAGATACACAATTATCAAATGATGTGCAGGTAGAACACAATGAGGGTTTTTGAATGTGGTGAAGATGTGTTCTAGCACTGTACAGTAGGAGAATAGGTTTTATCTCTGCTCTGATTGTAGCAGCAAGAAAACCAACTGGCTATCTACCCAATTTTACATGTCCAAAGTTAGACAACCTCAATTCTGCTGAGGTATTTTCAGATCAGTTCTGCAAAGTACTTGATCATTTCCCAGCCTATAAAAATATAGAAACCTAAACGGCCTATTTTATTCTAGGGCAGATGCAGATCTTAAGCTCTGTGCTAAGTAATATCATTACATTTGCGTTCATGTTTAATCCTCAGCCTTGGCTATAACTAGGCCACCTCTGTCTTTGTCTAAGAAAAGATTTTGGTTAGGAACAGAAATATTGTCATACTAGATCAGTCAGGCCTATTCACTTTGTCATCTCCACCAACACTCAACACTAGAGAGCAACAGATAAGTACATAGAAATAAAACAATTACTTCCTTCCATTTCTCCAGCTTCAAAAAAAGTCTACACATTGAAGATGAAGTTTCAATATCACTTCTGCAGAAACTCCAAAAGCACAAAGTGGTTTTTAAAAAGTATTTCATTGTTCCAGTTTTAAGCTGAACTTTTTTTTTTTAACTCATGTGAACTATCCTGTTTCTTGTCATCTCAACCACCCCCCCCCAAAGAAGTTTGAAAATCACAGTACAGACATTTAATTGCATTTATAGCATTAAATCAGAATGACTTGTCTAACTCACAGTTATTTTGAAAATCAATTACCAAATAGGCTCATTCACAGACATGAGCAATGGAATGCTGAAGAGCCAAGTCGCACTTCACTGAATTCACCAAACCTAAATACAAATTTTATGAAAAGTTTCAGAGACAAAAATATGATATGTTAAAATGTAATATTAACCTGTAACATGTAATGTTTAAAAAAAAGGGAATAAATTTTCACAAATTAATTTGCTTACTGTTATTAAACACAATAACAATGCTAATGTCTACCTTCTAGAATTAGTTGATGCTTATGTTGATAACAGAAGAGGTGAGGTCTGGGACCTTAACAAAATATATATTTTTTCCAGATTAAATCCCAATGACACAGAGGTAGATACATTATTCCCAAGGTGAAGTTTGTTAATGATATTCCAGCCTTCTGTAAAAAAAAAAAATTGATACTCAGAGGTGGCATAATCACAGAAAAAGAAAACAGCCTTCCTTCTGTCTCCATGACTGAGTAGGAGGCTGAAAAAAACCAACAAATGGGTCAATTAGGGAGAATAAAGAAAAACACCTACCAACACAATTGAAGCACTGGCACTATTATCAAAGAGATAATCCAGTATTATTTCTGACTGTCTTCAAAGACAGCACTCTTGTCTGCAGATGTGTTACAATAAGAGCACTACTACCACAAAGCCTTCTAAAGGAGGATGCTGTATATGCCAGAATATCACTCTGTAGGAAAAAAAGCAAAACAAAACAGGATTCTTTGTCAGTTACAAAGCGTCTTAAATCATGTTCATCTACTGACTAACATGGATGCTCATGGAAATTTATCTTGAATACACATAATAAAAGTGATGGAGTATCATGGAGTGCCAGGATTTTTTTAGGTTACTTTCAAGATACGAAACTTCCCTATTATCAGAACATATAATAGTATTGCAACATCAAGAAAAATCTCTGATGACATTCCTTGCAAATTATTATTACTGTAAGTAAGACACAATTCTATTTGAGAGCACATCTCTAAGGACACAACCTCAGTGTGATAGAAATTTCTATCCTGTGAATTCTGAGATAACAAGAATAGACAGGAAAAAAACCTCTGAGAATGGAAGGGGAAAAAAAAGTCTTAACATAGTTTCTGATGCTCTTGGGTGCTAAATAACTGATTAGTGTTCTCAAACTGTGTAGCTGAATTCCTTTTCAGATGAAGCGATGGGAGGAATAAGATGTTCATCCTGATCCTTTGAAAAGTTGATTGCACTGCTGCTCAATCAAACTTTAATAAATTTCACTGCACTCAAAAGGTATTCAGAAATATATATATTCATGCGTAACACCAAAAGAACATGCTGAAAACAACTGGGCAATTAAGAACATAGACATTTTTTCTCATAACAACAGCTATATATCATCACAGAATCATAGAATAATTCAGGATTGAAAGTAACTCAGCAAACTCATGCAGCTGAGCCAATCCTGATAATGGCTAATTGAGATGAGGTAGTTTAGGACTTTGTCCCATTGTGTTTTAAGGAAAAGTTTGTAATTATTTAATACGGACTGGTACAGGGAAAATTACCCCTATCTATCTGTCAGATAGAGTGAGATATGGACACAGTGTGCCTGTGGAGTTATCAAAAATTCAGCAAATTCCAAAAATACATAATTTTACTTTAAAAAAGGTTTTGTTTATGCAACTGTGACTCAAATTCTGTTCTTTAGTTACACACATAGTATTCTGGATGCATGAGAGATGTAGAAGACATTATAATGCATTATTTTTCCTTGGTAAACAGAGGAAGAAAATACACTAATTAATCACATGATAGGACAATATAGAAGTTAGTGAGGCATAAAGAGGTTAAATTGCAGAAGTAAGTTAGGTGAATAGAGTGTGGACAAAGATAAGGGAAGTTGCAAACTTGTGGGTGTTGTAAAAGTACAGAAGTACAATAAGAAGGACTTGGTATGATGCCTGAGTCCTCAAGGACTGTAAACAGGGACAAGATAACCACAAAGCAAGCAGAAAACAGTTAGGGATAGCCCCCCTGCAAAAGGTTAGAAGTTTACAACGAGAAAGACTACCAGCCTTTGCTAGGGAGGCCATGAGCGTTCATCCAATGACTGCCAGGAGAAGCCCCCCACAGGCAAGGAGGAAGGACTGTATGCAAAGGACTTCTTGGAAATATAATGAATATGCATACGAATTCCAGGAAATCTGCTGAATATGTGCGAGCTTGGCCTATATATGTAACGAGCTTTTGTTTGTTGGTGTGCAAGTTAGGCGGACCTGTCCCTCTTGCACCGCTGAAATAAACACACCTGCTCTACATGTCTCGGGCTATAGAGCTGGATTTACGCACATCATTAGATATGAGGATGCACACAAAAACAATGGAAAAATCTTCAATAAATGTAAGTTCATTCCCTTGCCATCTATTGTAGTGGTTTATCTCCTAAATGAACTGTTAAATTAAATCTACCAAATATACTATACTTTTATTCACATAGTAAACAAACACATTTGCCCATGGATGGGGGCAAATTAAAAGATATAAATCAGAAGCTTAAGTGATGTGCTTATGACTGATTGCTGTTCACGCCACAGAATCAGTCTAGTTTCAATGCTGATATCTTTAAATTACAGCTTGTTTGAAATCAAGAGCAATTAAAATAGTAATCCATCAAAGTCCATTTTAAACCTCAAATAATTAGAAAACTTCTAGTTTGCAATCTTAATTTACCTGTTGCCAACTAGTGCTCTTGTGATAACCTTGTCCTTTGGTTTATGTGGCTCTATCTGCTAAGTATATCTGATGCCCTCTATGTTTTTCTTCTATTTTTTTTTTTTTTAAACATAATTACAGTTAACCGACATCATCTAGTACATGAAAAGCCATATATAAATTTTGAGTAGGTTTGGTAGCACTAACCAAACAACTGGACGCCCAGTGAAAGTACTCTCTAACTCGAGTTCCAAAAACACTTCGTCTTATAGGTTTATATTCACTTATAGAGAATGTCTGTCACTGTTCTAATTAAATGCAATGGAAAACACCAGAATACATAACGATATTAGCCAAGAAAGCATAATGTTCACGGTCACTGCTTTTAAGTGACATTTTCCATACTGATTATTAATATATTAGAAGCACAGTGTTGTTTAATAAGGAAAGATCTCAGTCTTGATAGTAATTAAGTTGAAAGAAATATTTATATTTGAAATCTTGACCAATTACTTTTTAAAAGGATTAATTTTTAAAAATTAATATATTCTGGAATATTCCCACCCCTTCTATGTTCTGGAAAATTACCACCCCTTCTATGACAACGACCTTGGGGAAAAGAAAGCAAAGCTCTAGTAGTTTCTCTCTTCTATATGTAACATACATTAGCACAACAGAAGTTAAATATAATTTCCTTAGTGGAAAAAGGATGTCCTTAATTGCTTTGTATAAAAATCAATTTAAATAGTAGAAGACGGAAAATGTCAAACCCTTAAAATTACTAATTGCATTTCTAAATATAATTTACCACTTACAGTTCTGTTATTGACAGATTTAGAAAACAGAAATTTCATGTATCCAAGGGGATACTAGTATATAAAAGATACTAGATACTACGAGGAAAACTAGTAACTGGTGTTACATAAATATATAAATGGTACATAATAACATTATTATTTTATTTATCTTTTTAAGAGTCCAGCCTATCTAAACTATTTGTCATTTGTCAAAGTACTTTAAAACTTTTTCCATTTAAGAGCTACTTTGGGCAGGATGAGGTACCAGATTGGACTAGTGAATTGTGCATATTTTATGATAAGGTGAGAATATCAAACCATCTGGTTATAATACATGTGCATGCATTTGGAAAAATTAAACGCACATTGTTATTAATGCTGAGATTCATAGAAGATGATATGCATCTTTGAAATTCTGGCATTTAATACATCAGTGTTACCAAGCATGACTGTAGTCTACTGTCATTTTAGTAATCTCCAAATTCAAGTAAATGAATATTTTCTGTTTAACTGTAAATACCACTGTTACGGTAATTGCCTCTATTGCCAATAACTTCAGAATTCTCTTCAAAAAGGAAATTTATTATTTATTAGGCTTATTTATAATGAGCAGACTTAGTGACTACACTTTTTCAAACAGCTTCTATAACAAAGGCATTATCTTTAAGAGGAGCAAACATAAAATCACTTTGAAACACAGGACTCTGCAACATTAAACTCACTGACCAAGCACATTCCCATGATCAGCAAAGGTAAAGCAATGAAGCACGAGATCAAAGTGGTATTCAGACAAATTTAAATCAACTGATCTGTGAGGTTAAGTCCAGTCAGATCATTTTGAGTTACTGCCAAGAGCTGAAATAAGTCTTCAAAAAAGGTCTTTTGTTACATCAAAACACACATGCAGTATTCCAGGAACTGCCAAGAGTGAACTTAACAGTGAAGGACAGATTTTCTCTATTGTGAAAGTATTCTCTGGTTGCAGGGAGATTCCTTCATAACTATAAACAACAACAACCGTCACACACACCATCTGCATGCACTCTGTGTACTTGAAAAGGTACAGACTGAAGCAAAGCTCATCATCTGTGTTCTTCATATCCTTTTTTTTGCCCACCTGATGCCAATTCTAAATTCAAAGAAATGAAGATTACAGTGTTCCTGAGAGTAAAACTACATGAAATTTTGCAGTGCTCTTCCTCCCTAAATCTGGTTGGTGTTTACTCTCATCTAACTTCTCTATCACAAGCCTGATGCTAGAGTGAGCATCACAATTTCTGTGCCCTCCTTCTGAATTCAAATCAGACAGTGAGCAAAGAATATCATTCAATTGATGATGGAGAAAGAAGAGCAAAAAAGTTTCAAATAAAAAATTTATCAGTTTTTTAATTTTTTCCTCATCTAAGCTTACCATCTAAGTAGTCCTGTGCACTAAAAGAGTTTCTCCTAACATCCTGGGGAAGATGAAGCTAACATTGTATTTCATGAGAATGACTAAGAAAGGATGTTGAAACCAACCACGGATCTTGTCTGGAACAAGAATGAAAGCAGTTCAGAGTACTAAGCTAGAAATATTATTTTTTTAACTTGATTGGTTTTGTGTTCTAAAAGCTCTTGGGTAAGGGTTGTTACATTCTTGCTTTACTACATGCTCTTCTATGACAGAGACATGACTCTTTGTTCCCTGCAGCAGTTTAATACACTGATTCAATTTCAACTCAAAAATATATCCTCTTGTACCAATTGATTATGCACTTTATAGCTGTTGGAGAAGTCTGTCCACCTAGTGATACCTTGAAAGTCAAAAGGCACCTCATGAGCCCGTCAGTTACCCCCTAACACACTGCTAATAGAAAGCCTTCTCTTCCTCTCTGCTGTCACTGGTTTCTACTTCATTTTTCACTACCGCATGTTTTCCTCAAGTCATTCTTGTTAAATTCAGTTCCACGTCTTTATCTAATTCCTTGATATCTACATTTTTTCTCTTTCACATCAGAACATAATTTAACCTTAACATAATATCTCTAGTCAGATATCTTAGATGTGGATTGGAAACAAAAACTTCAGAAAAGGTATCAGAACAACAGGACAAGAAGACATGAAAACTAGTTCACTCTCAGAAAGCTATCTGGTTCATGCCACGTATGAAGTGATTTAAACACACATCTATGACGTTTTAATTTATATATATATATATAATATATATATAAGGAATGTATACATATATATACATATATACATACATACATACATACATATATACATATATCAAGGAATTCCTTTCAGATGATACCCAGGGAAATCCAGCTTGTCTGATTCAGTAACTAAGTTGAGTTCACATCAAGTATTCAACTGGGAATTTCTAGAGGAAGTTGAACATATCTACTGAACAATGAACTGACAAGAAATACACTTTCTTCAAGTCATATATCTGCCTGTGCTTTGTTTGTATTACCATTTTGAGCCTTTCTCATTAGTCATCAAAGCTTGAACAAGAAATGCTCCCTCTGGAAGTAATGAGGTTGAATGAAGGAGAAACAGAAAAGTATAAAATTGCAGCCCTTTATTGATACACTTTATAAAAAAGGTCAGACTACACCTTAAATGCCAGACTTTCTTCAAGATTTTTTACACAGAGTTTTAAGAACTACATCTATTTTCCAAGCTACTCTTTTTTTCTGGCTTGTTAAAAATGAAGATGAAATTTCATGTGACTACTTAAAATAAATATCTATAACCTGCAGTATAAAAAGTTCATGTTGGCTTAGAATTACAGAAATTGAATTTTTAAATTATTACAAAATTAGACTATGAAGTTTACAAGACTTATGCCCTTTGAGTATTCTTGCCAGGCTGCAGTATTAGAAAATAAAATTATGAGCATAAATATACAACAAAATTATGTTGCATATTAAATGGAATGAAAAGAGCAGAGCTGAGGTTTATAAGGAAAATACACCAGTTTGGAGAAAGAGTAGTCATTGATGTTTTGCAATCAAAGCAGCATGCCATACTCTAAAGAAATACTAGAAGCAGTTAAAAAATCAAAGCAATTTATACTAGATAATATTTTAACGACTTTGATGGAAATAGATAAGTGACTAGACTGTGAAAAAATCCTATAAAAGGAAATAGCTTATAATAGGAACTGTTACTGTTTTTTATTCCAGTTTTAAAACAAGAACTACTCTTGTCTTCCTTTTTAAACTTTTTTTTTTTGTGTGTGTGTGTGTAAAAAGAACAGAAATGAAAATTGTGCATCTACAGAAACAATCTACAGTGCATCTACAGAATAACTAAAATAGAAAATGTCACTTCTAACACAAGTAGTAACCTGTATTGAATGAAGACATTGTGGGACAGGTTCCCAGTCACCAGAACATATTTCTTTAACAGAATACTATATTATGAAACTTTTCATGATGCTTTGGATGCAAAATATTTCAGTGTGCTCAAGAAGTTTGATCTATTCATAGAAGTAGCCGTCCATGGTTATTCTATGAAACCATTACCACTTACTCAGGAAGTAGCTAAGCCGTAAACCAATGGAGGTGCTCTATGAAGTATGTTGGAAGAGATTCAGGATTGTCCTAAATTTACACACTTCCCTTGGTATTTGGTTTTGTTGACTATTGCTGACAACATCCTGGAATAACCAGATCTCTGGTAGCTGCTTGTTTTATGCTTCTTATGAGAGAAAGACAATACACCACACCCCTAAACTTCTAAAGGTAATGCCTACTACCAATATCAACTCACAACTTTCTCTTGTAAGGCTACATTTTCATTGTGGACATCATAAAAAAAATTAATTTTATGGAAGTAAATTACAAGATTAAGTTTTTGTCTCAAAATATTTTTCTATGGTTTCTTCTCCAAATTAATTTCCCCAAGATTAGCCACATTATCTCAGATCATTTACCTGCCACGCTCTGTTTCAGTGCAGTGGCAGGTGTCTTGTCCCATTCAGTGGGATATGAGAAAAATGAACTTTAGAATCCCTCAAATAACGTCTCCCTGTTTGGAGGGAGTCACAGGAACAATGGAGCCAGACTCAGAGGAGCAATACAAAACAACTTACTGAGCAACAACAGTTAGTCACTTACCTCAAGACAAGATTAGGCAACTTTCTAACAACTATTTACATTACAGATAAAGGGTACTTTGGCACAAGTATTATTTCCTAGTCAACTACTTGAGGTAAATTTAGACTATAACTACTAAAGAAAACGAGTAAAATGATCGCTGCCTTGCCTCTGCAGCTTTCTCCATCTTCTCTGTCTCAGCGTAACTGTAGTCTGAGAGCAGACAAATGGAATTCTCTCTGCTTTCCATCTTGAAGAGCAGAGAGCCTTTAGCCAGCAAACATAGGAACTGCAGACTCAGAGACCCTTCTACCACATGGCCTCTCCAAAAATAGGAAAACACTGTCTTGCTGTGGATGGATAGCAAGAACGAAAGAAAGTGAAGGTAGAGACAAAACAGTTATGTGACAGATGGCCAGAGCAACAAAAATATTTTTAGCAGGGGGCCAAGCATAGGAAGATCTTATTATTCAAAAGCCTTTGTCAGTCAATGTAATTTCTCCCCATTTCATATTTAGTCCATGCACTGATCAAAAATGCTGAGCAGATGACTAATTAGTGCATTTTGTGTAACAAATACCAAATGCAGCTTTGTTAATCACAACTCTTAATTATAAAGTGTTTGCTTTCTGTACAGTTGTTCTTATTCCTTTGCTGCTTAGCTATAGAAAATTCAGTTACAATAGGATACGAAATAAATCTACATCCTGAACAAGCCCCTGTACTGCTCCTCTATATCTGTTTATATGGACAACAGCACTTTTAGTTAATCTCACATGAGTTTTACCAATTCCCATGTAGAAATCCAAAGCACGGGAAACTGAAAATATACTGTTTATGAAAACCTCCATATGCTGACAACAACTCATTTCTTAAAGCAAGTGGCAAAACAATTGGACCATTTTTCTTGAAGATGTGACAGCCAAATGTTGAGACAGAACAAAGACAGTGATTTAAAAAAAAAATGACACACTGAGTGTGGATGAATGTGGCTTATTGTTATGAACTAGATTCACATGGTGACTGGCAGGTGACAAACCAGATTCTTTGTAGTTTAAATTATTCTGCAAATGTTCGTGACAATTTATGTGCTCTTCTTCATACTGATATTATTATAATTACAGTATTGTAGCTAAGCAATAAATTGAAACATGCCTACTTCCCTTTATTCCACATGGACTGTGTTTTCACTGATTGGGTATGTGCAGAATCAAGGAAAATCTTCTCTTTTCCATCTCCTCCTCCTGCACCTTCCTGTCCCCAGTTTCAAATTCTAGATTTGTACTTTGTAAAAGAAATTCATAGTCTCCATTAATAACAGGTAAAATCTCATTTAGCTTTTCCAGTGACAACTACGATGTTATAATAGCAGTTGGTATATTGACTGACTTCTTGAGTCACTATGCAAAAGTTTGAAGGGCAGTGACATTAAAGAGAAATAGTGACCTCATCTTTTCCTCAGTTATTTCTTTCTTTTCAATTTAACCACAGTTTTCTTGCTGGTCAAAATTAAGCTTGATACAAAACTGTTACAAATTAAAATCATGAAGAAATTATGAAGCTTTTTATATGGAAATGGTACAATTCAGAAAGCCATGTCAGGTTTTCTCAAAACTGGAAGCCACACCTCACCAGTTTACTGATGAAGAACATTTCTTCTTTATTTAGCTCTAGTTCTAAAAGGTTACTTGTAGCAAAATAAACACAATACAAACATTAATTGATCATATATACAACCATGGAAACTGCACTTCTTGCCTTCAAAAAACTTTGCAAAACACCAACTGGTCTCAATAACTGCTGGGAGACAGGAAACTGTTGTATCTCTGTGGATCAAGTCAAAGAATTCAGAACCACACAGCTTTAAAATACACTAGGCTGAACAACTCCATTACACGGCTAGCATAGGGGGTACAAAATGCTGCTACTCTAGAAATGAAAAAGGAAAGCAGATCAAAAATCAGATAAAAATGAGGGGATATGGGTAGGGGGTTTACAACTGTGTTTTTCACTGCGTTGCACTGACTGTGAGGTTGGTGAGAGCTTCTCTGAGGAGCAAGATCCTAGGGGCTGCCACCACTCACTCTCTCAATAAATAAAATAAAGGCCATTGTGCACTGAGTCTTTGCTGTCATGTGAGCAACACCAGGCTGCCCAGAGCCCCATGCAGCCTGAACTTGAGCACCTCCAGGGATGAGGCAACCATAGCTACTCTGGGCAGCAGTGCCAGGGCCTCACTGTCCACTGAGTAAAGAATTTCCTCCTAATATCTCATCTGAATCTTCCTTCTCTTAGTTTGAAACCATTCCCCCTTGACCTATTGCTATCAGCCTATCTATGTCGCTCTCCAACCTGTTTATAAATTCCTTTTAAGTACTGTAATGCTGCAATGAGGTCTCAACAAAGCCTTCTTCAGGCTGAACAGGCCCAGCTCCCTCAGTCTTGCTGCCCACTTGTCTGGCATGTGGGGCATGAACAAAGCGGCCCATTCCTTTCCTGATGTCTCAGCTGGCAGAATTTGATACTCCTGGGTCATCTGCAACTACGAATTATATCTGGACTGCCTTATTTTGTGCTTTTTGAATGATCTATCTTCCACTAATCTCTCTAATCTTTTCCTTTGAATTTATTTATACTTTTGGCTTCTTTAACTTCCCATGGCAATGCTTTCCACATGCAAGTAAGTGTCATACGAAGAATATCTCCTGCCTCTTAACTTTGGAGGCATCCAATCAAACTACTATATGTGACAATTCTGTTTCTTTCTCACTTTCCCTGCAAAATTCATTGAAGTCTGCTATGTATCCCTGTTGCATCTTTAATGTAACTCTAACTCGAAGTGCAATAGAGAAGTACTTTTCCCCTCCACTATCTCATCATGGCTGTCCTAGTCAAAACCCTGGAACATTTTAAATAATTGAATAAACTAATACATACAATTAAAAAAAAAAAAATACCCTAGAACTTTTCAATTAATGAGTCCAACTTTAAGCATAAGTGATGAGAATAACCAACCAAAAAAGTAGTCCTAGATGGCCTATTCATCACTTCTTACTTAAACCACACCTTTAAAACTCTTGGTTTTATAAAGCCATGTGAAATTTTTCGACTTTAAGAAATTAACTTTGGGATCAGACATAGCAGGAAATTCAGCTGTCTTGGGGAGAATGGTCAGCAAAGAGTAACAGTTTTCAAACTTATCCCTAGTACCTAGAAAGTCACCTCTCTGTGACTTTTTTTTTTACAGGAAGCTGTAATTTTTGGTTTCTCCAAAAATTCAAGAATCAAAAATCAAATTTTGATGGAAGAGAGGAAAGAGCAACAGAAGGAATTTCACGAATATGAAGAAAATGATAGAAAAAAATAATTTACTAGATGAATAAGTACAGGACTTCAAGGAGACAATATTCAACATTATAATACCAGTAAAAGAGAAAATCTTACTGTCTATGAAATCCATCGTGCTGTGGAAATTCAAGAGAAGAAATATTATGGAGTAGCAGCAATATTATCTTTCTGCAATCCGCATTTTACCCTTTCTGTTTTCATAAGCATGAAATTAATTTACTTCAAAACATTTATTTGATCTGGCAGTATTACACAACTTTGATTAAAAGCTCTTGATGAGAAATATTTTCACTTCTTTTTAGAAGAAAAGTACCATAAAGTGAAAGTATTTCCTGTTTACTGTCCGGTTGATGTTAATTTTTTTTTCAGTATTCTTCTTAGATGATACATTAGCCTAATCATAAAAACTTGTTTGAGAAATCAATTCCCATATTTATTAGCAAAACCACTGAAACCCTGAACACACAAAGATAAACAGGGAATTTTTAACCATTTAATCAATTCATTTACTTACGGTTGTTACTAGGTTCATAAAAACATGTTTGCCAGAGACCAAATGGCATGTAAAACATTAACAATGACTTTTTTTAGTTTTCAATAAAGAACTTCTGATCTTGTTAATTAAACATTTGGAGGACAGTTACACTTTCACTGGCTTAATTATTGCATACGTAGGTTGCAGTTTGACTTCCCACACACCAGGTATGTGGGGTACCAGAAGTAGTGTTTGTTAATAATGTGATGACATAGACAGTCATGCTCAAAAGCAGCAGTAGCAAAGTTAAATCGAATTCATAGCAGTTAAGCAAGGACAAGGCTTCAGGTCACAGAAAGCTCTGTTTCCTCTTACTGCTGCTGAAGTAAACAGTTTGTCTCCTGTTTGTCTAAAAAAAAAAAAAATATTTTTGTGCAAAATAGCAAAATAAGAAAACATCCTTACCTAACTTTATCCAAATGTCTACCTTATCCAAAGCCAGGTGCTTTCTTTAGTCAAATCTTTATAAAAAAGGACTGCATATTACATTTCAATTTCTCTTCCTATGTATCTAACTCTATCCTAAAAGAGTGGAAGAACTAAAACAAAATGTTATTTTGGGAAAAAAATATGAAAGCTTAAATTATGAGAAATGGTTAAAATTATAGAAGTTCTCACTGAAAAAGCCAAAATCCTGTAAATATTATTTACCCTGCAGCAGGGACAGGCTGGATGATCTGCTAAGCTCCTTCTGTCTTACTGTCTGCTGTACTGAGGAAGCCATTTGCCATTTCTAAATTTTATTAGATTTACAACTCCCTGGCAACATACCACAATGCTGATCGCCATCTCCTGGCAATTTGCTAGCTAGGTACTCACACAGACAGTCACTGAAGTTGCATAATGGGATGGGCAGGAGCAGGCTATTTGATTAGTAACTCCCAAGAATACTGGCAGGAATCTGTCTCACTCCAATTTATAGGAGGGAGAAGAGGTTCTTTTAATATGTGTATACTCAACATGAGATTAAGGAACAATGGTTCAAATGTTGGTCCAGCCAGCTTATTACAAATTCTAATCAATCAGGGAGGTGGGGAAGGGGAGGCAGGCGACCGTTACGAATTAGAGTGATGGGGAGGGGAAAGCAGGTGATAGGAAAGATATGAAAGAAGTAAGAATGACATAAAGCAGGTATAGTCACCACCAGGATCCAGCAGCATCCTGTTGTGCACCGTTCTGATGGTCTGAGGCAAAAGCACAGGGGAGAGCAGCAGCAGTGTGGCTGGCCTTACACAGCAAGCAGGTACAGAGCAGGCCCAGGAGAGTCTGTCAGCAGGCAGGCATCGTGTCACCAGGCATCTGACGTCAGACACCCACCCTCTTGGTTGTCGGTCCCTTTTTTATCCTTCTTCTGCCAACGTGGCATTCCTGGGCACTTTGGTAAGAGTCGCATACAGGCATTCCCGGGCACGTGGGTAAGCCATTACCCCCGAGATGGCCATCTCCCTCGAGATGAGCCCACATAAAAGACTGCTTCCCCGCCATGAAGCAGCTGCTTATCTCTCTCCTGTGGCCCCTGGCCTCCAAATCTTCAGACAAAAGATTTTTCCAACCCTGGCCAGGACTTGTCTGGACTTGTCTGTCAGTGTTCCTCAGCAAGCTTTGAGACAAAGATGCAAAAGGAATAACCTCCTACAGAATCTTCACCTTAGAGATAAAATCTTTGCAAGTTTTGAAGCTGTCAGTCCTATCTCAAACTTTGCACAGTCCTGTGGTATGGAGTTTGGATACAATGCCAGGTCATTTCTCATATGACAGTAACAAGACATTGTTACATGTAATGGGGTGTTGGTATAAGTTCTCCCACAGATTTTTTTTTTCTCCAGAAAAAAAAAGTTTGTTTTTAAAGTGGAAAGTGTTCTGATAATAGAAATAATTCTTTCTTCACTTGGCTTCCAACATGAGCATGAGACTCAGTCTGCTAGTTCAATGCTGCTTCTAGTAGTCAATCTGATTAGTTCCTACCAAGAACTGATACCAAATTCTCCCATCTAAGGGCTAAGTTTTGATACACTGGATAAACACAGTAACACAGTCCTCGTGAATAAAGGACTAATTTGTTACATTGTTAAAATTGTAAAAGTAGTTGAGC
Source organism: Tragopan temminckii (assembly GCA_028571105.1). Classification (NCBI taxonomy): domain Eukaryota; kingdom Metazoa; phylum Chordata; class Aves; order Galliformes; family Phasianidae; genus Tragopan; species Tragopan temminckii. Next base: position 11,118 of record JAOWBP010000290.1, on the reverse strand, counting down.
ATAAAAAATAGGAAAGGTATGGGGTACCTCAACCATAACCCAAGGATCCTGCTGATCAGTCCAAGGAGCCACGTCCTAGAAACTATCCTAGAAACTGAACCACTTGAAGCTGGAATACCTCCTCAAACTACACCGGGGTCGGAAGTACACTGTGAGGATGACATATGGCCTTCATCCCCATGACCACCAGAGCAACCACCAGGAGGCACCACGCATGCATAGAAGCATTAGTTAGGGGTGGAGTTTGGGACATAGAATGGGTATGGAATATTGTATCGAATAAAGATATTTGAGAACATTTTCAAGTTTGCTGAATAAATCATCATTTTTTATATATATTTTCAGATGCTATTTTCAGTCAACATAAAAATGTTACCTGAGAATTTTCAAATGGAATATATGGATTTGCAATCAGATTTCAACTCAAAAAAAAAGTGATCATGTCTCTTCACCTGACTTTCATAAGACTTCTCTTTCCAGTGAAAAATATCCTTCCCTTCACAGTCATGCCTTATGCATGTCATAGCTTTCTGGCAGTATGCACACTTGTGAAGAACTATTTTCAAAGATGAAGTACAGGAAGAGTAAAATATCATCAAAAATCTCTGATGAACACATTGAGAACTCACTAAGAATTTCAATCACAACCATTGAACCAGACAAATGCATTAGTTTCACAAAAATAGGGCCAAATATCCCATTTGTTTTGTTTTTGTTGCTCTCTTTCTTCAAATGTTTTAATTAAAAGAAGTAAATATTTGTTCCCTACATATAATAACTATTATATATTTTATATGCCATCCAAGACAATTCCTCTTCACTCAGTGTGGCCCAAGGAAGCCAAAATGTTGGACACACATGGGTTAAGGACTGACCAGCTGGAAAGGAGCTCTGAGGAGAAGGATCCAGGTGTCCTGGTGGACAGCAGGTTGACCATGAGTCAGCAGTGTGCCTTGGTGGCCAGGAAGGCCAATGGTATCCTGGGTGCATTCAAAATTTTTCCTTCAGGTCAAGGGATGTGATCTTCCCCCTCTGCTCTGCCTTGGTGAGGCTATGTCTAAAGTACTGCATCCATTTCTGGGCTCCTCAGTTCAAGAGAAGATGGAAACTTCTAGGGACAGACCAGTGGAAGGCAACTAAGGTGCTTGGAGCCTGCAACATTTTCTGTTTGAGAAAAGGCTGAAAGACTGTTCAGCCTGGAGAAAAGAAGTATATAAAGGACAAGAGTCCAGTGGAGGTGTTCAGGCTGTTTTCAGCAGTGTCCAGTGATGAAAGAAAGAGAAATGGGCACAAACTGGAACACAGGACGTTCTATACAGATATTGGAGAAAAATATTTACTTTGAGGGTGGCTGAGCACTGGAATAGGTTGCCCAGGGAGTTGTGGGAGGTTGTGTTCTTTTCTAGAGATACTCACCTGGACTCTTTCCTGTCCCGGGGAACATGCTTTAGCATGGGGAGTTGGCTTAGGGAATTCTCCAGAGTTTCCTTCCAACCCCTACAATTCAGTGACATGCTCTATATAAATTGCTTGCATTTCTTAATGTCTTACATCATGACCACCCCATAAAAATGTAAACAAAATTTGTAGACTATACAAATATATATACAATATATATACAAATATATATTTGTAGCTATAGTTCTTAGAATTATAGAATCATAGAATCATTAAGGTTGGAGAAGACCTCCAAGATCATCTAGTTCAACCATCCACCTACCACCAGTATTGCCCACTCAAACATGTTTCTTAGTACCACATCTTCATATTTCTTGAACACCTCCATGTGCAGCTCATTCCAATCACTGACCACTCTGTCGGAGAAGAAATTTTTTTTAATATCGAACCTGAACCTCTCCTGGAACAACTTGAGGCCATTTCCTCTCATTCCATCATCAGTTACCTGGGGGGCAGACCCCGACTTCGCCACAACCTCTCTTCCAGTAATTGTAGAGAGTGATATGGTCTTCCCTAAGCCTCCTCTTCTTAAGACTGGACCATCCCAGCCCCCTCAGCCACTCCTCGTAAGACTTATGCTCCAGACCCCTCACCAGCTTCACTGCCCTTTTCTGAACACTCTTCAGGTCCTCGACGTCTTTTTTGTAGGGAGGGGCCCAAAACCAAACACAGTACTCAAAGTGCAGCCTCACCAGGGCTGAGTACAGAGGGATGGTCGCTTCCATGCTCCTGCTGGCAACACTATTTCTGATACAAGTCAGGATGCCACTGGCCTTCTTGGCCACCTGGCCACACTGTTGGCTCTGCTTCAGTCAAGCATCAACGAATATCCTCAGGTTCTTTTCTCTGTGTCTTCCAGCCACGCTGTCCCAAGCCTGAAGATTTGCATGGAGTTTTTGTGATTAAAGTGGAGGACCTGGCACTTGATCTTGTTGAACTTCATCCCACTGGACTCAGATCAGCAATCCAGTATGTCCATACCCCTCTGGAGGGAAGTCTAGGTAGACAAAATCAACAGCCTTCCCATCATGCACCAGGTGGGTCACTTGATCATAGAAGAATATCAGGTTGGTCAAGCAGGACCTGCTTTTCATGAACCCGTGCTGGTTAGGTCTAATTCCCCAGCTGACCCAGACATACCATGTGATCTCAGTCAAGATAATCTGTTTCATAACCTTCCCTGGCAATGAGGTCAGGCTGACAGGTCACTAGTTCCCCAGATCCTCCTTACAACCCTTCTTGTAGATGAGTCACACTGGTAAGCCTCCAATCCCATGGGACCTCTCTGGTTGACCAGGAATGCTGATAGATGTTAGAAAGTGGTTTGGCTATCACCATGCCAGGCTATTTCCCCAACAGCTCAACCTTGTGGCACACAGGGATAGCCTGTTCCAGCACCTTTAAGACTTCCTTCTTGGGGAGTGACCAGCCTTCCTGGACCCCTCTGCCCTTCAGGACTGAATCCCAAGGGACTCTGTGCCCTGAACAGTTCAAAGTTTGCTCTCTGGAAATTTGCTGGTTAGTCAGAGGACCTGGACTCCTTTTGACCAAATTTACAACACTACTCTCAGAATCTAAAAATGTGAACGTACAGATTAACAAACTGGCAATGCATAAATGTGATTATATATATATATGTGTGTGTGCATGTGTGTCCAATATATAGATCTAATATATAGAAGGAAGCTGCAGTATATAAACATAAACAAAATATAAACATACTTCATCCAACTAGATTTGCATATTAGTGTCAGTAGTTTGATTCAAATTTAAAATAAACTGATTTTTCATATTTGGACAGAATTTACCCTGTTCCTAATACATAAACTGTACAGACAGTGGTATAAAGTAATGAAAAAATATATCAACTTTAATACTCTATTTATGCAGTAATTTTAAATGTTTTCTGATGATTTGCTTTGCAAGCTACCTTGAGATATTAATCCCAAATCTCAAAACTCTTCTCAGATTTGTAATTCATTTACAGATATATTGTGCTTTTCAATTAAAATTACTTCTAATTACATTAATTGGAGCAGATTTCCTCAACAAGGCCCTTAATGAATGTAGAATTGTTGTTAAGTGTGAGATTTGGGGCTTCATAAAATCAAAACCAACTTTAAAAGTGTTTTCTGGGTGTTCTCCTACAGAGCTGTGCCTCATACCTGGAAGCTGTTGAAAAATGCCAGAAGTTTGTAAAACTAACACAAGGATGCCAATTTTTCTTCATTGTTTCTTTCTCTCATCTTACACTCATGCTGAGAAACTGTAACAAGCCTGCACATCAGCTATTTGCCAGTGTAAATAGATATAATTCCAGAAATAGGGATGTAATCAGCAGCTTACAGTGTCCTCCAATTAGGAAGCTGAAAGTACAGTCATAAAGCTGTATGTTTCCACAAAGAGTATTGTTATTCAGTATCACACAGATCAATTTCTTTCACTCATATATATGTATTTTTTTTTAAATTACGTTTCCAAGGAGTTGGCTTTTGTGCTGCAATAAATCTTTTATACAAAATCTCATAATTATGATGTGTTTTGCATCTGATGCTGTAAGTAACCAATAAAATCCTTGTTCATTTAAAGTCAAGACATTGTCCTCGAAGGAAACTAGTTTAAGACAACATATGCAACTTTAATACAGTGATGGAAGAACCAAAATTAAGCAAATAAGTACAGGCTCACAAAACTAAGCCTTAATCATTTTTTGCTAGAGAGCCAAATATCCATTAGACATTTTTTAATATAATTTTCTGTATGTGAGTACATTTAATTTTTTTCTCTGCATGGATCATTACACTGGATATTTATGTCCATAGAAATGGTGTCTGCTTCTGAAAACAACTTAAATTACAGTTGTGCATTGTCATTAAGGAAAATTCCTAAGCAAAATTATTTACATTAATTGTATTACAAACTCTTTCAATCAAAATGCATTTTATATTAGACCTATGCACATTTTCTTAAATTCGATGTGCTGTTTTGCTATTTCATAGTCTTATAGTATCATAGAATTGTTTGAGTTGGAAGGGACCTTCAAAGACAATCTGATCCAACTGCTCTGCAATGAACAGGGACATGTACAGCTCCACCAGGTGCTCAGAGCCCCATCCAACCTGATCTTGAGTGTCTCCAGGGACGGGGCCTCCACCACCGCTCTGAGAAACCTGTGCCAGTGTCTCATAACCCTTATTATAAAAATCTTTCTTCTTATATTCAGTCCTGGAATAAAGCCTGGGGCTGGTCAGGAAATCCAACTGGAATACTATGTTTGCTATTTGTATCAGAGAGACTTCTGCTCTCCAGAATACCCACATTCTGAGAGCTTACTCAGACTGAAAGTGCCAGCAACTTCAGTGCCCCTTCTCACATAACCTGCCTCTCAGTCAGTCTGCTTAATGGGAACACAAAGAAAGGAAAGTGAAGGCATCTGGGAAAAAATTCTGTCCGCTTGGAAATGACTGGTTGCATTCTCAGTGACTTCCCTGGGGCCAGAAATCATAAATCTGCAATAAAAAAGCATTACATTATATTACTGTTTTACATGTTTTAGGAAGACGTTCAATCTTACTGTCTCTAGCAGCTATGAAAAGGAGTACTTAAACAAGCTGCTAACTGAGGACTCCTTTGTAAAGCATATTTAGGTCTGATTCTACCTCTACCTTAGGAATTATGTTTTTAAAGTCTTTCAAAGTCTTTTCCATTATGCAAGTGCATTCATCATTCTTAATAAAGCAGCTATTCTTATCCAAGTGCTTCAAACTTCATACTTAAGAACAACAGGAGCTTCTAAGAGGCTTGCAACAGTCACAAATGTAGTCATTATTTCGTGTACTGCCAGTCTGTAATTTGGTGAAGATATGAAAGGTGCTTATTTTTGAAAAAATATGGCTTTTGGGAAGTACAGACTTCTCTGTGTAATAAACAAGTCAAGAAATAAATACACAATTCATGCTAATTGAAGTATATTTAACATAATTTAATATATATGTTTATATTGTATTATGTATATTATAATAATTGTTATAAATATTATATATTTATATATTTAATATCATTTAATATATTTAACATAATATTAAATTGGTATCTGAACATAACACAGTAATGTGATGTGAACTAATAAAGGTGATTAGAAGAATCTATATCTGCTTGTTTACAAGAAATTCTTTCCCTTGTTTATAATTACTGTTTCTCAAAAAAAGAATTGTCAGAACTCTGTGTGCAGCTGTTATCAAATCATACCTGCCAGAGAAATTTGTACAAATAGAGTGAATGTATTTCAAATTTTGCTTAGCACATGCATAACATTTTTGCTTCCCTATAAAACATTTAGTTTAAATTCAGGCACATTTCACTAAGACTAGAAATTTTACAGTAATTTATTACGTACTGCTTTATATATATTTTTTTGCAATCCAGAAGTGCAAGCATAAACAGCTTTTAACTCTTACACAGAAACTGAATGTTTCATAGTAATTAAATCAACAATAAAAAACTATGCTAGCAGTCCTTCCAATAGAAATAATTGCCATGATATCATGGCCCTCCTGATATCTAGTCTGAACAGATTGCGAGAGATCATTGAAAGGAAGGAAATGGGCAAAGGGCACAGACAAGAGACTAGCCAGAGATATTAAATACAAGGCCACATCATAAACAATAAAAAGATAAAATGAAATTAATACCTTAAAAAAACTGTCAGAAAAGTCTCTACTCCAATGAAATCTTTTCAGAGTTAGCATAATTTAACATTAACCTCTCATAAACATATATATGCCTATGTAACAACTTTGATACATAAAAACTATTTAAAATATGATGCTCCCAAGCTAAGTTTTAAAAATTTTGCAAGCACTAAGATCCTCTAAAATATATAGTGATAGGTTGAGAAAGAGTAGTTGTCCAGAGCTTTATCCTTATTAGCATCATAGGACTCAGCACAGGCAAGAGAGAATGTGTGCAACTGCAAACTACTTAGATATTCTATACAGATCTACTTTAAGCACTCATGTTCAAATCAATGGTGTGGAAGGAAGCTGCAGTATATAAACGTAAACAAAGTATAAACAGTATAAACATACTTCATCCAACTAGATTTGCATATTAGTGTCAATAGGTTGATTCAAACCAATTAGACCACATAGTTATCTACAGAAAATATACAGTAGACTAATAAAAAACACTTCTGTGTTTAAAACTATAGCATTTCATTTGCACAGCAAGAAGCAGCTGAAGGAGGATGTTATTTTGCAAGGACTAGACAAACTGATACAAGGAGAACTCCTTGTGCTGGATTCTCAGCTGGTATATATCAAGTTGAATACAGAGGTGAATTGAGGTGGAGCTACTCACTCTGAAAATGAACACATGCTCACAGAGAAATTAAAGTGAGCACTGGTTTCTCTTTGTTCTCTGTTCTTTACCTGTAAGACAGGACTATAACTTTTACTCATCCATTCTTATTTCCATTAACCACTAAGCTCTTCAGAAAGAGTATTGTGTATTACATTGAGTTTGTAAATAATTTGCACATCCTGTTTAAGCAACTGCCTTAATATGAATAATGCCAATGGTACCTCAACACTGCTACTTCTGTGTTTTTCCTTTCATGATGGCCAAAGGGATTTTTTTGGCTTATATTTACTTCTAACAATAAATTATGTTTTCATTGCTTTCCTGGATCACTGAGTGCAAATTAAGAAATACAAAAGAAGTGACTGAGGAGAGAAACAAGGAAAGATAGGTAAACGAATTTTAGTGGAAAAGAGGGCATTGCTTCTAGACGTCATCTTTACTGTTGTTGCTTCCTGTATTCAAGAGAACAAAACAAAACAACAAAAGAAACGAAAGCAACAGAACAACAACAACAAAAAAAAAAAAACACCAAAAAACAAAGTAATAACAACACTTGGAGCAGGCAGTGTTGTACCAATAAAAATATCTCATCTGTACAACCTGATTAATCATTCCATAAGTGCCATATTCAGACAGCTAGACCTATATGCTGCTCTGACAACAACATCTTTCTGCTAAGCATTTACTCCCTTCTGAATAATGTTAATGGTTTCTAAACTTCTCCTTTATTGAACAGAGCACCCATGTTAGATGACATCATTACAAACATTACTGTCTGGAAAGAATAACAATGAAAAATAGAATGAATCCACTATTATGTATCTGAAATTCAACTTAGCGCCATATAAAATGACAACATATGCTACTTTCTCTCCTCCCCTGCCCATTCTTCAGGAAGTCAGTCAGTTCAATACAGATAAATTATCATACAACCACTAAACAATGGAAACACAGGCAAATTGACTGTTGGTCGAGACAACACTATTACTTATTTATTTATCTGTCCATTTATTTAGTTATTTTCATAAATATGAAGGTCCTAGCACCAAAATTATCCACTTCTAGCCTACAGTTGAAGTTCAAGGAGAGCAGAATATTGTGAGTTTCTCAGTGGTGCTCAGATAGTAAATCCTGGAGCAAGGGAATCAGCTCAAAGTTGTCCTGTCTGTGAATACCAAAATAGCTTCAGTCCTCCATGAAGCCTTTATTAAGTTTATATCACTTATATTTAATGACTAAGTTAGTGGGGAAAAAAACAAACATACAAAACAAACAAAGATGAATACTGAATTGTTAAGACGCACATTAATCTCAGCTGATATCCCAGAAAATAATGTCTCCTTTTTTTGTATCCAAATCAAATACTTTCCTAGACCAGGCAGTCTCTTTTATCTACATCTATGATTATAGTTTAATCTACCTGTGGTTTAGTTAATCTTGATACTGTATTGGATGCTTTTCAGCAACTATTTTAAAAGTGAAACTTGACATAAAAAAGGCCAGTAATGTCATCATTTTTTCTACTGAGGATTTGACATTGACTCCTTTAGCTCCTTCCTTTAATATGAGCTGCAGGACCACGCTCCGGCTTCAGCTAGAAAAAGAACTGGAAGGACTGGATATAGAAGAACACAAATACTTCTCATAATTGCCTGTGTGATCAGTGTGTCTGCTAAATACCTCTCTGAAAAGCAAACCTAGATATTCGTAAAGATGTTCTAAACTCTTGGCTCATAAAACAAGGGATGCTTATTAAGACAAGTTCAATGTCTACCTCTGAGTAAAAACATGAGTGATTTTATTCCAAATGCTCTAACTTGCTTATTGTTTGAATAGATGAATTACTTTTAAAATTGAATTAATTTTGTGTACATATATGATACATTTTGAATGCTCTTACAGCTTACCAACATTTTGTCCTTATACATTATCCATAAAAACTCCAGGAACAATTGCTCAAAACAAGTGATTTTTCCTTTCCTCTCCATAACTCTTATCAACTTTTCACAGTCAGCCTGGAAAAACAAAACTTATTCTTTGTCTTACAGAGAAGAAGCTCAGATTCTGCTGATCTAAAGGGATCTCTATGTTCTCTTACTTTCCAACACAACTCTCAAAACAATAACTAGGCTCTGCTTTCTCTTTAGGTTTTGATTAGATAACACAGAAAAAGTGAAACTTGAAATAAATATTGTTTACTGCTTTAAACTTTTCTTTTGCAAAATTATTTCTTTCATGGACTGAACCCTGTATGTGCAATTTATTAATCATTCAGAGACTGCATAAAAACTTCAATGGCAAGACAAAATATCAAAGTCTTTTGTCACTCTTGTTAGTGAAAGCTGTACTATGACAGTGCTTTAACAATGGATGCTATTACATTTCTTTTTATTTTATTCCTGCATTGGGTACTTTCCCATTTTTTATGTCTTTAAGAGAACTACTGTCAACCAGAAGATTGTGATATTCCATTAGGAAGAGCCATGTAGTGTTATTAAGTTCTTAGTAGCCTTAGATATTCTTCTTTCATAAAGGTGTCAATAAGAAAACTGAGAAAGCAAAAAGGAAAGTAATAATCTAGTAAACTCATATCTTCATTTTCAAATGTATCTTTCTATCATCTTACAATCCTCAAAGCTATCATATTTGATTACTCTGAGTGGTTGTATATATTATAGTTACACAGATTAATCTATTGAGACTAACATTTGCAAGTACATGTATTAACCTTGCTCTCTAGAATTCTTTGATATAACAGAAGATAGACTGAAGATCAGTTATGGCTGAAACTGGGCTGATGCTGTACTGGAAGGATTTGTTTCTTGTTATCCTTTGCTTCCAATGTATTATTCTTGAGCATTAAGGTGAAAATAAAAAGAAGCATACAGATAAATAAGTAAATATAAAACAAAATAAATTTAGCATAAATAAAGATAAATAAACATAAGATAAATAAAATAAAATAATAAAAAAGTTTTAAAAATGCAATTGCTTTAATTTTGATTTCAGACAAAGATTATAGGTTACAACATTTTTTAGGCTTCCAAAACTAGTCATTATTTGCCGCAGTTATGGCAAAGTGCATCGCAATAAAGCAGCCCCTTATCTTCCATTTCATAGATTCTTGGATATAGTGCAGTGCCACAATGTATTCTGAAAACATGACAGAGATGATTTCAAGAGTGATTTTTCAAAGAAACAGAAGCAAGCAGTAGTTGGCACAGGTCAGAAAGCGCAACAGAAATTGAGCTGCAGTCTACCAGGGTGGTGAAGGAAAATGAAAAGACTAAATTTGTAGCACTTCTGATAGGTGAGCTTGAGCGCTGCAGGGGAGTGCACTGAACACAAAAGGCTCTTTTTCATTAAAATACCTTCAAGTATCTGTAGGAGCTCTTGCCTTCAAGTTTCTGTCCTGCTCTCCCTTTCTTGGAAGTTCCTTTCTTATCCAATTGTTGAAGCTTATCTCTCTGCAGAGCAGGAATTGTGTAGAACTGAAGGATTTATAGCTAGAGACATCAAATTAAAGCAGAAGTTATTTTAGGTACTTCCTGTTGTACGCTGCAAGTTGAGGCAGCTCAGGCACGGCTAAAAAATAATACAAATAAACTCACAGATGTCTGCCATTCATAGGATCAGTTAAGTCGCCATCTCCCAGAGTTGGTTTCAGAGCCACTTAGGAGAATAACGTAGGATAGATGGAGTAACAGAAGTTCATTTTGAAGTGCATTAGGAACACTTCATTCTTGGCTACAGTAGGTGGAACACATTGCTATCGCGTTTGAATGCTAAGTAAAAGTTAAACATGACTTGGAATTGATTTTATGTTTAATGTCCTTGGCTCCGTATTTTGTATACAGCCATTTTCAGTATCGCATATTTGATTTTTCTTGAAAAGCGAGTGTGCCTGAAGAAGTTTGGTCTATCTCCGTGAAGTTAATAGATCAAACGAGAGAATTAAATGTCTCAAGGGAAACGATCTCTAAAGGACCAGCAACTCCACATCCGAACTAGAACAGAGGAGCAAAGTGCTTTAGCAGAGGCCTTCAGCATCTGCTCGTTTGGGAAATAAAGTTCTCCAAGAAAAAGTGAACAGCAAACTCATCTTTATACCCAGGAGGCAGAAGCGTTCTGAGCGCAAAAGAGCCGGCAGGAAGAAAACCAGACAGGGAAGGACGGACGCGCCGCACTCAGGGCAAACGCCGCCGCAGCGCGAAACCGCAGGCGCGGCACGGCGCGGCACGGCGGCGACGCTGAGAACCGGCCGCGTTCAGCGGGGCGGCACGGCCGGACCGGGGCGCC
>JAOWBP010000287.1:0-14258 GCA_028571105.1 Tragopan temminckii | reverse complement strand
TCTTTTTCTTTTTCTTTTTCTTTTTCTTTTTCTTTTTCTTTCTCTTTTTCTTTCTCTTTTTCTTTCTCTTTTTCTTTTTCTTTTTCTTTTTCTTTCTCTTTTTCTTTCTCTTTTTCTTTCTCTTTCTCTTTCTCTTTCTCTTTCTCTTTCTCTTTCTCTTTCTCTCTCTCTTTTTCTTTCTCTTTTTCTTTTGTCTATGTGTGAAGAAATTGAGTGAATTGGGTGTAATCCTCCATGTAGGTTTGGTCAAATTACTTTGGTACATCACTTGCTGATCATTTGGTTATTTCAGTAGGAGCTGGGAATATCTACGTATTTTATAGGACATAGGTCTTTAACCATTGGTACATAGAAGAAATTAAAGTCTTAATTTATTTTGCTATCATTTAGGGTGTATGATTATGTCACTGTGATAAATGCAATCCTTCATCTGTAAATGAAAATACAAAGTCTAACATTTATTCAGTATTTCCTTTTTTTCTTTTATTGGCATTGCTCATGAGTAATAAAATAATTGTTTTGCTATTATTTAATAGAAACCAGAATAATACAGTAAAGTCAAGAAAATTTAAAATTCATTTGTATTTAAATACAATAGTGACTTGCTTTTAGGACTGGGAGTGATGCTACTCCTTCACACATTTGAAAATATAGTTGTAGTCTACATTTCAGTCTCTACTTCTAATGAAGTTTCATGTCCAGAAGAACTTTTTGTTTGAGCTTTTCAGCCAGGTTACATCACTCAGAGGTACAAGTGTGCCTTTCATACTGAAACCTTCTGGAAAAATAAATGAACAAAAATGCTAATAAAAACTGTCTGTTGCTACTGTCTTTCATACCTTATCTAAAAGAACCGATACTTTGGAGGGATTTGCTTTTCCTTTTTATTTTATTTTCTTTTTCTTTTTCCTTTTTTTTTTTTTTTTTTTTCTCCCCAACAATCACATCGTGTACAGCTAACTAAATAATTATAATTGTTATCTTGCAAGGAAAAAATGCTACAAACACACACACATATATATATACTTAACAAGGAAAATATGCCTCTTTTCATTTCATGTATATTTAAAAGAACATATTACTAAGTCCAATTTGTTTTCTACCCTTTGCACATTTATCTTTGTTTTTTCTGTCCTTCTAAAATAATGTGTATTAACTTCTCAAGTAATTGTTTAGCAGTAAATATGGGGAAAGACAACATCGCTGGTATTGTCTGATAACTATTTTTAGAATTGACAATTTGTAGGCACAGTTTAAGCATTTCCAATATAGAATTACAGTATGAAAGAGATGGGGGGTAGTGGTGATGGAGGGAAAATAAGCAGCATTGATATTGAGAATAACTGGGAAAAAGTTATCTTCTTCATGCTAAGATTCATAAAGTAATTCCATTAAATAAATAAATAAAGGTAAATATTTGCTGCAAGTTTTCTTGGAACTGCAGGAGTCTTAAACACTCACTTTTTGCAGCTTTAATATCTCTTTCCTTTCTAAATTACTTTTATGAGCATTACTTCCAAAAGAGTATATTATTCCTCAAAGCCAAGTTTGCAGTCTATATTTAACATGAAAAAGCTTTTCATTGAGAAGAGGAAAAAGGAAGTCTAGTGATCTAAAAGGGAAGCAAATTCTTTTACTTACACATTTCCAGTAAAAATTATTGGAGCCCTGTGGAGAAATAGCACTCTTGTAAACACAGTTTGCATTAAAAGTTGAGTGAGAATGTTGGACACAAAAAAAAGAGTGTAAAGAATTGCATACCCTCTCTCAGTCTATCCTAAAATCTCACCTCCTAGCATGATCCAAAACTCCCTAATACTAGTTATACATACAATAATGAATTGTTCTGGGGAAGATATAAATTATCCATATTGTCCAGAAACTTTTCAAAAGCAAAATTAAATGCAGCAGTCACTCTTATCAGACACATGTGTAATGTTTATCAAACTTCAGCAGAGAATTCTTAAGCCTTCAGAAGAAATGTGATATTAATTATCTTCCCTTTTACAAAAGACTTTAAAGTTTTCATTGTTTGGTTTTGTTGTTTTTTCTTCTGTTATGTCTAGCCATATCCAATGCATATAACGAGAACAGATTATTCACTACCTGTTTCCAAGTGTTTGAAGATTTTTACCCAGTTCCACATCAGCTTTTTTTCCAGCTCTTTAACTTCACTGTTTTTTCAGTGATCATGTTTTCTCGACATTTGATCATTCTTGTTGCTTTTGAATCCTCAGCAAGTGCCTTAAGGCAGTTCTATGCCCACTTTGATGCAATAGAAGTATGACTTAAAAGGAAGTCAGGCTCTCCCATATATCTTTATATCTTTTTGGATAATAAATAATAATGATCCATATTCACATTGCACTTTACATTTGCAAGATACTCTACAAACGTTAATTAATTTGTTCTCATGGCTCTCCTGTGTGATAGCAGTAATAAAGCTTTATAGGGATATGGCACCTTTGAGCTAAGGATCTTGGATAATTTTAAAAATAATAATGAATATCTATCTATGAATCTATTTATACATTATTGGTCACAGCAGGGTAAAATAAGAGGTAAATAGAATTGTACACTCTTTACATTTATCACAACTAAGACTCAGAGCTTTTTTTGAATCGGCATACTGGAGGTAACATCCATCTCAGGCTTGTGTGAAATAGCACAGTTAGAAGGTGGCATAAATCCTAAGAGATTAGGCTGTGCATTATTTTTCTTCTACTTTGTCATACTTTGTTTGGAAGGATGATCATTAATAGGAAGATTTTCCTCCTACAGCACCTCTCCTTTAAGTTTGAATTACGTAGATCACCTAATAGATTAGTTTAAGCAGCTTCACAAAGTGTTAAATATCTAGCTAGCCCAAAATCTGCTAATAATGCATATATATATACAACAGTAACACAATCAAAATAAACATGTTTCTCAATGACTATGTGCAGAGTAATAGGGATTTGTGTATGCAATATAACTAAAACTTCCAAAAGAAAATTAGACCTTCTAGAGTAAAGATATCCAGTATAACCATTAGGAAAGTACTGGTTAAGAATTGTGTGATAGGTATCAAATATTCAGATGTGTCAAGTGTTTGCATACCTAAGTTTATGGGCACTTTTTGCATATATACATACATATATACATACATACGTATGTATATATATATACATATATATACGTATATATACATGTGTATATACATGTATATACATGTATATACACATATGTACATGTATATGTACATATATGTGTACAGGTATGTATGTATATATATTCCCCAAAGGTGGTAGCATTAAAGAAACAAAAACAAAAACAAAACAAACAAACAAACAAAAAAAACCCTAAAAATACCTTCAATATCTAAATACAAAATGCAGTAAGTTCTTTTTAGATTTTTAGGAAAATGAAATATTTATGAAAATATGAGAAGAACACACATAAGCCATAATAAATCTCACAATGATCTGCTAGAACATAGTTCAGAAAAGCCACTGAAAAGTGTCCCAGAACTATTGGAAGGTTTTCAGACATCATAATCCTCATGGCACTTGGAAATATATATTAAATATTTCACAGGGCTATTTAGAAGACAGTGAGAGGTTAACTGAAGGGATATTAGCGTTAAGCTCTCCAAAATAAAAGAACAGTTCATAACAACTTTTTTTTTTTTCTTTCTTTCTTTTCTTTTTATTATTTGCTTAGAGAATATCTTCATTTTTCTTTGCCTTGTGGGATGATTTTGCTATCACCAACATCTGACTCATTTTTAAGAATGAATGAATGAATGAATTCTCTAATGACATATATTACTCTGCAAATGTGAACATTCACAAGTAGGTCTTGGAGAACAAGATCTGCTTGTAAGTGTTGCTTATATGTGGTTATTTTTGCAGCTCTTCATGTAACTTAGCATAACAACTGAGAGATGGAGAGAAAGTGCAGGAAAAACTTGGAAAAAACCTTCAAGCAAGCTGGTCCAGTGGGAGGTGTCCCTGCCTATAGCAGAGGGATTGGAACAAGATGATCTTAAAGGTCCCTTCCAACACAAACCAGTCGGTGATTCTATGATTCTATGAATCTAGGCTTGATGGATCTTTCCTGATCTGAATCTGTGAGATATTTCTCTTTTACTGTAGGGAAAGGAAGATTTTGCTCTGATTCAGAATAATCTACAAAAGAAAACAGAAGAAGAAAATATATTTTTCAGAAAGTTGGGTGTATGTTGCAGTAATCAAACCTATGCTTCTAAAATAAAGCCTTGCCATTCTTCAGAACCAAAATATCATTAAAGAAGAACAACTCCTGTGGCATTATTTGTCTGTCATTTCCTAGTAAATCAGTGTCATTAGCATTGATTTTTTAGTGGGGAGATTAAAAGAGGTTTAGTGAGGAGAGTAAGGTAGGAGTATATATTATCCAAGCCTATGTAGCTCTGGGTCTCAAAGATGACATTTCCCTCTCTGCTTCATTAACTTGCATAGCTTGTTGAGCTTTAGCTGTTTCTAATTAATTCTTTTACTGACTTTTTTGAATGTGTATCATCACTGGCAAACCATATAAAATGAAGAAATCTCTCCAAGGTTTTACCCTTTTAATTATTATTTCTATTGCTTAAATGAGGCTCCAGAATTGCAAATGTTGACATTTTAGTTGATTCTAGTCATTAGAGTTTTCAAAGGAAGAAAAAGGGGAAAAAGGCTAAGGAGAGGAAGGGGCAGCACAGATAAAATAATAAATAAATAAATAAAACTGAAACTGAGCAGGATTCTCATTGTCAATGCAAATGCTTAGGAAAATGGAAAATAAATAGGTTTGTCAAAAATGACCTCCATGATGATTTTGCCCTTTTAAATCGTAGCAAGGAAGGAAGCATCATTAGAAGCAATTCCTTTCTGTCTTGTACACAAGCTGACATGCAAATGAATGGAGTTTTGAACTCTCACTTTTCATGTTTTATTTGGATAGAGTTTAGTTAGCAAGTATGCTGAGTACTCATAAACACATGCACACAGTCATGTATGTCTTCCCATAAAGTCACACCTGCCATTTAAACTGTGTTCATGAAAACACACAGTAAATAATGTGGCTTTTTCCTGGCAGAAAAAAGCCCAAACAAATAAAATAATAATAATAATAATGAATTAATTGCTTAATATTAATTATTAATATTAAGTATGCATCAGAAAAATCATAACAGAATCACTAAATTACTCCTGAGCACACTGACTGGAAAGATCTGAGCTACTGTACAGCAAGCTAGGATATGAACTTGAGATTTGTCAACTACCATTTGGTGACTGTTTATGTTATTGCTTATGTAAGGTAGGTTGTTTCTCTTCACTCTCTCATCATTAACAAAAGAAACAAAAAAATAAATCCTTCTCTAAAAGGGACTGTTAGTTTACAGCGGTTTTATGATTCACTCAGACTCTTTTATTAACGCTGTACTGATGATGATTAAGTTGTGGAAAAGTCTCTCAATGACCCCATCTACCAAAAAGACACAAAATAAAAGCAACAGGCTGGATACAGCTAAGAGGCAGGTTTTCTGGCAGTGAAATGAGAAGCTAAACAATTAGGACAAGCATTGCCTTATCTTCAGCAGAGCTGAACAAGGACACTTGTTTTTGTAGTATTTTATAAAAGATTTCCACAGATTTATGTAAAAGCACGATAAGATGATGGTCATGAGACCACAACAGTATCACTGGGGTAAAAGTAAAATTCCACCTATACCATTTCTTAACTCTGATTTGGCCAAAGTTGATACCATAGAAGTTATGAAAAAGTGTAAGAGAAAGACCAAGTATAAAATTGTTTTTCTTTAGAACTGTGGTAAGATCATAGAATCATAGTATTGCTCAGGTTAGAAAGGATCCTCAAGATCATCAAGTCCAACTGCAATCTGACCACACTACCCTAACTCTAACATCTACATCTAACATCTCTAATCCTAAAGCTAAATCATGTCCCTGAGCACCACATCCAGATTTAAAACATATTCAGGAATGGTGACTCAACAGCCTCCTGGGGAGACTTTTCCAGTGCTTAAAAACCCTTTCGGTAAAGAAGTTTTTTCCTGATATCCAAGCTCCCCTGGCACAACTTGAGGCCATTTCCCCTTGTCCTGTCACCTGTCATCAGTGAGAAGAGATCAATCCCACTCTCACTGCAATCACCTTTTAAGTATTTGAAGAGAGCAATAAGGTCTCCCCTATAGTAAAAGAAATGTATGGACATTCTCTGTCAGAAACAGAATCTGATAATGAAGTTTAACAGCCAAGTGAAAAACTGAACAACCAGTGCTGCATAAGTCAGTGATCGGATTTGAAACAGAAAGCCTTTGGGTTAAATTCTGCTTCCATCTAAATCAACATGAATCTGGAATAACTTCAGATTCCAGTTTGAATGCAGCTAAACATATTCTTGAACTTATGAACAGAGGAAACTGGAAATAATTTTACTCTTAATAGAAGAAAACAAAATGAATAGATCTTTTGAGTTCAGAAGTAACTTTTCTTATTGCTTCTCTACCTTAAAAAAAAAGAAAAAGTAGTTAAGCGAACACACCTTCAAAGTGTACTTCCTAATGCTAACTTTTATTGTAATTTTTTCCTGATCATTTAGCTGGCTTTGTACAATTGAGCTATAATGTGTGCAGTTGACCTTTCTTCATTTAAATGCTAATAGAGATCTAAGAAAGGTGCTACCATGCAAAAGGCCAACTAATTGTAATAGAGTTGAGACCTTTTGTTTGTTGAGCTGGTCAAACAAAGAAAGGGTTAATTAAAACTTATACTAAATGTTTACAAGCCAGAAAAAAAGGTCACTGTGTTACATACTAGGTTACTAAGAAAAGTTCTCTTACTAAGATATCAACCCACAACGTACTTCCAGCAATAAAAGTTACCTATCTGAATTAATTTTTATTGAAAATATTTAAGGATCTGGTACAAGAATGGCTTAACCAGGGCATTTTATCCTTGCTGGTGTTTATAATGGCCAAAAAGTACTTTACCCCTGCAAAGTTGCATCTGGAAGAATACCAGAATTAATGTAAGCATCAAAAATATTTCACTCTTTTCACTGCTTAGGTTTCCTTTTGATAGCAGGGGATCTGAAAGGGTGGTCTCTGTGAGAAGAGGTCAAGAGCTACCCTGTGCCAGATGTGGAGTCTTTGAGCCAACTCCAAACTGGAGGACGTAGTTGAGTCCTAATAAAGGGCAGAAAATTGATGAAACGGCAGAACATGCCACGCGGACAGAAGAGGAAAGCTAGAAGAGTAAGAAGCAGAAGAAGGAACACCAAGAGCAGAACAAAAGGACTAGATATGCCCAACAACTCATGGAGAACTCACACCATTGGGGAGAAAACATGTAAGAGGAAAAGACCATTAGAGAGAAACAGCTGTATCCTGATTGTAACCACCCACACTGCATCTCTTGCCCCTCTGAATGGACCAAGTGTAACCTTCCATGATAACAAGACAGGAGAGGAAAGGAGTCTGGAGAAACTAAGTGAAGTTGAGCCTGGTAAAGAGATCAGAAAGGTATTTTTCCCTGGTGATCTAATGTGTGTTTCTTTTTCATCATTTCTGTTTTCCATTATCCAAATCAGTGTTTAAATATTAACTGTCAACAAATTATGCCAAATCCCTCAAGTTGACTTTGATTATCCTGCAAAAATAATTAGTAAGTGATCTACTAGGCTTGGCCTCAAACCACGAGTTTTCTCACTAACAATTCTCCCTATTTTCTCCCCCATGAGGAGTGGGGGAGCAGGTGTGTAGGTATTTTAGATGCCAGCTTCAGCCAAATCATCACAGCAACTTTACAAATTATACACACAAAAAGGCAATTACATTAAAAAAAAAAAAAAAAAAAAAAAAAAAAGATCCTAAAAAAGTATTTTAAATCAGACTAATCATCCTCTTTAAGAAGTTCAGGGTTTGGAGTTCTCTAGACAGGACAGACAAACCAATCCACAGGTTTTCGCTAGTATTTGTGTCAGTCCATAGTTCTGTGAACAAAATTAGCATGTCTATTATTTTCTGTGTTTTATGTCATCTATTTTAGTTAAGGAGTCCAACAGGTCTCTATGCAAGACCTCCATTTTTCTCTATGCTGTTGTGTAGATACTTACATTTTTATTTTAGCTTCACAGTAATTTATTTCATTGTGATTCAAAATAGTGATATTTTCAACGTCAAGAAAGAAGATGATGAGGAGAGGTGGGATTACCAAACAGAATTTATCAGGTTCATTGGCTGGCCTCTCACAAGGTTTGCCTATTTGTGTTCATATGTTAGGGATGTATGTAAACATAACTAGATATATCACCCAGTCTAGTAACAATAAAAGACTGATGAGTTCAGTCTTCATAAATAACTACTTTTTCTCTAGAATCTAGCCTTTCTTTGACATTCTCTGATATGTCTATCCTGAATCACAGCAATGAAATTCTTGAAAATCATTGCCCTGTAGCCACACTTGATAATGTCATATCTTAGGATGATGCAAGAGAGAAGCTCAATGGCTATGTTCAAGGCAGGGAGTTGTAGTGCAAGAGAAATCCATCCTGGTGCTTGAAGAGAATTCTTTAGTCTCTGAGGCACTGTAGAACTGTGAAAACAGGTCTTAATGAGACTATAAATTCTCAATTAAAAATATGTCAGAAATGAAAGGTATGCAGTATCATAACACTGACTTGATATTTCAGAGACTTAGTCGTGAACATAGAAAATTTCATGACCTGGTTTTGGAAGCAGATGATTCATGTACACTTTGAGGCTTAAATAGTTCAAGTCATTTGCAATTCACAGCGCGTGTAGTTTAAAATTAGCATGGATTTTGGAGAGCCTTTAATATTCATAATCTGACCCAATATTGAAGAGTTCTTTAGAAAGATAGAGATTTAAGGGGAAATAATATGAAGGGATATCAGGAGAATTTGCAAAGCAGCTTTAATAGACTAATTCCAAGTGCAGTATCTGCATTTCTGATCATAAAATATTGAAATATATCTAGCTTACCTTGAAATTCTAGACTATTTATTCTATTTCTATAATTACCAGCAGTGATTCAACATGCATTTCAAACGTCTGAATTCTTGGTTAGATTTACTCCACCATACTTTCAAAATCCTATAGACAAAAGGAAAAAAAATGACGAGTGAAAAATGAGATTATTTATTTCCAGTGACAAGTGGGTGTTTAAAGAAACACAGATATCTTCAAACCAGGCAGAATAAAATATTAGGGACTTAATTAATAGGAATACTAAATTATTACAACAAATTTTATTTCCAAGTCCTTTTTTTAAAAGCTGCTTCTTCCGGAAAGGGGGCAAACTGTGCAGGAAGGCAGCTGTGCATTAGGACACATCCTCCTGACTACTGAGATATGGACTGAAATAATCAAATTATTTTTCCTCTAGATTCTGTAAAATTAGTAACAAGCTTAATACATTTTTTATTTTTAGCTTGAAATCGACTTATTTCAGAGAGTGCAAGAGATCTCTCTGCATCTAGAGAGTCATTAGAGGTCCCTTTTTTCAGTCAGGCTTCAGTAAATGCACTTTTGCATTGAAGATGGGCAGAGAATTTGGATGAAAGATGTCACTCAAATACCTACTTACTACGTGCTTTCCTCGGAGCAAGTGTTCAGAATATAAAAGCAATAGGAAGTTAAGTGGCTTTCGTGACTGTTTAGTGAAGCAAAAATTACAGGTATTGAGTTCCCCGGCACAAATGGTGGAATGACTTCATGATTCACTGATGCTTTCCACTTTCTTAGGAAACCATATTCTTGATTAGGTAATCTGCTGGCTTATGCTTTCACTGGAATGGAAAGAGACTACAGTAAAAGTCTATGAGTCAGAATAAATCATCTTTGGACTGCTGTAGAAGCACAAGATTCATTAGGAAACTAGCAACTTCCTAATGTGCTGTGTTTGACTCTCACAACCTAGCCTTCATTTTAGCTGGTACTTGAAGTTCCTTTGTGTGGTTAGGGTCAGAAAAACACTCGACAAACTCTACTTATCCCTGTCTTATATTCATTCATCTTCATAAATATATGATCTGTGCCTCACGGCAACTTCCATCTGAATATCTCTCTTCACTTTCTGCAATTGAGAGAAACTTCTTGAGAAACAAATGTAATCTGTTCACTTGCTCTGTAAACAAGATACAGTTAACACAATCAGATACTTGCTTTTCAAGACAGAGAGTGTCAGAGAAGGTCAAACTCAATGATCATAGCAGTCTCGAATGAAAGCACTGTGTCTCTTGCAGCCCAGTTTTTATTGTGAGAGATAAGGAGAAAGCTTTGAGAAACACAAATAAAAATAGACTGTTGTGCATGTTAAACCAATATCTGTGGTAACAGAACTGAAAGTGCTGAAATATTACTACTTCAGGAGCCAGACCAACAGTAATATACCTTTATAATCTGCAGGTATATTTAAGCAATTAGAAGCTTCTGTTAACTAGTTTTAATTTTGTTATTGTGTCAGTTTTTAATTTGGAATTGTAACATTATTCTATTTAGCAGTCCTATGAAATCAAGTAAAGCATCCTCATTCCTTCAGTAGGAATAAATCCATATGCCTTTATCTGAGAAGACAGATTTTGTTCCAGTGGAATGAAAAACAATGCTAGGTTTCAGGATGTCACTAGGTTACCTTTGATTCTCTGTTCTCCAAAATGTCAGGCCCTTCATTAGGGTCGTAAGAGAACTTTAGAGGCAACTTAGAGATATTCAGGGCATACAATTATGTGCTGCAGAAGACCTCAGTAACAATTAGTTAGCTACCAGGAACTTCCTTGACTTCTGTTTCTTTATGATATTTGACCACATAGAGATTAAAGAATCAAAAGACCTGTAGTCTGTAACAAGCGTTTTTATAATGGCTTGCTTTTCAGGCTTCCCCCTTCCCCCCCACCCCCTACAAGAGCCATGAGTAAATCAGGATATTTTAACAGACAATTTCCTTCTAATTATGTGATCAGTTCTTATATTTTACATGAAAATACTTTATCTTCTGATAATAAACAGCAATCATTCCGGTAAGAAAACGCAATTGGACTAGACAGTAATATTGACCCAAGTTAAATTTAAAAAGGCATTAACACACAAGCCACCTAAAATTTACCTGATAATTGACATTATCAGCCTGTATCTATGTATCAGAAATGTGCCTGATTCATCACTCTTCTGTCTGAGTAAAATCTGTGAATCAAATAAAGTATTTGATCATTTCTATCCTTGCAGTGTTTTGGATGTTGATATGTATAGAAACTTAATTGCAATAAAATTGTTTGCACTAGTAAACAATTCATATCACTGTCCACTTTTGTTTGGTAGGTTGATCACACAAACAACCAGAGCTCATAGAAAATATAGAAAAGATAAGAAATGATGGTGAGATTTTCATTTTAATTGAAAGAAAGCCAGGACTCCAAAAAAATGGCAGAAGACTCTGAATGAATAAAAGAATGAGCAAACAAATGAAATCCATTTTTGACAATGAAAAATAGTTTTACAAGCCTAAATTTTTTAACTTTGATTACAGGGAGTAAGTCAATGGTGAACACTCATATCTCTCTGAGTTATGAAAGCATAGTCTTGAAATGTTTTCAGAAACTACAGAAGAGGTGAAATTCTAGGGAATAGAGAATTATTGCATGTAAGGAAAACTCTACAGTGAGATTTCCAAGTAAATTATATGCAAGGCTGCTCCAAAAATAATGGCTCACATTTTATTTTGTTGGCCCACAGCATCAGAGGTGAATACTGCAGGTGTGACAGAAAAGTTGAAACTTTGAACTTGAAACCAATATTCTGTTACAGTTTGTTCCCATACAACAGATGATATCTAACATGGAAATGTGTATGAAGCAGGAGTTCCTCCATGTGGAAAAAACTGCACAAAATTGCCCCCACTGACATTCACTGATGCTTGCTGAAACATTTATGGAGACCATAAAGTGGATGTCAACACAGTGAGGTGGTGTATGGTACATTTCAGCACAACATTTCAGATAACAGTGTTGTGAAAGACAGGTCACATAACATGGCATCACAGATTTTTATGTTTGCATCATGGAGGATCTTATTCATTGCTAACAAAAAAAAAAAAAAAATGAATAGCTAATAATAGCAACTATGCTGAAAAATAGTTTGTGGCCTTTTTTTTCTTTCTTTTTTTTTTTTTTTCTTTTTTTTTTCTTTTTAACTGAGATTTTGCTCTACCAACTAGCGTTATTGTACTCTTTATATCTATTGTATTTTTCATATAAATAGGACACATTGCTGTCACGGAGTTAACTAGATCAATCTATGCCCATGACAGGGGGGCAGTAGGCCCCCTGGCCCCACAAAATGGGAAGAAAATGGGAAAAGGGATAGGGAGTTGGGAGCTGGGCTCAAGGAAGGAAAAAACAAAAAACAAAAAACAGCATCAACGACCTATGGAGGAAAACTTACTTTAATAACTATGATATCAGAATGCAAGATAACACAATATTATACAGTCTAATTGAAATTGAGATTAATAAATCAAATAAAATAGGAGAGAGAGAGAGAGTTCCTAAGACCGAGTAAAACCTGAAAAGATTGGTACAGCTAGGAAAGCACTCTCCAGCACCCACTGCAAGGCAGTAAGAGACAACCCAACCAGGAAGGGCCAGATTCCATGACTTCTACAGTGTACAGGGATAGGTACCTGGAATTGGAGCATTAACACTTTAACTCCCAATGCACTACATGATGTTATGATGTGGAATACCGAAAACCAAAAATCACAAAACCATGACAATTGCATTCAGAACAATCTAAATAGGAAAAAAAAAAAAAAAATGACCTAATTCCTTGCACAGAAGTGCAGTGTGATGTATAACTCAATTGGAATGCAATGATCAAGGGTTACAAGATTGGTGGTTTAGGAGAAGCGGGGGTGTTGCTCTGTATTTTAAAAAATGATCATAAAGCTCTGCCTCTGAGAAAGAGCTATGAACAGGTTACAGTATTGTGGGTAGAATTTTGGGAACAATAACGGACATCTGGCAGTCAAGGTCTACTACAGGCTTCCTGATCAAGGGAAGCCTGTTGATGAGGCCTTCTTTCTTCAGCTACAGGAAGCATTACACTCACCAGCTGACAGGCTGGAGGGTCAAATGAATACTGGGCTGCATTAACAGAGAGTTGGCCAGCAAGGCAAGGAAGGTGATTGCTCTCTTCTGCTCCACCCTTGTAAGGACTCATCCCAAACACAAGGTTCAGAGGAGAGACAGAAAGATTATCAGAATGCTGGGGCACTTGTCCTATGAAGAAAGGTTGAAGAGTTGGGCTTGTTCAGTCAGGAGAATAGAGGACTCCTAAAACACCTCATTGTGGCCTTACAGTAATTAAAAGAAGCTGATAAGCAGGAGGGAGACTGATTTTTGACATGGTCTGATTGTGAAGCCTCATGTGGAGTACTGCATCCAGCCCTGGGGCCCCCAGTACAAGAAAGACACAGAGCTCTTGGAACGAGTTCACAGGAAGATCACTAAGATGATCAGATGGCT
This sequence comes from Tragopan temminckii, assembly GCA_028571105.1. NCBI lineage: Eukaryota > Metazoa > Chordata > Aves > Galliformes > Phasianidae > Tragopan > Tragopan temminckii. Next base: position 689 of record JAOWBP010000287.1, on the reverse strand, counting down.
GGAGCACCTCTCTTATGAAGAAAGTTTGAGGGAACTGGACTTGTTAACTTGGAGAAGATAAGGCTCGGGGGAGACCTCATTGCGACCTTCCAGTATTTGAAAGGAACATAAAAATAGGAGGGGAAACAATTGTTTACGAGGGTGAATAGTGATAGGACAAGGGGGAATGGTTTTAAATTGAGACAGGGGAGGTTTAGGTTAGATATTAGAAGAAAGTTTTTCACACAGAGGGTTGTGATGCACTGGAACAGACTGCCAAAGAAGGCTGTGGATGTCCCATCCCTGGAGGCATTCAAGGCCAAGCTCTGGGCAGCCTGGTCTAGTGGTTGGCGACCATGCACATAGCAGGGGGGTTGAAACTAGATGATCATTATAGTCCTTTTCAACCCAGACCATTCTATGACTCTATGATTTTATGATAAAAGAGGGGAGATTCAGATTGGATGTTAGGAAGAAATTATTTTCTTAGAAACTGGTGAAGCACTGGAACGTACTGCCCAGAGAAGCTGTGCATAGAACCAAAAATCATAGAATCATTCAGGTTGGAAAAGACCTTAAAGATTATCAAGTCCAACAGCAACCTAACCATGCAACCCTCTACTAAATCATGTTCCTGAGCACCACATCCAAATGGATTTTAAATGCATCCAAGGATGGTGACTCAACCACCTCCCTGGGGAGCCTATTCC
>JAOWBP010000283.1:2728-23616 GCA_028571105.1 Tragopan temminckii | reverse complement strand
GAAGAAGGCAATTTTCCCCCCAGATTCTGTAGATTTTGTCTACACTTGATGAGTGCCCTCTAGAGCATTTTCAGTTTACTAATATATGTTGGAAAAGAAAGATTTATGCCTATCTCTCTATATATTTCACAGAACAATCATATAATGAATCCCATTTATCTTCTAGAAAGGCTGACTAAACATGGCTGATTAGCACTAAAAGGTTGTTACTGAATATTCATAATCCTACCACTTTGGGAGACGATGTACTCTTGAGTGTTAACATTCATGTTCCCTGTCTGTGCTCACAGACTGGAGTCAGGCAGAAGTGTATAGTCAAGATAGGGAACAAAAGCAAGCCAAAATAGACTTTGAAAGCTAACTAGTCTGAAATAACTGTTTGTTCAACTATGTGGTGGCTGCAAATTAGTACATCTGCTCTGGGGTAGTAAAATTGCTTCACTACTGGACTTAAGTACCATACGTTACTAGACTCTACTGGTCTTTTACATCATACTCTGTAGACATTTCATCTAATTAAAAAGATTAATAAGATCTCAATGCTTCATTGTGCATATGTCTGATAGGATGAATATTTCATTGGTACAGTTTTTGCATAGTGATCTATGATGCTCATGGAAAGACATTTTTTATCGTACCTGTTAAAGACATTAAACATTCTGTCATCATTAGTCACAAACATGTTATCAGCCATTCAAATTCAGACTGTTTTCTTATTAGATGAAGTTTCAGATACGGCATTTGTTGAAATGCTTTATGAGATGCTCATAAGGTGTTTTTATGAACAGTTTAAAATGCTTTTGTTTGAAACCTTTATCTGTCTCTTGTTTAATTAGGATTAAAATCCTAAAAGTAGATTTGAGTGTCACTAACATGGGCCTCTGGAGTTTGCCTGTCCTTTGGGTTTCTACCTCAAATGTTCATGAAATCTTCACATAGGCAGAAGAATGTGTTGTTATATAGTCAAATGCTTTTTAAGGGCACCACAGGTAGCTTTTGCTGTGTAACTGCCTTGCATCCCTGCCAGGCAGAGCTACTCACTACCCATGGCCAGAAAGCCATCTTATTCTCTTGCCTGCTAGAACTCACTCACTTGCAGCTTAACAAGCAAAGTTCTGCTTGAATTTCAAAAGAGTAAACAACATAATTAAATCAAATTCTAAGAAAGATTGTTCTCACACTGATCTTACCTTCAGTCTTACTGCTTCTGTTTCTGAAGATCTAAAGACTAGGAAGATTGTTTTTATGACTCAGTTACTGATTCAACATAAGGTATACCTCACTACATAACTTCAGTGGTTTGGGATTTGATTTAAATGTAAATGGTCATATGAAAACCATCAGTGAGGTGATTACTCATGGGGATAAAAAAGATAATGGCAATTAATATTTTGCTGATAAGAGAAGAGCAGAGAAGTGATATATATCAGGTGTCTAAGGATATGGTTAGGCATTTACATTTCTTTTGCTGTAATCTGTTTGAATTTAGACAACTTGAACTATGAGTGTGACTTTGGAAACTAAATGCCTCTGCCACCTTACCTGTCAGGTTGGATTCCTGTAGAGAGTATAGCTACAACTTACATTGCTATCAGCAAGCACTGGAAGACAGTGCAAGCACAGATAAGAAGTGGCTCTTGTCAAAAGCCCAAAGCAAATATCTCAGCTCCTTGTAGCAATATAGATTTAAATCAGTGCACCTTCCTTCTTCTTCTCTGACCTCTTTTACACCTAAGTGTGATGCTTGCATGGGCATTTGTGCAGTTATGGGGTTTTCACCCCATGGACTGAGGAACTATCCAGGTGCAGTGCACCCATGAACATTCATTACTTAACTTATGCGGTTCTGTTATTAAATAGTGAACTGTATTCAAAATGTTTTCCTTGCATAAGTCAAAAATCATGAGGCTGTGATCAGAACATGTTATGTCACACTTAAATTCCAGCAGAAGAAGAACAAATGTGCATCCTTTGCCTGTCTAATTTTCCAGTACTACCAAGTGGATGAGGCCTGATGTCATCTATGTGGGCTTGTGCAAAGCATTTGACACTGTCCTGCCAGACATCCTGGTTGCCAAACTGGAGAAAAATGGATTTGATGCATGGACAACTCATTGGATAAGGAAATGGCTGGATGGTCACACTCAGAGAGTTGGGGTCAACAGCTCAATGTTCAAGTGGAGACCAATGATAAGTGGCATTCCTCATGGATTGGTATTGAAATCAGTGTTATTTAATATCTTTGCAGGCAACATGGACAGTGGGATTGAGTGCACCCTCAGCAGGTTTGCAGATGACACCAAGATGAGTGCTGCAGTTGACACGCTGGTGGGAAGGGATGCTATCCAGAGGGACCTGGACAGGCTTGAGAGGTGGGCCCATGCCAAGGTCAACAAGCCAAGTGCAAGGTCCTGCACTTGTGTTGAAGCAATCCCAAGCACAGGCACAGGTTGGACAGAATGGCTTGAGAGCAGCCCTGAGGAGGTTGATTTGGGACTGTCTGTTGATGAAAAATACAACATGAGCTGGCAAGATGTGCTTGCAGCCCAGAAGGCCAACTGTATTCTGGGTTGCATCAAGAGAAGTGTGACCAGCAGGTTGAGGGAGGTGATTCTGCCCTGCTACTCTGCTCTCATGAGACTCCACCAGGAGTATTACATCCAGTTCTGGGGCCCCAAACACAAGAAGTACATGGAGTTGTTGGAGCAGATCTAGAGAAGGGCTATGAGGATGATCAGAGGGCTGGTGCACCTCTCCATGAGGACATGCTGAGAGATCTAGGGCTCTTCAGTCTGGATAATAGAAAGGGCTCTGAAGAGATCTTATATCAGCCTTCCAGTATCTGAAGGGGGCCTATGGGAAAGGTGGGGAGGGACTTTTTACAAGGGCATGTAGTGACAGGACAAGGGGAAATGGTTTTAAACTGGAAGACGGTACATTTAGACAAGATATAAGGAAGAAATTCTTTACTGAGGGTGGTGAGACACTGGAACAGGTTGCCCAGTGAGGTTGTGAATGCCCCCTGGAAGCATTCAAAGCCAGGCTGTATGGGACTGTGAGAATCCTAGTCTAGAGGGAGGTGTTCCTGCCTATAGAAGGGGGTTGGGAACTACACCCAAAGCATTCTATCATTCTTTGATTCCTCATCCTGTTTAACAGTGCCTGAAAGACCAGTGAAAGTTTACTCTGACAAACCTCAAGAAGCAGGGGTAATGACCTGACTCAGAGACACAGCTAATCCCTTTACTTTTTCCTCTAGATTTTATTTTTTGATAAATTAATCTTCTGAGTGAATAGGGAGTCCCAACTTTAGCCAGTGCTTTCAAGGATCTTGATTCATTTTCAGTTGAGCATATTAGATGGTGTAGGAAATTCAGAGGCTAAGCCTTAATGACAGCTCAGTATTAATGATCTGGACTTCAGTACCTTAAGGAAAGAATAGCAGAACCATTAAGGTTGGAAAAGACTCTAAGATCATCATGTCCAGTTATAAACCCATCACCACCAAACCCACTAAGAGGTTTGAAAAAGTAATTCAGGAAAAAATAAAGATTTTCTTTTCCTTCACAGTAACCCTTGTCATATTAACTGGGACCGAGAACATTTCCGTACATTTGCAGCATCTGGATTTAATCAGTTGGTAGAAGACTTGATCCAAGGATGTAAAAACTTGTGGTTACAGGGACATAGTGAATGAAATGCTTGTGAAGAATAACAGCATGATCTACCTTTCACTAAAGTCTTTGTAAAAAGAATAAGGAAGTTGGTGGTCCTGAGCAGTTCCTAGTTCACAAGTAAGTCACCCTGTGAGACTGCTCTCATGTTGCTTTGTTAGATCGCTCACAAAGAGTAAAACTCCAATGTTGGCTCTCCTCAGCCACCCCACAAGCCTTTGGGTTATCTTCAGAGTATAAGTCAGTCATATAATCACTGCATCAGGAACCATTGCCACCTGACAGCCTGCTTCTACTATACCTAAATATAACCCGTGGGAAAATTCCACCAATACCCATCCTGCAGAAAGATTTCTGGAGGATGGGAAGAGCTCCTGCCTCATTATATTTCCTTTATCTGCCTCAATATTAATGGGGTCAAAACTGTAGAATTTGGAAAAACCAGTGAAAATATGCTGGAAATGATGCTGCATCCTACGCAAGATTGTGTTGGTTGACAGCTAGGAAAAAGGAGACAGGAGACAGCTGCTTCTAGCATATAAAACTTATTTCATGTCATAAGTTTAGCATTGTTGTGATTTTTCTAACCTCAATGTCATGAAAGCTTCAAACATTAACACATATAATTAGCAGCAAACTTAGATACTGAGATTACTACTGAGCTTCCTGAAGTGCTCTGTTACCTATATGAGTTAGAAAAGTAGGCATTACAAATAAAATGAAACCAAACAATGGAAACATGCAAAATGTATCAGGGCTTTTCAAGACAACTCTACTCTATTGTTCGGGATTAGTTTATGATGCATAAAAGCCTAAAGGCTTTTTCTTCCTTAAAGGCTCATCTCTTCTTTTTTTTCTTTCTTTCAAATTTGCAACTGGGATTGCTGCCGAATATTTTTAATTCATTTATATATGTTAATTTTTCAAATATTTTTCAAGCATTTAATAGTGAAAATATTCTTTTACTTTTAAATTGTTTTCTTTTTTTCACCCAACATGTTAGTTTAAAGCAAGTTTCCTCTTGTAATTATCTGTTTCCACATTAGATGAGTTTTTTCTTCCATGGCTTATCTGTGTTTCAGCCAACTCTTACTGGCCCTGCTCTTCTTTAAAGGAAGGAGTACATACATCTAGAAAGGATGAATAACATTCCATTTACACATTCCACCACAAAGGAAAAGCCAAATAATGGTCAGACACATCTCTCCTGTTGCAAATGAAAGAGAAATTACATGATTGAAAAAAGTATTGTCCAGTTCACTGAAAACAAAAGACAGTGGTCAGATTTTTTGTTCAGGCAAGTAATCCATGTGAACCAATGGGGTCTTTACATGCTACCATAGTTTCCATAGAGCCCTCATAAATCAGAAATCCCTTGGTATGAAATCCCCCAAATTCCAGCAGGTCACTGTGCCTTAAACCACTGTCCTTCATGTCTTTTCCCTCACAGGCTCCTGCCTGCCAGAATAGAGCGCAATTTAGGTTCGTCCTGATGGCTCCTATTTGGACCAGCAAGGCATCCATTACTACACAGGAGCCCCAGGTTGCAGTAATATCCACTGAGGGAAATGTAGATGATTAGTATTAAGGAACTGGAAGGAGTTGCCTTAACACCACTTAGCTCTATCCTGTACAGGCCAGACACTTCAGGCAATTACACAGGGTAATTTTCCAAGCAAAATCAAACAGAAGACTTTGTTTTTACTCTAAATTCAATTTATTAGTTTTTTCCGTACTAACAGTATTGCACCTTCCGGGGTTGTTCTAGTTGTCCTTAGAGAACAAACAGCTGACCAGAGGGGAAGAAGAAAGCAAACCTCTTAGAAAATAGAGATGAGATCCTTAGATCTTTTTCTCCTTCATGATGCCAAATGCTGTCATAAGTGACCTCTCAGCATAAATGCACTGTAACGAGAAAAAGCAGGCTTCCAAAGGAGAGTAGATTTTGCTTGTCAGCTGTTACACGCCTACATATTATGCTGACCAAGATACTCTGATTATCCTAACCATCTGAAATAGGCTATGGAATAACATTAAAACAAAATTTAGGTTCAGTTAGTTAATTACTTTTAAAGATAACTGACTTAATTAAAAAAAATAGAACTACATCTTTTGTAGTCATTCTTAGATCACAGTATGTTTAGCAAGATGCTTTCATTGGCATAAAAAATACAGAATTTAATTATCCATCTTGACCGTGTTTGTTATAAAAATCTTATTTATATGTCATGTTTCTGTGGTATAAGAAAGTACCATACATTTCTGTTAACACTCATTAATAATTATTTTTTATTTAGTTTGACATACTTAATGCACATATAGGATATATACAAATAACATGATTAGAAAATTTGTACACATTAAACCTGAAGTTACTTTAGGAATAATGAAACTCCTATATTGCTTTACACATTTACCAGTGTGAGTTTTCTCAGCTCCTATCCATATGAAAGTTAGTTGAAGCAAGTGGAAAGAAGAGTGTAGAAATGCACCCTCAGACCACAGCAGCACAAACTAGAGATTCAGATAAATGCTGACAGCTTTCGCTTTTCAATTATATTTCTTTTTGTTTTGTTTTGTTTTGTTTTAATTTCCATTACTTTTTTGATAAAGCTAAAAGGAAATTCAAATTAACAGAGATGGTTACGTGAATCATCTTCAGCTATGAATGAAGATGTTTTCGCTTCTCTTTTGAAGGCCACAAAATGAGGATGAGGCAATGGATCTTAAACTAGTTTAAATAACTATGCAAATTCAAATCTTTCTAGATGAGATTATAATCCCAGCACAAAAAAAAAACAAAAACAAACAAACAAAAAAAAAACACAAAAAAAAAAACCCTGCACCACAGTTTTAAACTCAGACTCGTTATAGGAATATGTACCCACTGTCTCTAGAAGGCTGTGTCACACTACAGCCACGATGTCTCCAGGCTATAAAGGCTAATCCCACCTCAGTCATGCCACTATTGCACCTCTGTTTTGATGTGCAGGCACACCCTTAACAGAGATGAGTTCTCTGCAATTATGAGTGGAAAAGCATTATTACACCAGTTTCTAGATGGTCCATGTCAAGGGGAAGAGCAGCTGGAGAGGTACCATGGGAAGCTGCCAACAATCAGACCTATGGAGAGTCATCCACTACATCCCCAAGCTACCACAACCAGCAAAAGGCATGAGTTACAACAGAGTGCAAAAGAACTGAGACCAGGCTGTGCTAACAGGTTGATACATAATGCCAGAGCAAAGGTACCTTAGGCCACATGGATGGAGTTCTACTTATTTTTATAGTAATATTTTTTTAAAAGATTGTTATTGGTTTTAATAATTGTGTCAGTATAAAGATTTTTCTATACCATAACTAACTCTTGCATACACTCCAAAAAAGATGTTTAGGGTAGAAATAACCAAATATTTTCAAGACTCAGTGCTGTTTGCATTAGCAGTCAAAGAAGCATGAAATAAACAGCACCTCAAGCATTTAAAATAAGATATCCTTACCACAGCATGAAAAAAAAAAAAAAAAAACCCACATGTGAACTCATCTAGTGACTTTGCCATCTGAAAAAAGCCAGTAGATTGTCAAGAGAGCAATGACTCAGACGTCTCCCTAATACTGCTAGATGATCTGGCAAGGTTTACTGAAATTCCAATTACCAGAAGCCATTCAAGCACTCTCTCGTAATAATTATATCCTCCACTACCTAGTAGCTGTCACTGAGCAGTAGGAAATTGGAGGAAACAGATAACATTACATCAGATTCTAATTCTTTAAAATTTGGTAAACTTTTCAAGGAAAAAATGGCTATTTCCAGATGATTGCCCTGGAGCTTCATGAATAAAGATAAATATTAAAAACTCTCAACAATACACAATAAATGAAAATACAACAAAAATACAATCACCTATTGGGCATCTTAATAATGAAGTTTGTTCAGGTATTTCTCATCACTATGGTTTGGGTAGTTATAGGATTTTGTTTCCTCTTGGTCATTATGGCCTCATTCCAACATTTTAATGTTTCAATGAGTCTTTATCTTTCTGTCCCAGAGAACCAGCTAGTTAATGGTTGAATAGCAATTCTAGTATGTTGAACAAAGTAGATTATGATCATCATCATTTAAAATCATCCCATAAATGCTTTATCACTACTGTGTAATAATGTAGCTTTAGAGTGTGTTTTGGCAAAGCTTGCACTTCCAATCCATTGTTAACCTGGCATCAAAGCAAGAGACTCATTAAGGAAATTGCTTAAATGCTTTATCTGGCTGTTAATATATGCAGTATAAGAGTGGTCATCATTGACTCATTACAGTAACAAATATGAGCATAAATCTGATGAGACAGTGAGATTTATAGGGTCAGCACATATGGATAAAAGAGGCCAGAGTGAGTCTAAATTCTTAAAGCACTGGGGATTCTGTGGGAAGAAGGAAGATCCTAAGTAGTAAGTTTTGGAACTGCTCAGCGAATGGCACCAATGTCATTTTGTAGAGCTACAGATCTTTTACACGTTTTACTAATAGTGCATTAGCTTTGTATCATCTACCAGCTGCCCGCCTTAAAAAGAGATGCAGAACCCATGAGGATATTAGACACAAGGGATGCTTGGGTAAATAACCTTGTCAGGGAAGGTGAGTGGATGTCCTGGTAAATCTTGAGTGCCCCTGCACAAAGCAACCTCATCTGTACTGACTAATGAGGACTGTCTCTGACCTGTTCACCTCACTGTGACTATTAAGCAAAATGGGTAATTTGCTAGAGCTTGTGCCCTTACCCTGACTCTTCTCTGTTTGCAGCATACAACATCCTGCCTAATTATCTCGTATGTGTAGTTGTGCTGATAAAAGTTGGGGCTCAGCGCATTAATCAGGAATTTCCATCAGCTCTGGATGGAAGCTACATTTCTACAGTATAATTTTTAAAAGTTAGTTGATAGTTGATATGTCTCATACAAAAACAGAAGGATGCATTTAAGATATTCCTGAAAAACTGCTGATCATTGTTAATGTTCTCAGTGCCAAATATCTCACTCCTGAAGTTCTCAGATATGCCATTTCCTTTACCCCACGCTATCCCATGGTGCAGAGAAGTTGTCCAGAGTTGTCAGCATCGCAGCTTTGAGGGAAAAGTTGGTCACTGACTGATGATTGCATCCCTTAGGGCCCAGCTATTTCAAGCTGCTCAAGCTGCTTGTGGCTTGAGCCTTCATAGGCAAAACAAACAACTCATATCCCTGTTATCCTGCTATTAACGAGTTGGGAAAAGGTTTTGTCCAATTTTACATTTGTGTGGAATGAAAGACTTCCCTTTGATATTGCAGGAGATGGGCCATCATTTTCTGTTCCAGAAACACCTACACTGTCTTCTTCTAGGAAGCTGAGTCAGCTCCAGGCAATAAGCTGGAAGTATTTTCTCTGATTTCTTTTATATCTACAAGTCCACAGTGGACTCCCTACCTAGCAGCAGCAGCACTAGCAAGTTTTATAATTTTAATTATAAACATATTCTGACAGAACAGAATCAGGAAAACTATTCCATATCCCATCCTTCTTGATCTGTCTTGGTCTGTCTGTGCAATGTGACAGGACCACACACTGACTTAGTGGCCTTGTAAACAGGGACTGTGTTACTGCACTCCAACAGCCTCTTGAATTACTTGGGACAGCTGGTATGTGCAATGTGGATGTACATCCAGTCTTACTGTGTGCAGCTTAAATTTGTCTGTAGTTTGCCAAACATAAAAACAAACGGCTTATTTATGAAACTAGGATAATAGCCACAGCGACCTGTTCAGAAGAGTACAATTCAGACAATATAAATCAGGGAAAATAAAGAATTTTCATGCTGCTACATTTGCCTCCAGTGGATCTGGTCTTGTGTGTTAATAAATCACCAGCTTATTAGATGGTGAATACAGATTACACAGGCTTCAAACATGTAGGCATTTTGAGGAATCCTCAGGAAAACTAATCCTGCTTGCATAATTTTCTGCTCCCATATGACCTCTGTATGTGTTCATTAAACGTCTCTGTTTAACAGAATTAGTCCACCAGCAATTAGATCCATGGCATCCTGCCGGATGCCCTCCTTGGGCCCTGTGCCCTCATGGTTCCCAGTTGGAGGTCCTGCTGAGTCCAGAATATGCATCAGGACCAAATGGATCTTTCTCAGATTTGCACCCCATCTGCAAATGACCCAAATGGATGTGCAAACAAACAAGCAGTAAATTCCTTGTGAGAGGTTATTTCTTGGTTAAGCTTCTGTTAAGCTATGAGGATAAACTGTTTTCGTTGAGTTAGTATTGGCCTCCTATATGCAAAGACATGAAAATTGTTTATGCCAGTGCCCAGTGACCAAAGCCTAATACTCTGTATGAATATATTGCAACTATTTTGCAAGTATTGTGGTAGACAAACCATCATACAGTAGTGCTTCTGGGCATATTTTTATCTTGCATTTTATGCTGTATCACGAACAACTCCTTGTACTTGTTTTGTTGATTCCGAGTTTGAACAGTAAATAACTTTCTCCCGCAGGTCTCTTTTTATTCTCATTTTGTATTCTCTCTCATTTTGTACTGTCCAAACTGCAAAGCCGCTATCCATCCCTATAAACATCAGACCTGATGAAGCAAATTCCCTTGCTTGACAAACTTAATTACTTTGTCACAGGCAAATTTTGGATCTTTTTGTATGTTCTGCCTCAAACCTTGAAGTAATGTCCTGCTTTGGTGGTTTTTACATCTTTCTTTTATTCTCTCAAACATGGTACTGGTTTTTTTTTTTTTCTTATTCTTCTTCTTATCATTATTAGTATTAGTTAACAATAATTTTATTCCTGGAGTAAAAGGGAAACACAGCAATTGATTTGAATAGTTTTGTCCAGCTTCTGTACTTGCATAACAGCTCAAAGGCCTATAAATGATCCAGTTTAAGGGGAGTGTTAGAGTGATGACTGGAATCACAGCTATCAGATTGTTAAGCTAAAGGAAAATCAGTTTTAGAAAACTTTATTTTAACATCTTAATCTGCTGTTATATAACAGTCTCTGTTCCCTAAAGATGAATCAAGTTATCAAGAGTTATTTTAAAGTTTTAAGTTCCTTAATTTATGATTGGTCCTTGATTAAAGATTTCTGGCTACAAGTTCTGGAATGCATTATTGAAGTTATACACTGACCTTGATTTACCCTTGCCTCTTGTGGTTCTCACATCTGCCTTCCTGCACAGGGGCATGGATGCTAATGTTGAAAATTTATTAAAATATGCTTCCACAAAGATTCAGGCTAATTGGCAAGATTTTTCTAAGATCAATATCAAGCACACTGAGCTGAACTGAGTTTTTGACCTATGAGTGATGAAAAAATAACTCAGTAACAAAAATAGGCAAGATAAGTTATTTAAGATGTAATCCCAGAACCCTGGGATATTTTTAGCAATTGCTAAGTTTTCATGCTCAAAAGTTGAAGGCACAAGCTTCTTCTCTATGGTACTGTATCCAGTGACACCATATTGTTTCCTCCAGGAATCTCTTGTTTGATTGTCTTATTCCTTGTTCAAAGGTGGTTTCATATGTTTGTCTTTTTCTCATGTGTCCCTCAGCTCCATGGAAGCCTCATACATAAAATTTATCAAGGCATGGTGGAGAGGGAATGCATTAGTTCAGAGTGTCTGCTTGTGATTTCTCTCCTTTCACACCATTCATTCTGAGACTGACTTGTTTATATCAGAAAAAAAAAAAAAAAAAAAAAAAAAAAAGGTTCTGCAAATTAAAAAAAATATTTTTCTTTTTGTTTATAAATTTACAAATGTCAGTTTCGGCATGCACTTTCAGTCTTCTGCCTCTACATCTTTACATTAAGAATGACAGTAACATTCCACCCAGGAAAATCAAACCTGAAACTGCTTCCTTTTTTGATGGGAACATCTAGAACAGTATTCACCTTAACTAACATGAAATGTCTGAAGATGACTAAGCCTATGTTCCTTTCCACAAAAACAGAGAAAAAGCATCACATCTAAGCAATGATTCATTCTTCCTTTTTTAGGCACTTATTTTGGTGAGGTGCTTATTTTCTTCGTTAAGACACATTCTTTAGTTCTGTTGAATTAAAGAGTACCAAGGCACCAGGAGTTATCCTTTTAATTGACACGAAGTCAAATATATAAAGTAAGACAAACTACTACTAAATTCTTGCATAACATTAAATTACAGAACAACAGAATATCCCGAGTTGGAAGGAACCCACAAAGATCATAGACGTCCATTTCCTGGCTCCACACAGGACCACCCAAAAATCAGACAATTTGTCTGAGAGTGGTGTCCAACCCCCCAGACTCCAGCAGCTCGAGGCCATAACAACTACTCTGGTGAGCCTGTTCCAAGGCTCGACCACCTTCTGGTGAAGAACCCTTTGCAGACACCCCCAATCCTCCCCTGACACAACCCCATGCTGTTCCCTTGTGCCTTGCCACTGTCACAGAGAGCAGAGCTCCCTTTGAGGAGCTGCAGCTGCCATGAGGCCTCCTCTCGGCTCCTCTGCTCTGGGCTGAACCAACCGAGGGCCCTCAGCTGATCCTCACACACCTTGCCCTCCAGACCCTTCACCATCTTTGCAGCCCCTCTTTGCACACTTTCTAATAGTTTTACGTCCTTCTTTTATCGTGGAACCCAAAACTGCATAGAGCGCTCAAGGTGAGGCTGTACCAGCATGAAGTAATAATATAAATTTGCACCACTGAATAACACCGGAATGAATTATTACCTTTTCTGGTGAGAACAGGATATAAACAATGTGAGTATTGAGACTGTTTTCAGATTTCTGTTTCCATACTTGATGCTTTCTGTGCACTTTAATTAAAAGAATCTTTATCTGTTTCCAAGACAAGAAGATGACTATTCAGAAAGACTTTCTAGTTTATACTAGAAAAGTGTTGAATTTCTGAGATGTGTGTCTGACAGGAGGGAGAGCACAAGGCTTTCTTCTCAACTGCTCTGGGATCTAAACGTCTGGCAGGAACACAGAAAACAGAAGGAAGGGGTTTGGTCATTGTGAGAACCAAGCCCAGGTTGAGCCTTTCTGAGCTTCAGGAATAGATATATCTGCGAGTCCAGGAGAAAAGCGGGAAGAAACACCCCAAGCCACCCCAAATCTATACTTCCTTCCCGCTCCTGAGGGAACCATGCCAAGTTTCAGATAATTGAGAAAGCCACAAGTTTCTAGGCTGAGGCCAAGGGTAAAGATACAGACAGGAGGCAGGGGAGGTCTGTTTAGAATCTTTTCATTTGAAACTTTTTCATTGTCAAGATTCAGCTTTCTCCCAATTAAAAAGTAACCTTTTTCTAAAGAATGTCTGAATTCAAGACGCTGAAAACAACCGGTGGTTTTCTGCACTCTGAGGAAAGCCTACTTCAGTGCTCTTAAATTAGAGACTCATCAAAAAGAGCAAGTTTTTTCATTTAATTCTCCATTTTGTATAAAAACTGCTTTATAAATGAGAGCTTAAGATATTTTCAAAATACCATTTGGACTGATGAGAGCATTTGTGCGTTATTTGCAATGAAATTCATGGAATGTCCATGAATAATGTCACTGTATCAGTAAAATGATGAACAGCCTGTTCTTAATTTAAAAGGTCCTTCTTAATTTCCCAAACAAATACTTAATGCACATCTTCTAGTTCTGAAATTCTCACTAATGAAAAGTCATCTTCCTTGTTATATCTGTTATTTTATAAAAACCTAAGTTTGAGGCAAAGTATTTTTAAATTATATATTACTTTAATCTTGGGTAACCCTAAATCTGGTGTGTACAGAGCAACTCAAGATTTCATACATAAAAATAAACTTTCTTTGGAGCATTGAAATCAGAAGTGTGCACATATGGCTTTTGTATTGAACCTGTACTGAGATAGATTTCCGTTTGTTTCAAATGTTTTATTCTTCCAGTTTCCAGATTTGTAAGGTAAACAAGGTCCAGGAAAGTAAGGCAGAAGCCAAGGAAATGTCTCCTTTTTTTGTGTATGTGTGGAGTTTTGCAAATCAATTAAAAGTGGAAAGTGGCTCTGCTGTTATTACATAAGGGTAGGAAACCACCTTGAAAAAGGTTGCCCGTGCCAAAAAATAAAAACCAAAAACAGGTGGAGATTTTTGTTGCAGAAATGCTGGAACAAAATATCCTGACAGTCCAAATTACCCATAGGGAAATACAAACAAATGAACAATGGCATTTTAGTTTAGTTCAGGAAAAAGAGTGCATAGTGAAGAATAAAGTCACTGACTTTCCGACTGTATACTCGGCAGCCAATTATAAAATCAAAAAGAAAAGGGGAAAAATGGACTATGAAGGTCACCTATTTTACCTCCAGGGTACATCAACTATACCTAACCAGTCCTGACAGATGTTTCTCTAACTTGTCCTCAAAATCCTTCAGTGATGGAAATTCTACAGCCTTTCAATTCAGTCTCACACATAACAATTTATTTTGATAGAATCTAGAAGAAAAACAAAAAGGTTTAATCAGAGATTGTATTTAAGGCTCAAAAGGAAAACGTATTTGGTTTTTAAACTGTTAAGCTATCATTTAGGATGGCTTGAGAGAGTCACAGGATGAAAGAATGTAACTACAGTGCACTCAAGGTCAAGGCAGGTACCAAATGGGCCATCCATTTTCTTAGCAAATGGGATGCTGAATGCAAATTCAATACAAAATTACAAATTACTGGCAAAGATAAAGCACCAGGTCCTTTCAGCACCTGGTAAGCACACAAGCATACGAAACTTCACCAAGTACTAGATATCCTAGTTCTCACCCATTGAGTAGGAGGAGACCTCACATTTGGCAAGAAAAAGAGTCCGAATATAGCCTGGTACTGTGAAACATATATTGCAGTAATATTTTCATGCATCTATACCCGCAGAATGGATCAGATAAAGAAATGTAGTATATTCTTGATTACCATTTTCTGAGAAAAACATAGGGGTTTTTTCTTTGTTTCTGCTTTGTTTTTTAATTAATAAATGTTTACCTTGCATCAACCTGCCAGCGATGATAGTGGAGTCTTATAGTAAGAGTCAGATGGAAAGACCAAAGGTTGAGGCTTTATAAAAATGATTTTAGAAGAAAATAAAAAACAGCTAAAGGATACCAAAAGCAAAGTGATATCACAATTTCTCTGAACTAGATGGTAGATTGGCTATTTTTATAGCTGGAAGGGAAATTCATAGAATAATAAAATCATAGAATGATAGAATGATATAATGGCTTCTGCCATAAGCAGGGTTGCCACTCACTAGATCAGGCTGCGCAGTGTCCCATCCAACCTGGCCCTGGAACGCCTCCAGAGATAAGACATTCACAGCTTCTCTGGGCAGCCTGTGCCAGTGCCTCACCACTCTCTGAGTGAAACATTTTGTCCTAATATACAATCCCATTTTTTAGTTTAAAGCCATTCCGTCTTGTCCTGCCACTACCAGGCCATGTAAATAGTCTCTCTCCTGATTGCAGGCTTCTTTTAGGTGCTGGAAGACACCAGACTAAACAAGCCCAACTCCCTCAGCCTTTCTTCACAAGAGCGTTGCTCCAGCCTCCAGTAGCTTTGAAGGCTAAACTATTTTGTAAATAAAATACATATATGTGTGGTTATATACATTATTAGAAAAAATACACAGTTTTGTAATTAAGAGTTTTCATTTTTGCCTGGATTGATTTCATTTGATTGCTATCTAACTGTTCAACTGAAAGCTATTTAATACTTATTTCTGTGGTCTTGTGAATGGCATTTACATGTAGTTAAAAAAAAGTTTAACTCATAGGAGGGAATTTGAAATAGTGAGGAACTGAAAATCAGGAAGCAAAGACATTCTTTTTCAGTTTTTCAGCTTCTCACAGTGTAAAAGTGACTTGCACTGGAGATTAGAAGACCCTTTGAGCCATGAATGTATACTCAGTCTTCTACTCCATACATTTCTGCATCTGTGGTGAAGTAAATTAGCCACAAACTACACCCTATAGAAAATGTTGGCTAAGGAAAGATCTTGGCTCAGTGGAAAAGAGTTAGCTGTATTTGGTCTTTTAGATATATGAGAAGTAAATATTGGCATGGACATCAGCTATTACCACAAACTGTCTATTTACACTGCTTGTTCACTTCTTTCTGCGAAGGGACTGTGATTTTGCAAAAGGTGAGTTAAAGATCTTATACATGACATGAGAGTAAACCCTGAAATAGTTTGGGAAGAGGCAATCAAAGAAAGGTCAACGTTGAAAAGATGGGAATAAATATTCTACATGTGCGGGAACAGTAAAAGAAAAAACAGTTTAAAATTACACCAAGGAAAGCCAAGTTTGGTAATTACAAAAGAGCAGGCACAGTTAGGCACTTCAGCAGGGGACAGAGACTACTTTAGCAAGAGAGGCTGGGGAAACATTATCTCTGCACCTTTATAAGATCAAACTAAAATAAACATCTGTGTGAATTGCTTTCAGAATAGGTGATCCTGACTTAGATTTGGGGTGTGGACCAAGACACATGCAGCTCTGTCTTGTGCTGTTTTCACAGCCCCATGGCTCTTAGAAAATGGAAAGAATCAAGCGGTGGGAAGCCACTTCTTTGCTAAATGATCCAAAAGACCTTCCAGCAAGCACTCAGACAAATGTACTACCTCTCTGCTTTCTTTCAGAGCCATGTTTCTAATCCTTTGCTTCTTATTTTCTTGGTTGCCTTTTTTGTTGTTGTTGTTCTTATTGTTATTGCTGTTTGCCACTTCTCTCTCCAGGCAACCACACATACAGCTGTGAGCAAATCAATCCCTAACTCTGACTTTTGGTTTTGCTTTTTCTTCTATCATATTTATTTGGCTTAGAAAGTAGGCATGTGAACTGCCCATGTTTGCAGGATCTGGTTTTTGATATCTGCATATTCATAGTTTTTTAAGTGGCTAGATATAGGAGAATTTATTTTCTCATTTGGTGTGCAGTGACTGTCACATCTTTCAAAGAAGGTTATGAGGTTGCTGACCTAACTAGTAGCAAGGCTTACTCACACTGGGAGCTGTTGCTCCAAAAAATGAATTAAAGGCAGGAGGGGAGATATACGTAAAATATGCTGAAATGAAAAAACCAAAATTCATAGCAGACCACATGATGGCAGCATTTTGCACGCACTTTTCTGACTACCTGGGCACACTAAAAAACTGGAGAAAGTGCTAGAAACTAAGCAAGACTGATATTTCTCTTTAAATCAATCTAACTCCAATGTTTCTCTTTCATGTACGCTTTTCATTTCTAGCTTCCCTAAAAAGAATGAGCACTGAGTAGAGAACACTCAAGTTATGTTTCAGAGGTGTTAGCAAAAGGGAGAGAGGAGTGGTAAAATAAATAAATGAATTAATATGGTTCTGTGAAATAAGCTGCATTTGATGCTAAGCTTCTCAGTTTAATTCAAAGATTAATCATGGGTAAGTATTTCTCAGTAAATCCAAAAATGAAATCATTAAAATGACAAAGGTAAAATTTAACACAGATTTTGGATCTATAGCATTACAAATTTCAGGACAATTTCACAAAAAAAGATTTTGTGTTACTATTTCCAGAAGTGAAGTCAAAGAGGCTTTACCCTACTGTAAGTTCTCATGAAACAGAGCAAGATACTGGTGTACAAGTATGAGCTGATCTCCTTAGAAGTATATAACATCATAACAGTCAGTGCTGTTGTAATTCAGTATCATCAGCAGATCAAGATGAGGCAGCAGCTTAGAGATTCCTGGATTCTAGAGGAAGAGGAAATTTATTTCATGTTCTCTTTCTTCTATGACTGGACCCACTTTCTGGACAGTTGGAAAGCTGCAGTCTGGCCTGCATTCCCTGTAGAAAGCTTGGCTGCAATTTCTTTGTGGAAGAGAACTTTGCATAAAGTGCAACAAACATACTACAGTAATGTCTGTGCTCATGCAAACGCTGCAAATTGATGAAAAGAATATTTCTGCCTTAGGTGTGAAAAATTGAAAATCTGATTTGGAAAACAATTTGAAAAAAGAATAATGTTCACATTCAGTATGTACTTTTGAACCTGCCAACTATGTAAAAGCTAGAAGCAACACTGAATTGTAATAAGATTCAGCATGAAGTTCCAGATCACTGAAATTTCATTTAGCATTCAAAGAGCTTAAGAGGCTTCCAGAATGTGAGACCAGTATTGCAATGACCTCTGCTCAAATGAAATGTAATAAATTTGGCTTTCCTGACTTCAGTTGCTACAAATATAATTGTAAGGATGCCTGTAGCATAACCTTAAACCAGATATTGTTACACACAACAGATTTTTAAAGTCCAAAACATTTGTTTGCTCTAGTATAATTGACGCAACTTATAATTTGTCAGTAAAGGCAAATGAAACGGAAGCAGAGAGTTTTCTTCACTGCTTTAACTGCCTAGAGTGAAGGGCTGTTCCATTGCTAATCTTCGTTGCATCTGCTCCATTTATCATTTTATAAATTTGCCAGTAGGTTTGCCTCAAAGCAGGACCTTGGTCTAACTGTATCAATTAATTTATAGCCAAATAAAAGAGAAAATAGGAACAAGGCAAGACATACTATTCAACTGAATATTGCTTAATATAAAAGCCGTACATTAAAGCTAACACTGATATATATAGGCTGTCCTAAATACAGTCAGTATAAAATCCCTTTAAAAATGCTTTTTAAGAAATGTGTTGGCTAAACTACTTCAATGGATAATCTGTTTTCTCGTCTTGACATAGTGCGGGGATGAGACAAGATTGTATATTGTATGTACTACTTGTAGGCAAAGTTAGTTCATTTGATTCAGCTCTCTGTTTCAATGCTTATGTCTCTTCTCAAGGACAGGGTATTAGCTGAAGTCCTCTACACAGGATTTCTTATGGCGCTATGTTTAAGCTAAACAGATGCATTGATTAATCCATCTAGTGCAGCTCAAGGAAATATCCTTCACTAGGAGGTAGGTTAGTAATTCTTACATGACTGTTGAAATGCCAACTCCAAGTGCTTTGCAGCAGAACTAATCTTTCGTGAGAATCTGCAGAACTGCTTGTAGATTCATTTACTTATGTAAACCTCATAATTTCACTGTGTTTTTTTCTAAGTCAGGCACCTTTGACTTACACATTCTGAGCATTGGTATATGATAATATGGTATTAATAGCCTACCAAAAAGATTTCTTGAAATTGGATGACTGTCAAATGAGCAGATTCTCCATTTAGAGGACAGAATAGCCCAGGGGAGGGTAAAATAACCCAGAAAATATACTAATACAAATGTCTTATTTAGTCCACCACAATGACTGCAGGATGAACCATACTGCTGCAGTTACTGCTGCTGTAGTCACAAAGGTTACATTGAGCACTCTCCAAAAGGAGGGACTTTACAGCTGGTCTTCTCTATGTATTTAACATGGATTTACTTCAAGCAAAATTTTGTACCATTCAGGAGATTTGTATTTGCTGCATGGCACTGCAAGTTCAGGGTAGTGAAAATTCACTCTGACTCCTTGTTAGTGTGGACACTCACAATGGAGAGTGGCACAGTACCACGGCCTTTTGAAAGTTAAAGCATTCATTAATTTGAACTGTTTCCCCAGACTATGAATGTATTTGTGTTACCATGTGTTTAAGCAGCATGAATCTTTTTTTACATCTGTGCATTTGATTTAAATTAATTAGAAATAGTGCTAATGCTAGCTGGATTATGCATGGATTAAAAACATAGTACAACCTCTAGAAGGAAGGCTTGATGTTTTTCAGTGCCATGCTGCACCATCTAATAACTGAATGTTATATGATGTATGTAAGACCAGTGCAGGATCATACATACAAATCCAAAGCTCTCAGGATGATTCAAGAGAAATAATCTAGACATGCAAATTTCAAAAACAATCATATTTTGATTAATTTTTGATTAATTGCATCCTAATTAGTGTAATCTGCAGTTTAAAGACAAGCAATAAAAAATAAACTTCAACTAATTCTCTGATGCACTAGTGAAAAGCTAATGAATGCACTTAGAAAAAGCATGATAAACTAACGAATAAGTGCCCAGCGAGCAAAAAATAATGTTTCTCTACCTGTGTAACTACTTTAGTAGAATTTTGCTGTTTAATGATCTTAGCCTATTTCTATTTCTAATTTTGCAAGTTTTGCTGTTTGGGAGTCTCACAGCATTTGATACTTTACACTGGCGTGTGCTGTCCCAGTTGTGTCGTTTCATGTGCTAAAATATATTTGCAGCGTTGCATTTTTTTCTGCTGACTCTTAGTACAGTACTAAAGGCAGGTGCACGCAAAAGTTGGAGAAAAAATGTTAATTGCCCTATAAATTTTTTTTAATCATTAATAATTTTTTTGTAAGCACACAAACATTTTCAGTACTTCCTAGGCTGGAGGGCTGAAAAATTGCAAAAGCTCAAAATATTTGAGATATATGTAACTAGTGTTGTTTTAATAAAATTCCATGGAGTTATTTGTCCAAAGAAATATATCTATTTTGTTACTTCCGTGGATAAGACACATGTTCAGGAGAAGACTATCATCTGGGTGGATGATTTGAGAGTTAGATTGTATTGTAAAAGCAGCTGCTAGACTATTTCTGTAGGAGACGTGGAAGGATCCATCCCTTGTACATTCACATGGAGAGAAGAAATTACTAAGCCACACTTAGTTCTCAATACTGTTACTATTTTCACACATCTTTTTTCTTGAACCAGATCATATGATATGTAAATCATATGATTTAGCCTCAATCTCTTTAAGCACTTGCCCTGAAATTATTAATGTCTCAAAGTGTTTCCCAGATAAATCAATAAATCAGACATCAACGAATGTGTTCAGATTCACTAAAGACCAGCTGAGATGTTCAGATCTATCACCAGAGACAATACTTAAGATTGTCTATGTGGCAGAACCAAATCTAAGAGACAAAACATATTCTTGATGAAGCCTTCTAGGCATCATTCTCCTACATATTCCCTGATCACTTTTGTCTTTGTAAGAAAGAAAATAAATTGAAGGGATCTTTACTGGATATAGCTGCCTTTGGAGTAACTTTCCCCTGCCTGCCTACCTGTCTCTCTTCTTCCTGTAGTCCTGTGCTTGGCTCAGGTTCATCACAGAATCACAGAATCACAGAATGGCCAGGGTTGGAAGGGACCACAAGGATCATGAATCTCCAACCCCCCTGC
>JAOWBP010000279.1:0-10382 GCA_028571105.1 Tragopan temminckii | reverse complement strand
ACTATCCCCTCATCAAGGTCATTGATGAAGATGTTGAACAAGATCGGACCCAGCACCGACCCCTGAGGAACACCGCTAGTTACAGGGTTATGTTATGTTGAAGCTTTTCCTTAAAGAAACTGCATTTTTTCATAACAGTTCCTGCAGACTTACTACTGCTCAACAAAGCACAACCTGTCTGTGGTTTTGCAAAGTGTTTCCTCCTTTCCTTTAAGGGCAACATGAATCCTCCACAGATCATGCTTGCATCTCAGAAGTATTTACCTGTGTGTGGAAAGCAACAGATGCTCTTTGTGCATATTGAGCCATTTTATGCCGGTAATTGAGATTTTTACACAGATCTGCCAGTTTATGTTTATCAGTAAGTTCTGGATAGGTACTGTCTGCTCCTATGGCCACGGCCAAAAGACGATGCACTATAATGTCAGCGTACCTGCAAAGAAGATCAGAGTGATGTGTCAAAACGTTTTTATCAAGTTTGACTAACATTCTGCTTTTTTTCTCACAGCTCAAGAATTCTTTCTAATAGTAATGGTCTGCTGATAACTCTCTATATTAATTAGAAGATCACATTCTCTTTGCTGATCAAATATACACTCTGCAGAGAGTATCTTCACAATACTATTAACTACACCGTTTTCTTTTTAATTTAAGGAATTCTATAACACATTCTACCAATGTAGCCTGCATTATTGAACGCTTACAAAGAAGAAATAAAGGTTTAACTTTGAACTCAAGAATGATGTTTCAGCACAACAGCTTAACCCCATTCCTCTTCCCTTTCTCATGAACTAGGAAAACTTCATTTCAGTGCCCTTACTCTGCAAAACATAATCACACAATGCTCCTGGCACACAGCTTTTATGAGAACTTGAGCCAGAAAATTTTAACATCTCTTAACAACCAGAATTTACTAGTGGAAACTCCAAAAAGTTCTAGAAACTATCCACACAAGAGAGACATGACCTTAAATTACATTGTAATAAGTTTAATTAAGAAAATTCAAATTAACAATATTTTTATACGTAGAATATGAAATAATCTAAGTGTTTACAACACAGCTTCCACCTGATGAGTAGCCAAACACTGCCCTACTCTCTGTTCGATTTCCTTAAAGCTAAATAAAGTTGGTTTGTATAACACTTATGTAATTTAAAGCCATTGCCTTTCCAATTCAAATTTTAAGCTTAATAGAAACACAATCTCCAATGCATTCTCTTAGCAAATCAATCTCTTCTTCTGTCCTCTGACAGTACTGTAAAATGAAAGAAAGTACCTTCTAATAGGTGAGGTAAAGTGGGTATAAATAGGTGAAGCTAAACCATAGTGATGAAAATCACTATCCATTCCAGAACAGAAATACACAGCTTGCATCATGCAGCGAGTGGTCAAAATTCGCAACAGTGTATTTAGGTATGGGAAATCAGGAGATTCAGCTTTGTCTAATGATTCTGCTAATGCCTTTGCAGAGTCTGTCTTTATTTCCAAATTCTGGAGAAAGCAAAAAACAAAAGGAACAAATTGTAAGCAGAAATACCACAGCTGAACCCATGTCGCTCTTAGTAACTGTAACAAATTTCCTACCTCGTGAATTCTGAAATGTAGACATTAAGACAACAGTATCATACAAAACTCTTGTTTGTCACTGGCAAAAATGCATAGCTATGGTGGTGACCGTGTTGCAAAACAGTGTTCTGCAGCAAAGAATTTGCTCTATCCAACAGTGTGATTGTGCTCTTAGTTGCAATTTCAAAGGAAAGAAATAGGAGTCGCTACTTTAGAAGCCAACCAGGTATTAAAACTTACACCTGGGAAAGTGATTTTTAGAATTATTACTGTTTTGTTCCCCATGTACTAGTGACCTCAACACATACTCTAAGAAAGCACAAGATCAGCAGAACGCTCCATCTACGTACACCACTAACAACAAAGGATGATGTAGAGATCAAATCACAGTAAAGTGACTGCATGTTTATTAAAAAATTCCAACAAAAAAAGATAAGCATGCAAACGCCCAATTGCATTGGTTCTGAGTCGTTAAAGTAACTTTGCTTAATTAGAAGAACTTCTGCCTATGGAAATAAACTTAGCCTTTCAAGTAAAACACTGCTTTGAAAACCATTTTCAGATTAGAAATGAAAAGACTACTCCAACTTTACAAGAGAGGAAAATGAAGTGTTGGGTTTTTTTTTACTCCTCTATTATTACACTGATATAATTCCAGAGTTTTTCCTCTTTTCCTTATAAAAAAGAGAAGGAAAAAAAAAAAAAAGGCAGAGGGACAAAAAATTGTGTGGAAAGGAATTCTTAACTCACATGAGAATGCCTAGAAAGTTAACTTAAGAGTTCAACTCAAATGGGGACTGCAACCTTTGAACAGAAGATCCCGAAACTGGAAAAGTAATTTTTCTTAGTTAAGACTTAATAATCAAATCAGAGTTGTTTCAGCTAGGGGTTAGTATAGCCTGACCTAACGAGAAGATGGAAACTGTGAACACATGCAAACACTTCCTTACTTCCAGACTTTATCAGAAAGCAACAATGTATGTGATTCAAAGCCAGGAACTGTCTGAAAAACAGCATCCATGGTTCAGAAAGGAGAAAAGTGTTTCATTAACAGTTAAAATACAGAAAAGAATTAGTGTTATCTACTTTCTTTTCCTGAAAGAGGTTGGTCTTTTGTTTTTTCATGTTTTTTTTTAAAGCACATAATTCTTCTTTTCACCAAACGGTACAGACACATTCCTGCAGGTACCAGCAGGCAAAAAGCAAACCAATACATGTTTTCAAGACACCGATTTCCAATTGCCACTCTTGGATAAGTGGCCAACTAGACAGAAAGCACAGCTTTTTACAATTAATTCATGAAAATGGTAAAAACCTGCCTTGGACTTCGCTGCCTTCACAAGGATGTCATAATTCGATGGAGGAGGAGCAGGATGTTTCCGAAGCAAGGCAAACTCTGGGAACTCATCATAAATTTTTTGTGCTACAGAGACATTGGCAAGCAACATGAACTCTTCGACCATGGAGTTTGTCTCTCTATCAACAGAAAATATTTTGTATAGTTAGAAAACTGTTAAATTAGATACTTGCTTTGTATCCTATTATTGTCTAACAATGTTCTATAACACTATCTAGTTATCTAGAATTTTTTAAAATCTATCTATGGTACAAAGCAGGCAAACATTCTTAAGAATAGTAGCATGCCAAAACGTACTTACTAAACTCCAAATAGTGGGACAGAAGAAAAAAAACCCAAAATATTCTAAAATAACAAATCCAGAGAAAAACACTCTTTAAAATGGCAATGCTATCTCTGGAAAGACCAACAGATTTCTTATTCTTAAGAATACTATTCAAGCACGCATACAAAGCTTGAAAGCACTGTGTTGTACACCATCAAGTCATGACAGTATGCACAACTGTAAGACCTGCACACAGATTTTAGCACAGAAAATACATACTAGTAGGACAGAAAGTTTCTAGATGCAGAAACTGAATCAGTAGCACCATTTAAAAAACTCCTCAGTAAGACTGTCAATATCACTCTGCACCTCTGCAACGATTACCATGCTGTTGTTCAAGTTTCAGTAATCCACGCGTCCAAACTCTACTTTCCCTTCCCCTGTTAGTAGGAAAGCATCACAGAGAAATGTGGAGAGCCTGTAACCTAGTGCTCCATTAAACCAGTAGCAAAGACTTAAGCTCACGGATGAAACACAGTTCAAACTTACTTCATAAACACCGCAGTAAAATACAGAAGAACCATCTTTCCTACGATTACTGACTTGGAGTACTGCATAAACTCAGTACACTACAAGCTGTTACTTAATTCGGGATGGGGATGGAACAGTAGGGATATTTAAGTAACTGAGGAGAAACAACAGGGCTTACTTAAGTTCCTTAGTTTGCAGATCAATAGGATCATGAGTTTCACTATCCATGTGAAAACGAACTTCTGGTGAGGAAAGTGTCAAAGCTCTGGAAGACAGTTAAGTGATATTACTGTAAAGGAGAAACAGCAGCTGAGTCAGAGGCCTACCTACAACAGCTTGCTTTGTAACAAAATGCTGATTAAAAAAAAGAAAAAGGAATTAACATTCAAAATGGTAGAAATTGCAATGCTGATATACATCACTACTAGCTTCTACAGTTTCAGATTTAAAGCGCTACTTCTGGTTACTTGCATAACTTCAGTAAGAAATCCATAACCTTGATCAATTTTGCAAATATCCCAAGTTTTGTATTATTTAGAGAACAAAGAAAACTTTTTATGCAAATCAAAATGGCAAAACACTTCTTTTTCAAAAGAGTTGAACTGCAAAAAGGGATATAGAACATCTTCGTGTAGTTCAACAGCAAAAAAGAGATTAAAAAAGGAAAAAAATAACAGCACCACTGCATTGTTTACCCATTATCAATTCTTTTCTTCTTCAGAATTTTTGCTAATTTGTTTAGTCCACGCAGGCTGACGGTAATATCATCATTCATTGTTGCCGAATCAATTCTCATCTGTGCTTCAGCATATGTGAGAGAAGCCTTGGAGAAAAACAAAACATCATCATAATACTGAAAAGCACACTTTCATCTCTCAGAAAAAAACAGTTTCTTTTTGTCATAGCTCATTCACAATAATACAAAGCTTTATGTTCAACACCTCTATGAATGTCATTCTCAAAGAATGACAGAACAGCACAGATCTATGCAAAACTCCAAAAAAAGTAAACATGCACAGTATTCTTCTAAAATGCTGATATAATACCTGAACTTAACTAGATGATTAGCTGGTGTATATCAAAGTATGTCCAATATTTATCAATGCATTTATATTTTTTAAATGAAATACCGTAAAGTAACTGTATAAACAACACTGCACCACTGAATGTTTAGAAGAACAGTGCAGGATAAAAACATTTTCCCTCAGTTAAGGATTCAAGTTTGGCTTCCTAACTTCGAGAAAGTACATCAGTAACAGAAACAGGAAAACTTCAGTATAAAATCTGTCACAAGAAGTGTTCTTTTCTTTTAAATAAATACCACATTCATTCAACCAACCTTGGAATTAATAATACTCTTTGTAAATCTGGTATTTAGAATTTCAGCCTTTTGGTTCATCTCCCATATACACGAAAATGCAAGCCTATGAGAAGGGGAATGGGGGGAAATCTGTTAAAATCCATGCACGCACATCTGGAGTTTCTTGTCAGGATCGAAATATGAATCATATACATGTACCTGTCCACATTAGATCTTAAGGAGCACAAATTGGAGCTAAGCAGTTCTGGAACCATATCAATCCTCTGCAAAATAAAAGATAAAATGCATCACTATCATAATTACTTCATATTGTGATTTTTAGTACACTGAAAGCTTGGAAATAATAATTTCCCTCATTTTGATAATGTTATACAAATTAGGAACTAAGAAAAGGAAAGCAATGAAAAATCCAACCTCTTAATTGCACAAAAAACTTTCCATATAGAAAACTTACTTTTTCACACAGATAAACAGTTGTTCCTCTTCTTGCTGATTCCTCATCCAAAGCGTTTCCTGGACGGATAAAATGACTGACATCTGCAATATGCACACCAACCTTAAAAAATAAATAACAAAACCCAGGCAGTGGCACATTATACATTCTATGAAGCAAACAGCTCTCAATATAAAAGAAACTTTCTCAAGGTTTTATTTAAAACCCAATTCACCCTTTTCCTATTCCTTCCAGCAACTTCTATATTTACAAGTAGGAAGAGTTAAAAGCATTGCAGACAATGAACAGCTGTGGCAATTATGAACATTTATTGTGTACATTTAGTGGAAAACTGCATTCATTACCAATTCAGCTCTTTATGCCTCTTTCATTTTCTTTAACGCCCACTGCAAACTGGGTTTCCTGCTTTTCCCTGTTTGCTGAACTTCTAATTTTGGCATTCTCTGCTATTGCAATTACAAAGTTTTCAACAAAGAGAATGTGCCTAAACCAGATATAGTGAGATACAGAGCTTGTGTTAATCTTGTAGCTTTTCAGTGACTTTTTCTAATAATTCCTTAACTATTACAGCTATAACTTCACTCCTTCTCCTACTAGTTCCTATCCTAGCCACAGATACTTGTGTCTATTCTCAATTAAAGTAGTAAATAAATTCCATTACTTTCTCACATCAAATGAGCAGACAGCAGGTTAAATTTAGAGGACATTCAATTACCACTTTTGATACTGATGTAATGCAAGTCATCCACATTTCTTTATTCCCACCTCACTGTCAGCAGTGCAGACCATTAGTTTCTTTCACAAAAGATCCAGAGTTTTGCTTGCATCAATTACTACTGACTGTTTTGAAAAGCAAATAAGCAAACAAAAACACAACCCACCTCCAGATTTCCATTTCCTATTTCTCTACAATGTAATGCATCGTCAATATCCGTACAGCCAGGAGGATCAACGCTACAAACATACAGATGCCTCAAGTCCTCCCTATATTTCACATCCTGAAATTAAAAAAAAAAAAAGGAAGTTGTAAAGAACATCCACATTAAAGGAGAAATAAAAAGAAATGATAATTTGAGAAAAGCACTTTGTGTAAGACTTTCCAAAGTAATCAAATATTTTTAAGTATGCAATTTGCAATATTATTTAACCAAACACAGAGACTGTAGTGATAACAAAACCAAGACAATGATAATTACCGAAATTTTGTTATAGAGCAAACAAAAGGAATCAGAGAATAAAACCATCTTTCCAACCATCTCAGAATTAATGGGACTCGGAATCAAGAATTTTTAAGTGAAATCATGACTACGATGTCCAGCTAAATAGTTTAGGATAGGAATGCTTACAATTAACCTTAGCTAAGACTTGGAAGCCTACACAGTTTAAAGGAATTGAATGCTCAGGTGGTATTTACTTGTTGTGCAATGGCTACATAGAGATCTTATTTAGATAGGTATCTTAGACTAGACAGCTAACTTTTACATAGCTTATCTAAGTAAAAATACATCCATTAGTTTCTAAGCTCAAAAAAACCAAGTATATAATAAATAATAAAACTAGACTACTCCAAAGAACTGAAAATACACGACATGTTCATACAAAAAAATTTCATTCCCCAAAACCACATAAATGAAAAAAATCCACCCCTAAAGAAAAATAGCTGATGTACACACATTTTCCTTTTCTTTACATTCTAAACCAACCATTTCCCACATTTAAGATACTGTGTAGAATCTGAAATTCACTAACATCAATTAAAACAAGCAATTCTGCAAACAGTAACTTTCCTTCCTCTGATTACCGTACTGGATTATACTGGAATACATTAAAATCATCAACTAAATAATCTGAGAAAAGACGGATAGGCTACTGCATTTGGTTACAAACCTGTCTAGTAAGACATAGAAACCTCTCCAACTGACAGATCATTTAAAAAAATATATTAATTGTAATCTCCCACCATTGTTAAACAACTTTTTATAAACATTTCAAATGATTTCTGCATTACGGTGGCTTTTCTTATGTTTTTGTTTTGAATTTTAACATAACTACCTCTAACAAACTTTAGCCAAAATTCAAAGTCTTGTGGAGAACTTTCCACAGAAAATCAGACTAAATGTTCAGAACAACCTGAATTTTAAGATACTTTTATCCCTCTATTTGTGGTGCACTGGAATATTCAAGAATACCGTAATTTGAAGCAGGCACAATAATTATTGCTATAATTTTAAAGCTATTACCTTTTCTGTAATGCTCCATGGCATTTTTGGTAGGAAACTGAGGACATTCTGAGAGAAAGGCTGATGAGGGACATCATGTTCAAGGAGAAGAACTTCTGTCTCAGTCTCTTTATCTCCAGCACTTCCCAAATTCTTCACAAAATGACCCTGAGAAATAACATACACACATATATGTAAATACATACACATATAGTACTGGAACGGGCTGCCCAGGGAGGTGGTAGAGTCACCATCCCTGGAGATGCTCAAGAAACATTTAGATGTTGTACTGAGGGAAGTGGCTTAGTTGGGAAATATGGGTGATAGGAGGATTTTGGACTGGATGATCTTGGAGGTCTTTTCCAACCTTGGTGATTCTATGATATAAACACAAATACATACACGCACACACACACACACAAACATCAAGCAACACTATTTGTTCAAAAGTAATTAAATATGTGAAATAAACCTAAAAGGAATACTTCAAATGCTTTTTTTTTTTTCTCCTCTCATCAACTCAATCTAACTTGTTTTAAGTAGTGCAATTGCAATGTAGTGTATACTAAAGATGCCTAACATCGCAATAGCAGCACACTTGTAACTAGCAAACAGCTGTCTTGGTTTATTTAACAATCTAGATAGCATAAATTAGATTTCTATTTTATTATTGGAATAGCTGGCACATATTATGATGTTTCAAGGAAGTGGAGAAGTGAAATTCCTGTATTCTGCCATAGAGCCACAAAAACAATACAAGGTTTCATCTTCACAAAACTTTTAGAAGTGCTATCTTATGTCTTTTTAGCATACAGCATCCATTTACTCTGTAGAAATGTCCTAAGCCTATTATGGCTGTATCCCTGGCCTTAAGCATAATTTTCTTCCTTCCACATGCAATACACGCACTGTCCACGTGAAAGAGAAAATGATTCTCTCCACAACCGCCCCCCCCCCCAATACAGGGCTAACTTATGCTTGGGTGCAAGCCACATTCATTACTCACAGATAAATCTGTTCTTCACATAAAGCCTTTCATGATTATATGCTACACTGCTCTTAGACTTGTAAACAACAGTTTGTTTTGCCAAAATGGCTAAAAGCTGAGGGTTTACACATAACTCAAAACAACTCCATTAGCCTTTTAGTCTAAAGATTAAAAGTCAGATAGGTAAGCGTTAAGAAGGAAGTATTAAAACTTACATTAGGATACCTGGAATTCCTAGGCCAACCATCAATAGCAACAATTATTCTTTGTCCTTCCAATTTATCTGCTTGTCTTGTTTCTATTCGAATCCGAGGAATCCTGCGATCAGCTGGTGTAAACAAATGTCGCCTTGCCTATTAACACAGACAAAGGAACAAATCATTTCTACTTTGGGTTTTTTTTTTTTTTTTAAGTCCTACCCTTACAGTTGCTTTATTACCTTACCTCTTTAATCTGTGACTTGGAGAGCATGCCACAAAATGGTCGCCAGTTTCGCTTTATAATGCCCACTACTTTTCCTGTAGGTCTCAGCATGTTCTTGTTAACAGAAACTTTCAACTGAGACAAAAAAAATCAAACGTTAAAGACCACAGAACCATTTAAACTCAGCACGCATCTCAAACCCTGCTAGTAGTAGGCTACGTATCACCACAATGCAATGAAGTCTCTTATGACATCATAAATGGAATAATGCCTCCCTGGGCTTCTTAACGTTTGTAACATGACTGATTTGTCAAGTTTTCTCACGGACATAGCTTTAGAACAAAGAACAGAAAAAGCCTAAAGAAATGCTATCCTGTACTACTACTGCTTACTCCCCAACTATCTCCATTTTTTTCCCCAACCTACTGTTTTCACTTTTAAGAAGCCTTTTTATGCTTGAAAAATTCTCCAGCAATTCGGAACACAGTAATTAAAACGTATTCCCATGGAATTCAGTGGGAAGATTATATTTTTTAAGGAAATGCAAATATTAATTGGACAGGGCATACATACGTGTGTGCATATACATAAAGCAGAATTACTGCAAGTAGATAAAGAGTATTTTATAACCAGTTCCAAATGTGCGCGTTGCCATTAAAAGCCGACCAGTCTATCTGCACATCAGAATACAGCTATGCATTATTACTTGGCTACCACTCAGTTACATTTGTCTCTTAATAAAGAGAGGAATCATTAAAATAATAATTAAAAAAAAGGTAATTTTGTTTCATACAATATTTTCTTTCTTTTCTTCCACTTCAATGTCATCTTCATTCTGACCATCATCTTGCAAGACCACTGAGGATGGTGCCACCCATTCATCTTCTGCCAACAACTCCACAGCTACAATATCTTCATGAACTGCTCGGTTTAAATGCTTAAGACCCTGTATAATTATCTGGATATTTAGAAAACAAAATGGAAATACAAATGTTTATGATGATAGCAACAAAAGACTCACATCAGTGTAACAGAAAAGTATATATGTACAACAGGCTCCGCGTTCTATGTTTGTGACATACTTCTTCCACTGTCTAAGTTTCTTTTGGTACTGATAATATTATTTCAGAATTCACAGAACCACAGAATGGCCAGGGTTGGAAGGGACCTCAAGGATCAAGCTCCAACCCCCCTGCCACATACAGGGCCACCAACCTCCCCATTTAATACTAGACCAGGCTGCCCAGGGCCCCATCCA
>JAOWBP010000183.1:8648-42560 GCA_028571105.1 Tragopan temminckii | reverse complement strand
CACCAGCTTTGTTGCCCTTCTTTGAACCTGCTCCAGGGCCTCAATGTCTTTCTTGCAGTGAGGGGCCCAAAACTGGATGCAGTACTGGAGGTGCGGCCTCACCAGAGCTGAGTACAGGGGGACAATCACTTCCCTGTTCCTGCTAGCAACACTGTTTCTGTAGCAAGCCAGGATACCATTGGCCTTCTTGGCCGCCTGAGCACACTGCTGGCTCCTGTTCAGCCCAGCATCAATCAATACCTCCAGGTCCATTTCCTCTACAAGTCTTCCAGCTGCTCTGCCCCAAGTCTGTAGCGTTGCCTGGGGTTGTTGTGGCCAAAGAAAAATGCAGTGATTGCAGATGTTAGTATTTCAACTTGCCTTATGGCATCTCAGTGAAAAACAAAATCCAGGAAAAGAAAGATCTTGGGTTAAGGAAGAGAATTCAAGGAAAAATAGACAGGTGAGTACTTTTTTGGTAAGACAAATAATGCACCTCTGTGCTTAATTTGTAAGGAAACTGAGTCAGTTTTCAAAGATTACAATGTGAAAAGACATTATCTACAGAAACGTGCTGCTAAATTTGATGTGTATTGAGGAGTGCTTTGTAAACATAAAGTAGTGGAGCTGAAAAATTTGTCTACCATCTCAACAAAATCTTAGAAAAAAAAAAAGTTAAAACTCAAACACTCCGTCACAAAAGCTAGTTATGTGATAGCAAATCTGATTGTAAAAAATCAAAACTATTTACTGATGGTGTGTTTATTAAGTAGTGTTTGGAAAGTGTGGCATATATAATTTGTCCTGATTAAAAACAAAATGAAAGCAGATTTTTCTGAAACCAGTTTGTCTCATCAAAAAGTCACCAGGTGAACTAGAAAAATAGAAAAATCTATCAAAAGAAATTTGAAGAGTAAAGCTGCCAATTTCAAATGTTATGCTTTGGTGATAGATGAAGGTACTGATGCTACAGGTATGGCTCAACTTGCCATTTTAATTAGGGGTACTGACGATGAATATAATATCACTGAAGAAATGACTGTTTTGGTGCTACTGGAAGACACAAGTAAATCTGATATATATATGAAGCAGTAAAAATTACATTAAAGCGATTTTATTTAACCTCTGTCAAGATGTCTGGTATAGCTGCTGATGGTGTCCTAGCAATTGTTGGTAAGAAAGAGGGACCTAAAAATTAATAGAGGACAATGCAATTGCCACTTGAAACTCACTTTTGATGAAATATCACTGCATCATACGTCAAGAAGGTTTCTGTGTGAAAGCCTTAAAAATGAATAATGTCACGCAAATTGTCATCAAAGCTGTGAATTTCATAAAGTCAAAGGAACTGAATCACAGAGGTTAGAAGAGACCTACAAGATCATCCAGTCCAACTGTCTGCCAGTTCCAGGAGTTCCTTAAAAGTGTGGATGCTGGTCATGGGGACATCATTTACTTTTCTAAAGGAAGGTGGCTATGTTAAGGTGAAGTACTAAAAAGATTTTATGATCTGCAAAATGAAATCAAGTATTTTATGTAAACAAAAGGAAAATTTGTGCCAAAATGTGAAGGTGGAAAATGGCTCACAGATTTAGCACTTTTGATGGATTTGATTTTTTTGATGGATATTCATTTAAATGTTTTAAAAATGTGTCTTCAAGGTGAAAATCATTTTGTCTGTGCTATGTTTCAAACCATAACAACATTCAAAATGAAACTTAAATTATGGCAAGCTGAAGTTACGGCAAATAATTTCATGCATTTTAATGTATTGGCTAAACACAGTTCTATGAACAGTGAAAAATATGCAGCCTTGCTTTCCATTCTGATAAAGGAATTTGAGAATAGGTTTTAAGAATTCTGAAAATAATCATCAATTTCTTGGTATATTTGTTACTCAATTTTCAGTTCAGGTAAACTCGTTACATGCACATTTTCAAATGGAATGTATAATGTTGAAATCAGAGTTTCAGCTCAAAGGAAAAGTTGATCATGTCTACTTACCAGACTTTTATAAGACCTATCTTAGCAGAAAAAAAGCATTCCTCACTTCATGATCACACCTTATTCATGTCATTGCTTTTTGACAGTGTGTACATTTGTGACTAACTGTTTTCAAGAATGAATCACAGGAAGAGTAATAGTTCATCAGAAATCTCAGATGATCACCGTGAGAGGTCATTGACAACTGCAACCACTTCCACTGAACCAGACGCTGATCTGTTAGTTTCACAAAAACAAGGTCAAATACCCCACTAGTTTAATGTTTTTTTGCTGTTTAAGTTTTAATAAAACATATTTTAAAATTGTTATTTTTTTAACTTACATACGTTAACTGAATTAAGTATTCTGCGTGTGGCCAAGACAGTTTCTCTTCTCCCAAGCCAGAAGGTTGGACACCAATGGACTAGCCTCAGGCAATGCTATGGTGTCTTTGTCCACTTGTTAGCAGTATAGCTGCCTGGACTTGTGGACTTTTTCCAACACAGCTATTTAAGGAGCTACCATTTTTATTTCTATTTTTTTTATTATTATTATTTTTATTTTTATTTCTTGATCTAGACCATCTAGAAGTGGCTATAGACTTAAGCTTTTTAAAGTACTCTTGAAGATGTCTGTGATTCAGTACCTTTAACTACGGCTGAAGGATGTCTTTCATCTCTTTGACTCATAGCTTTTATTCACATGCTCTTCTCTTACTATATTTTACTTCTTAAATGTTTACCTTCAAGTGTTTTGAGATATCAACCTCTTTCTGGCTGTTCTTGTTCAGCATCTAACACTAGTGCTATTTGATGATATTTGGATTTGGGAAGGTGACCTAACTTGCAAAACAATCTGAAACTGAAGCTAAACTAACTACTGTACAGCCATCTGGAGAGTCTCATTCCCCAGACATGCTGCTGATGCTTCTCTTAGATGCAGCTAAATATGCAGTTAACTGTCTAGAACACTTGTACACTACAGCTGATGACAGAAGCCAAGGTCTTTTTGTAACTTTGCAAACTAGTGCTTAAGTTCATGTCTGATATACGTAGTTTACTCTGCCTGCAGGTGTGTACTTTTCTTTCATCTTTGCTTACTTTACTGTGCGTGGTGGAAGCCTCTTAGGAGTCTTTTGGGAACTTATCTGCTTATCCAAAGACTGAAATAGGGCCCTTTGAAGTTAGATGGCAGACTTCAGTCTGCTTGACTGAGCTTTGAATCAGGAACCAAAATGTTGGCTTCATGGAAGTGAATAGTGAGGCTTCAGTGTTTGGACTTCCCTTGATTCTAGCATAGAAATGTGTTTACCTATTGAGAATACCCAGTGTGGCAAGTTATCCTTTAGTGACTTCTTTGTAAGGGCTGTTTTTCTGTTGTTTTTCTGTTGTTATTTTGCTTCTGGGGTGATTGCTTGTGATCTGACATGAAATCTGTTCAGTAGATGCCCAGCAACCTCTTATTGACCTTGTGCTGATGATGTGAATCACAAATATATAAATTATAAATTTGTCAGAAATCTAAATGAAGTGCACCATTTGAGATGTAGGTGAGATGGGGAATTGCATATAAGCAACAGTGTGAGCTTATGGAGTGCTACTCAATGCACTGCTTGAAAGAAGTTTTATTGCATGCCCCAGTAGCAAATAAGTTGCTGTGTTTTTAAAGGAGAGAAAACTGTGTAACATACAGTCAACCTTATTAGCCGCTAAGGTATATGGTAGATGAGTTACAAGAAGCAAGTGCAGTGTCAGGTTCATATCTTCAATTGTTTTACCTTTGTTGCTTCTTGTCAACGTACATTTAAACGTCAGGGGAAAATTTGAAACTATAAATCTGAATGCAACCCCTTTAATGAGAGAAGAGGAGATTCAGTTGAGGACAATGATTTGTGAGTTTATAAAAACTGTTTAATTTGGAGGTTGGGTTTTAAATGCATTTGAAACATGGGTTGACCAAGATATTTCTGTGTATTTATCATGTGAGGAAGCTGAATTATTTTTTTTTTTAGTAATTCTACTGGCTAAGGGCATTTGAATGGTGTCATGTGCTTATGCCCTCTGTTCTGGCTTCAGAAGGCCGCAAATTTCAGCTATCTAGCATGTGTTCAGTGCATTTACTGGCATAGTAACAGCGTAGTCAGGGGTGGGATTTTTGTGAATTCCTTTTTGCTCACCCATTTATGTTCCTGTCCCACTTGGTATACTGAGTGGTACAAAGCCTGTTGCTCTTTGCTTTTGCTGGACTTCTCACAGTTGTCACCTGTGTCAATGTGTGATGACAATTACAAGCAGCAGTTATGCACCCTTGCAGTTATGTCGGATTGATGTGGCAAACAGGATTATGTATGCCAAGTGCTTAACAGCAACACAGCTTTCCTAAACTTGATGTTGTGCAGCTGTCTTTTTGCAGCAGTGAATACTACTGCCTAATGCATATGTTGTTTGCTGGTAAACTTGAAGTTGCTCAGAGTGTTTTGGTTTTGATATTCTTAATGTAGGTTCCTTGTTTGCAAGCCAGGTCTCGCTTCAACTGGATTGCTGTGCTGGTTATTTTGCATGCTGTGCTTTCAAGAAGGTTTGCAAGGAACGTCAGCTCAGATTGTCACAGCAAAAGTTTCTTGATCGTTTGCTGTAGTTGTGCATGTCAGCTATCTCCATTATCTCAGAAGATGGTAAGATGCTTGAAATCTGATGAAGGCTGGATTTTGTTGTGTTTGTGAGTAGAGTTGCTAGATCATTTGTGGTAGAAAGTCATTTATATAATGCTGGCTAAACTGTACCATGGTGAATGAGATGTGGCAAATGTAAGCATTGTGTGGGGAAAATGGCTACAGTGGAGTTTTTTGCATGCATGTTGAAGGGTGACTATCAGTTTGTGTTGTATTGAATAAGACCTTGAATTAGTGCATAGTACATTTCTTCTCATCATTTTAAAGTATAGATGCTTGCTCTATTGTTATAGATGAGGTGATAACCACCAAACTCCCTCTCCCTTTTTTTTTTTGGTTTTAAATCTGGGGGAACATGAGACTATGCTGTGGCTGTAGCAGCTTATTTCCAGGCTCTTGTCTTTCAATGTCTCATTGTGTGGTTTTGGGCACACAAGCAACTGTGGCAGTTTCAGTCTACAAAATGTGTAATATCTACTTTGGATAGCTGTACCATCTTTTTGAAGAGAAAGCATCAAATCCAGTCTATGCTTCTTCTGATGAAATGAAATGAAAGAACATTAGGTAAGTAGTCTTCAGGGAGCAGGGGGAAGTTTAGTGAGCTAACATATAGCTGAAATGTACTTGGTATTCACTGATGTTTTCTCTTCTGGTAGCATAAGAATGTAATCGTTCTGCCGTGGTGTATTTTTCCCAATCCATGCAAGGGAGTTTCCATGTCTGGAGTATAGATTTATAACCTCCTTTGGCTTTTTGTTAGGGCTTTTCTTTTTTTGTTTATTGTTTTTTTTTTTTTTTTCCCCCAAATTTCTGATATCTTTAATCAGATCAAGTCACTTTGTGATTTAACCTTGAAATGTAAATTTCCACTTTCCTGCAGTGGTTACTCAGGTTGTCCCTCTCTATAAGACGAGAAGGAAAAAAAACTTACGCTACCCAGAAATGATGCATAAAATATTTACGTAACGACAAATTTTTAGTTGCTCTTCTGCAATGGTGATTCTTGAATTCATTCACTTCTCCCATCTTCTGGGTAACTCTTGTAGATTTAATGGTTGTTTTCAGTGCATCATTTTCATTTTCGTAGATCTATATTTCTATTTTTAACAGTAATTGCTGTTGTTTTCCTGTTTTCCCAGGTTTTCATATTTGGTCTGTAAATTACACGTGTTGCTTAGTAGTTTCAATTTTATGAATGTGGAATTGTCAGTTCTCTTTACATACAGCAAACAGCTATAAAATTTCATTATTTGACATAAGCAATGAAAACAAATTTGTGCATGCACTGAAGGCAGCTGTAAAAAATAGTACAGCCTCCTTGAGAGGAGGTGAATGGGGGCTGTAAGTGTTACTGTCAGGACTCATATAAACTCCTAGGCAAACAGCATGTGGACCCAAGCTAGTGTAGTAAGGGAAGGAAAGATTAGAACAACTCAACCCCTCATTTTTCATGTGGGTTTATGTGTAGACACTTGTTATTCCACTTTTACATATTTAAGCTGAGGGAGGAGGTGTGTAAGAATATTTTTTGGGGCAATTGTGTTCGATAACAAAGTGCACAGTGCTCAAATGCTGTAGAAACATGAGGGCTGCACAAACTCTCTTGAGAGACAACCAGTTTCTGCCTTGTCCAGCTTTATTTTTCTCTTAGCTCTGCACAGCTTTAGACTTCATTGCCTGTTTTGACTTTGATATATCTGCTGGCTGTTGTTGTAAATTTCTTTATCTTGAGTTTCCTGCTTTTAAAATATGCTTGTAATCTGAAGTGCTGCCGTTGACACTGCTGGAGATTTGGTCTTCCTTGCGTGGCAGTTTGAATTTGTCCTAGACATGTGTGATAGGGCTGCTTGAGTATTTTACATTCATGCTTCCATCAGTAGAATCCAAAAGGGTGATTTGAAGTACAAATGCAAATGCAGGGTTTAGCACCTGGGTTGAGGCAAGCCCCATTACCAATACAAGCTGGGGGATGAAAGAATTGAGCACAGCCCTGCTGACAAAGACCTGGAGGTTTTGGTGGATGGGAAGCTGGACATGAGCCAGTAGTGTGTGGTCGCAGCCCAGAAAGCCAAAAGTATCCTGGGCTGCATCAAAAGAAGCGTGGTCAGCAGAGTGAGGGAGGGGATCCTGCCCCTCTACTCTGCGCTGGTGAGGCCTCACCTGGAATACTGCATCCAGGCGTGGAGTCCTCAGCACAGGAGAGACATGGACCTGTTGGAGTGCATCCAGAGGAGGGCCACAAAAATGATCTATGGAATGGAACACCTCTCCTACAAGGACAGGCTGAGAGAGCTGGGGCTCTTAAGTCTGGAGAAGAGAAGGCTAAAAGTGACCTGACAACAGCCTTTAAAGTGTAGCAGTATTTAAAGGGGAGCTACAGGAAAGAAGGAGACAGACTTCTTAGCAGGGTCTGTGGAGATAGAACAAGGAGAAATGGCTTTAAGCTTAAAGAGGATAAATTTAGGTTGGATATAAGGGAAAACTGCTTTATAGTGAGGGTGGTGAGGCCCTGGAACAAGTTACCTAGTGTTTTGGTTGATACCCCCTCTCTGGAGACTTTCAGAGTGAGGTGGGATAAGGCCCTGGGCAACCTGATCTGGCTGAGGGTGTCCCTTTTCATTGCAGGGGAGTTGGTCTAGATGGCCTTCAGAGGTCCCTCCCAACTCTAAGGATTCTATGATCCCATGATTCTAAGTATGGAAGCTATCACTGGCCATGATTATAAAATCTTTAATGAACTTTTCTAAAAAGTAGAAAACTGCGTTCCTGGTGACAAAATCCTTGGAACCTTGTAGAATAAAGTTTTTTGCATCTCAATCAGTTGTTTTCAGTTACCGCTCTCCCATCAATGCAGGATCACAGTCTAATCTGAAACACCCCTTCTGTGTTTTCAGCATGTGTGGGATTTTAGATGAATTATCAGTTTTCACACAAACAGCTGAAATGCATCCTCTTTTCAAGTATGTTTGACTAATCCATAGTGATTAAGCAAAACAAGTAGGAAAGAATGTGATCTTGCTATATTCCACAATTGTAATGACCCCCTTTGAAATGAATCAGTTGTCAGAAGACTCATGTCTGCATATGCACATGGCATAGCTGCAGACAGGAAATGCCCTAGTCTGTTGACCTCGTCTCCTAGGGAAAATCGAAGCTCTCATTAAATTTAACAAAAAAGAAAGAAGAAACCAAAACCAACTTGTCTTAGTTGGAGACAAAGGGAATAGTATGTATATATGTATTTTTTTGTGTGTGTATGAATGTGTATTCTGATATTTAAATTGCTTTCATTTTTTTTTTTTCCTAATGCAGCTGAAAAGAGTGAGGTCTGATGTATTTTCTTAGGGCTCTATTACAGTCCACAAGGATAAAGGGGAAATGGTTAGAGGAATGCCAAGAAGTCCCTATTCCCTAACCAATTTCCTTGTTGTATTTTAACCAGCTTTATTTCACATTGCATGCTTCATCTCCTGTGAGCATTTCTGTGTTTAGAAGATGGGAAGATTTCAATGTGTTCTTAAGTTACATCACTCAAATACTTTTGCTTGCAGTTTAAAGAAGAAAACTGACTAGATTTTAATACATCTATATATAGACCAGGTGTGGAGAAATTGAAATATTGATTTCATAATCATTTATCTTTTAGAATCTTTGGGAATGATATTTTATTAATACCAAGAAATGGTGCTAGTTTAATGCAGCAAGAATATTCATCTCTGTGTCTAGTTATTACCACTGGTCTCAGGAATTTACAGCTTGAATTTATGCAGTACAAGCCCCATTTACTCAGTTTATTCCATGAATTCTATTTTTTTATGCTTCTTTCTAGGCTCTTCTTCAAAGTAATCTGAGTTTTAAAATTTCTTTGAAAGAATTTTAAACAGAAGAAAGAAAATCAAATATTGCAAAATTCATGCTTTTACAAACTATTAAAAACAAACAACAACAAAAAAAACCCACTGGATTTCTCTGTTAAGTGTTTCTCTACTACATTTTTATTTCCTTTCTGCCTTATCATCCTCGTAGAATCATAGAATGGTTTGGGTAGGAAGGGACCTTTAAGATCATCGAGTTCCAACCCTGTGTCATAGGCAGGGGCACCTCCCATGAGACCAGGTTGCTCACAGCCCCATCCAGCCTGGCCTTGAATGCCTCCAGGGAGGGAGCATCCACAGCCTCACTGGCCAACCTGTTCCAGTGTCTCACCTCCCTCACTATAAAGAATTTTTTCCTAGTTTCTAGTCTAAGTCTAAATATCTAAAATTAGAACAAATCTTGAATGTCCAGATCAGATATACAAAGGAAAATCTCCTTGTAGAAAAAGGGAAGTAAATATTCCAAACTGCCGCAGGGAGAATAGTCTGTTATTTGGATGTGCAGTGGCTTCTATGCAGTATAGTCTTGTACTTTCTGATCCTCATAGGTATGGTCTCTTCCACTCTCACTAAGGTTACTTGCTAGGGTAAGTCTTCTCTTTCTGAGGCTTTGAACAGGTGTAACAGATCCTGCTTTAATATTTGGTTTCTAGTTCATAAATGTCTTCATTTTCAGTGTGGCTGCTACAAGTGTTGTAAGTAATGGTTGTACAGGGGCTGCTGTGAAAGTAATGCTTCCTATTTTAGTATTTTGGCTCAAGACGTCAAAGTCAGATGTTGGTGGTATGGCAGTAGAGGTTGAACCTTCCAACAAATATCGCATTACATTTTGTTGCTGTGTGACAGATGGCAGCAGAGTGGCAGTCTGCATGGAAGCGCAGATGAAGCAAATGTGGAAAAACTGGCACCCACTGACTGACATTCATCGATGCTTGCTATGGTCTCTATGGAGACCAAACAATGGATATGAACTCAGTGAGGCGGTGGGTGGTGTGTTTCAGCTGTGGTGACAGCATTGTGAAAGACAAGCCACATTCTGGATGGCCATGCACAGCTGCAACACCACAAAATGAAGAGCATCTTAACCAGCTCATCTGTGCAAATTTATGGGTTATGATAAGGGAACTGTGTATGTAGTTGAATATTGGTTTCAGTGTGTCGGAAATGATGGTGGCAATGTTGGAGTACTGCAAAGTTTTGCACTAGATGGGTCCTACGAATGCTTACAATGAAACAGAAGGAAAGCATATGCAAGTTTGTCAGGACCTGTTGAGCCAATGTGAAACTGAAGGTGGCAGTTTTCTGGATTGCATCATTGCTGGTGATGTGATGTGATGTCACCACTGTGCTGGAGTCAAAACAGCAGTCCATGGAGTGGCGACCTGAACTCCCCATCAAAGAAGTTCAAGACATTGCCATCAGTTAAAGCGATGTGCACTGTCTTTTGGGATAGGAAAGGAGTGATCCTACTGTGCTTCCTGGAACACAGACAAACCATCAATTCTGATTGTTACACAGTGACACTGATTAAGCTGAAGGTTCAAGCTTCCAGAGTCAGGCCAGAGAAGAAGAGAACTTTTCTCTTGCAGCACAGTAAAGCCAGGTCCCATACTGGTTTGAAGATTGGCAATCTTTGTTAAACTGTTGTATCATACCCACCAAATAATCAGCCTTCTGACTTCAATCTGTTTGAACCGATGAAACATGGGTTGCATAGGCAACGTTTTCCTAGCAGTGATGTTGTCTTAGCAGCTGTGAAATAGTTGATCACCTCCACTGGTGCAGATTTTTACAAATGCAGTGCACAGGCTGTTGTACATCACTAGTGAAAACGCATAGATAATAGTGGTGACTGTGCTGGAAATGTGACATGTTGGAAAAAATGTTCTGTAGCTGGGAATTTGCTCTATGAGATACTGTTACTATGTTTTTAGTATCTGCTGTAGTTTGTAGGGAAATAAATAGGAGGCATTACTTTTGGAGTGACCTACATATCGTCCAACTTATAAGGCAAATATTTCAAATACTCACTACCTTTTCCAGAATGCTGCCACACAGAGTTCAAGGCTAAGCCAGAAATGTACTGAATTTCTTTACAGTGTATTTTTTATAATCTTGTCTCTTCATGAGTTTTTTCAAACACATATGTGTAAGTTTCAAAATGAACCTACTGCTTATCTTAAAGTATCCTTAAATAGTCACATAAGAGATTATCGTGTGCTCCTGCAAGCTTGAATATGAGCCCAAGATGTATGAAGTATGGCAAAACTAGATAAGCTAGCTTTTGTAGTATTGGTACAAATTCGGGAGTTTAAACTTAGCAATGTTTTGCTCCTGTCTTATTCAGAAGACAAAGTTGTAACTTCTCTTTTGTAGCTCTTAGACATCTTTTTTTGGCTTTTCAGAGTTCAGCAGCTTTTCTGACTGCCTGGCTTAGATGATCTACCTTAACGGTGTTAACAGAAGTGAGAAATATTTGTACAACAGTAATTATTAAAGAGAACTGGGAGCTCTGGTTGTGAAATCCAACACCTATAACAATAATTAGTGTTGAATGTTTGAGTGGAAGGCATGTAATACACTAAGAATCTACAATTAGGACTGAGTACGTGCTATATGACATCAAAACCTTGGTTGTTGAATGCTCTTAACTCACTAGGCACGTGGGCAGGACCTTGTAATGAAATTAAAGGATCTTCAATCTTTCTGATACTCATTTTGGTTCTATGCTCACTGTTTTCCGTGCTACGAATCCTTATCAAAGCTGTGATTTGTTGAAGCTTTGAGTTGTATGGGAGACTCCAAGAGCATCTGGTGTTACATCAGTCTCTCCCCCACATTTCTATTCAGTTTTCTGTTTGCTTCAGTGCTGTTTTGGTGGAGGGAAGACACTGAAAGAGGAAGCAAGCTACCTTTCAATCTGCTTCAGGACTGCTCTAGCAAAGTCTGCTTGAATCATCTAAACTGAATCTCCAGCAGTACTTGTCTCCTACAGGGAGAGAAGGTCAGTTTACTCTTCTTCCCTCCCTTCCCCCCTCTCCCCTCCTCCCCCAAAAAACCTGACACATTTGAGATCGTTTTTCACAACTAAGCCCTGTAGAACAATTCTTGATTGAAAGAAAAACAAACAAAAACCAAAAGAAAAGAAAATACATGCGTTGACACAAAGCCTGAGTTTTATTTAAAATAGAAAAGTAGTATCTTGCACAGGCATGAATATCATCCACATTCTGTTTCTTGTTTTCTCTTTAGCTGATCATGGGTGGAGTTCTGAAATATTTCAAGCTAATTCCAGAAGCCACTGACTTGTGAGAGAGCTACCATCAGCCTTGGCCTCCATTGTCCTACTGTAGCTTTGAGGATATTTTTGGC
Organism: Tragopan temminckii; assembly: GCA_028571105.1. NCBI lineage: Eukaryota > Metazoa > Chordata > Aves > Galliformes > Phasianidae > Tragopan > Tragopan temminckii. The sequence goes on along the minus strand of JAOWBP010000183.1, from coordinate 30,680 downwards.
ATTTCTTCATGTGGCTTTTTCGTGCTGTTCTTGAGGCATTTTGCTTACCAATAGATCTTAATTGTTACTGTGATTAAAAGCATCATTACTAAGCCATGCCGCCTTTTCTCTTTCCATATTCCTTTGCTTATTATGTATCTGCAACACAGCAAGCTGGTATTGACCCTGGATCTCACTATGCTTGATGGTGTTATTTTTATTCTTCTTTCTTGTCCTTACAGTTTGAGTTCCACTCCTGCAAAGTTTTGTTCTAAAATAAAAGCTATATTTCTCACTTGTAAAATACCAAATACTTTTCATCATACCTAAAGGAGGTGCTGCGTGTTTTGTTGAGTGGGTGAACATAATTTGCATTATGCAGACTTGCCGAGAACATTAATAAATTCCAATCACTGAAGTTGATGAAAGACACACATTATCTGTTTCTGGCAAGAGTTATTGTGCGTCTAATTAGTCCCAACTTTAGACCATGTCATTTCATGAACAAAGTTAATTACAATGTTCTTAGTCTTTGTTACAAGAAAGCCTAGTGGTGGGGAGAATCAGCAGTTGATGTTAATTTGTGTTCTCTTACTTAACGCTTAGCTGTCTCGGTCTTTTTGTATGTAAGCTTGCCAGACCTGCAATGTACTGCAGTTGTTGGGGAGAACATAATGTCAGCTGATGAAATGACAGGGAGAGGATATTATTTCTAGTAGCTGAAAGCAGTATGGTTAACTGTTTAGTGTTCATGCAGTTCTCTACAATAGAGTGTTTTTTAAGGAATATAATTAAATGATTTTGTGTGGAGTTGCTGCTTTTGGTATATAAAACCTGTTCCTTCAGAGATTTCCCATAGATTCCTCCTTAATCCAACAATTTAAACCAGGTGTGTCCAGCATGGCCTGTGGGCCACGTGTGGCCCAGGACAGCCAGTAATGCGGCCCCACAAGACTAAACTTTTACCATTATTATTTGATTTTTAGGAATGTTTTTCATGAGTTGATTGCACATAGCTTGAGCATGGACTTGCAGAGGTGACAGCGGAACTGTGCTGGGATGGTGCAGTGCAGTGTTTACTTCACCTCTTATGCCTGCCACACACTCAGTCAAATCAAAACTTGGGTGTGTTGCACATACATGTACTTGTGCCATTTGGTGAGTGTAACAGTGATTACTGATAATAACATTTCAATCCACCTACCTGTGTGTGCCTGTGAAGGTGTGTTTTTTTTTTTTTTATTAAGCAGGCATGTAAGTTTTCTTACTGAATTATTAAACTTGAGCAAATCTAAAATTGTCAGTAAATAACCAATCAATAAGACTTTTGAACAACAACTAAGAGTATTGTCTGCTGATAACAAAAATGGATTTGCAATCAGATGTTCATCTCAAATTAAAAAATGATCACATCTGTTTACTAGACTTTTATGAAACCTATCTTACCAGAGAAAAGTATTTCTCAGTTCACAGCATTATTCATGTAATCGCTTTTTGGCTGCATGTATGTTTATGACCAACTGTTTCAAGGGTCTAGCACAGGAAAAGCAAAATTTTATCAAAAATCTCTGATGAACACCTTGATAACTCACTAATTGCATAAACACCGCCACTGGATGAGAGATCGATGCATTAGTTTCATAAAACCAAGATCAAATAATAAATACATTAAACTAGTGGGATGTGTTTTTTTTAACATTTTAATAAAAAATATAAAAACAGAAGTTTTTTATATAAATCAACTATATATATTTTATATGTGGCCTAGGCAAGCCAACCTTGGATACCGTGATTTAAACCTTCTTTCTCAGTACAGTCTATTTGATTTATATTGTAAATATGACTACATATTCTGTAAAAGCTGTAGAAGAGTAAGACAGCCCTTTCAAGGAACACCATATGAACATTTTGCAATATTTCTTGAGATTGAGCAAAGTCAATCTTAGCTTTCTTAAATTTCACAAGACCCTTCAGAAGCAACAGAACTGGCGAAGCCTGGCCTACTTGTCTAGTTGTTTTGTATTCCTTTTCTACTTCATCGCAGTACTTGTGGTTTCTCTACTCTGATCTTCAGTGTCTATCCTTTCTGCTCTTTCTCAAGCATACTTGCAGAGACAGATCTCTGCAGTGTCCTTCCATGTGCCTGCTGGATGTCAAGCAGTGCCAAATTGCTAAAACAGTGCATTTAACTGTTGGTGTTCATTGGATCAAACAGCTTAACTCGTACTGCAGCCTTTGGTGGAAGCACTGTATAATTCCTGTTCATATAATCATTGTTTTTCATGAACTTTATGTGAGCATATTTATCTTGGATGGTGCTTCCTAGCTGTAAATAACTTTAGAGTAGGTATACTGGTGTAGAATGGTGTAGAATCAATATCTTTTTGTGAATGAGATGGAAAATGCATCAAACTGAAAACTTGCAGAATAGTTATGAAACAACAGGACCTTCAAACCTTTACTTCTAAGTTTACTCAAACTACCAAGGCAAGAACTGTAAGCTTTTCAGACATTTGGTCATGAATACCATCCGTGCTAGCAGAAAGCTACCAGCTGGGTCCAGTTCTTAAAGCTGTCGATTTATATTTAGCGATGCGGATGTGGTTTCTGTCTATGCCAAATAAACTTGTAAGGAAATATGATTCCACTCTGTAAAATAGATGGAATGCTGAAAATAGTGTTGCGTTGAACTTGTTTAATAAAACTACTTAACATAGCTGTTTTGGAGACTGTCTACTTGGGTAAGGATCTACCTATATTTGAGAATTTGAGAATAAACATGAGTAGTTTGTTCTCAGTATTGCTTTGTGCAGTAGCATTTTCAACCATGACTAGGGCCCTGATATGTTAGGATAATGTGAACTCTAACTAATGGTGTGGTTTCTTGTAAAATAAATACATCTCAATCTTCTGCTGCTTTGCAGTATATTTTTCTGCCTGACATCTTGCATGGTGTGTTTATGGGTGTATCTTCTATCCAAGGGGATGGTGATGTTCTGTTACTGTCATCGTTTTAAGAACTTAGATGGCACATTGCTCATCCTATTTTTTGCTACTCTTACAGCATTAATGCAGACAAGAAATAAGAGAATAGGGTATTTTGACATTATCATGATCTTGCTTCATTGTGTTACATGGATTTTTCTGTTTTGTCCTCTGAGGATGGAGACTACTGACTCTTATGTCTGAAGATCAAGTCTCTCTGGCCAGCTAATGTCTGCTTTGTCTAAGTTCCTCTCTCCTCTAATCCATCCAGCAAAGGTTTTAGCAGAAAAAAAGAATTGGAAGAGATTTATTTCAGGAAGCTTTGGCTAAAACCAGGAAGTGATTAGATGGCTCACTAGTGAAACCTGTATGTTCTTTACAGGAGATAGGCATAGCATTCTTTCTGATCTGCTCAAGAGCTTCTTCTGCAAGCCTGTTACCTGAACAGGATGCTGTAGTAACAGCCAAGATATGTTGCTCTTTTAGTGTCAGACTGACTCCTGTTGTCTTAGACAAATATAGATGAGGCTTAGACAACTTTTGCAACACAAATTCTACTGGAGATAGCTTGAGAAATACTCTGTCTGTGAGAACAAACTCTTTTTGGTCTTGTTTTTCCTCCCTTAGCTCCCTGTCTGCCTTTTGAAAAGACTAGCAAGTAAGGTGTTCCACTACATGGTATTGAAAATGATGTTGTTCAGATGTGGTTACCTGTATAATCTTTCTCTCTCAAGTGCACATATGGATCTAAGTGCTGGAAAAGATTGTTTAGGCAGAATAAAACAGCTATGAGGTGAGGTGCAAAGAGATTTTGGCACTGTTCTGCAAGGAGTTGTTGGGACTTGCAATTAAGTGCATCAAACCACAGTCTGCATAGCTTTGAGGAACAGAACACAGTTGTGATATCATCTCATTTGAGCTGTACTGTTTCTGCTTGTGTTTCAATAGTGCAGTTGTTTTGTGAGCTATGCTCTGGAATGGTATAGAGCATGTGATTGCCCACTGAGTCATCTGTGGCAGTGCAAACATTGCAGCAGGAGAGTATGTTCTAAAGCAAATGTTGTAAACTTGCTTTCAGTGGTAAAAGCAGTACTTTGCAATTAGTTGGTTGCTTTTTCGTTAGTGCACTTAAATGCCTGATACACCATAAATATAAGACTGTACAGACTTCTGTAATGTAAAGCTGAGTTCGCAAGGAAAAGCTGTTTTCCATTTTCATCTGAAATATGAACTCTGCTTTACATTCCTGACCCGTAACAGAGCTATTCCAAAAACATGCTTTTTGTCCACTGAAGCAGCATGTGTTGAATTAAAATGGCCCATTCCGTAGTGCAGACCTTTCAATTTTCAACCGGCATGAACTTCTGCAAGGGGGTGAAAGTTCAGGGGGAGAAGGAGACTTAGCTCAAAAACTACGAACAGAAATACATTCCTTCCCAACTGTCTGTTCTTCAGAGCATTCTCACTGAAATTAAAGCCAGAAAGTATTTCAAAACATTTTTTTCTTGAGGAGAACTTGATGTCTATCTGATTTTTTAGAATATAGGTCATAAATTAAGAGCCATCTTATGTTTGCTTGAAAAATACACTTTTGAAGGCTGAAGGAGACTAGGTAATTGTATATAAAAGATAAAGATAAGTAACTATCTTTCTTAGCCTTGGCGTGCCAGCCTAGACCAAAGGGAACATTCTGCAATCAGTGCTTTCTACGGAAAATGCTGAAATTCTTCATGCCTTGCAAATAATATTTTCTGCAAGTTATGTGGATGTTAAACTAGTTAAATTGGGCTACTGCTGTATCTGTTGCTCACTACTTGACTGGCACTATTTCAAGCAGAAGCTGAGCCATTTGCATAATGGGATGTAAAACTTGCTGATGCCTTCTGGTTGCAGCTTTCTGTAGCTCAGGGACTGTGTGGACTAAGTGGTAGCTGTTGTAGCAGTAAATGTAAAAAAATTTTCTGTACTTCTGAAAATGTTAAGGTGGGGAATTGAATGGGGAAGCCTTGTGCAAGTACCTGAGGTCTTGAGCTTTGGGTAATGATTGACTATGGTAGAGTGCTAGAAAACTCTACTGGGCTTCCTCAAAGAAGATCTTCAGGGTTTTTTTCTTTGCACAAATGTCCTGATCATTATATGTATGTTACAGTAACAATTCCATGTGTCACCAAGGCAGTTGTACATCCTTAGGCAATCTTGTCAAGCAGTAGAGCGTTATGTTGTGCGAAATACTATTAATAGAGGACATATCTCAGATGAAAGGATCTAGAAGTTTTGTTTGACATCTCTGTGTGCAGATTAAAGCAACATGGTGGAGCCATCTGTTTTCCTAGGGCATGACTTATGCTGGAATTGACTTCTGCCAGCAAGATAACGGTGATAAAGATTGTTTTGCTTTAAAAAATTAGAAAAAAAAAACAAGTTGCAAGTGTATCTTGTTTTATGAGTAGGTGAGCTGTATGTGTGTACTGAACGTAAATTTGGATCAGTGTAGTTCGACAAAAAATGAAATAAGGGAAAGTTGTAAAATCAGTGCTATTCATAAAAGCAAATAATGCCTTCCTTGTCCTGACCCTCTGTAGCTTTTGTTGACCCTCTTTCTCTGGCTTAGGGACAACCCCTGTGATGTGCAGGGATGTATGTACCTTAATTGTAGGTTTATTTTATGTGCCATCTCCCTGTGGCAATTTCAAAACACATACATGGAAGTGTGTGCTTTGGGGAAAAAATTCTTTTCTTTTACCTTTCTGAAAACTACTTGTGATTGACCCAGCTGTACAGAATACAGATAAATGCAGACAATATGATTAAAATTTGATTGTGGGGAATAGGTCTCACTCCATCTTCCCACATAAACAGTTAAGGAAACTGGTAGCCTTTAGCTATGTGAATCAAATGTATCATATCCTTTATTTTTTTTCCTTCTTTTCAGCTGCTGGTGCAAGAAATGCCCTCTTATGTTGCCTTCAGAAACAAAATAAGTGTTCTTTAATACGATATATCATTGTAGATGTGTTAATCTCCATTTTCATATCTCTTTTCAGTCATGTGACTGTGTTTGTTGCATTGCCTTTCAGTGCATTTCCCAGATGCAAATTGTTTTAGGCTTGGTTTAGAAGAGATAATGTCAAGAAGAGTCTGCTGTACTATTTTTCTAAAAATAAACATGAGTGTTCATTCCAACTTGCGTCCTAAACATCAACTTTCTCTCCCTGTCACAGAGATTGCAAAGATTAAACAAACGAAATAATCAGCATATTTTCTACAGCTAGTGGAGAGGAAGCCTACACTGAATGTTTTCAGAATCCACTTGTTATCTCTGCAATCTATAACAAACAAAATAAAACAAAAAAGCTTTTGTTTTTAGCAGGTTCCTATTGCACCACAGTTTTACTACTCCTGTATATACTAGGATCTGGATGCTGTGCTGGGATGCTTTGGTCTTTTTCCTTTGTGTTGTTATTCTCTGCTCAAGCACATGGAAGTTGTCTGACTGTATCCAGCAGAGTGATGCATTTTGGTTAAATTTATCCTGGGAGTTCTGCCAGAACTGTCTCTGAGTGGTCTCCAAGGTAACCAGACTTTTCCTGGCAGAATGGCTTCAGAGGTGACTGCATTGGTACAGTAGGAATAAATGCATGATTTTTGATTTAGATAGAAGTAACTAGTTCTCTCTCACCTATGTGAGGCAGGCACTATCATGTCTCTGAAAAGGTTCAGAGTTTAGTCCCCACATTCATGTAGCTGGAAGATTCCAAGAGTTGAACTGTAATCAGCTTATAGTTTGAGAATAAATCTTTTTATGCTTGCCTGTTGAAGATTTTTTTCCCTCAGTCAACTGAAAAAATAGTAGTGACTTGTTCTGGTGGGAGGTATGTATGGAGCCAGTGAAATATATAATGGAGCCTAGAGCTTTGCCTGCGCTCTTTTGTTTTTCATTTTTTTGATGTGTTTGTGAGACTAACTTTATATTTCTTGAACAGTCACTTTTGATGGTTTAAAATCACTGAAGTGTTGTCCTACGGCATCTTATTTTTCTAGGTCTACAGATATGCATGAATTATTTTACTGCCCTTTTGCTGTGTCTTTGCAGTTTCATGCAAACATAAACAATGCAGGATGTTATTTTTGACATTACATTGAAATTCTATTGTTTTTATTTGCAAAATATTACTTCTCTTAAAATAGCATTAGCATGACTGGTTTTAGAGCTTGCAGTAATTCAGAATGTGTATATTGTGTCAGGATGTATGGAGCGTGTTGATAAAGTTCAGTTGAACTGGCTGTCATCCACTTTCCACTTCAGTTTTCCTGTCTGACATAAAACGTTTGGAAAACTTTTTGCATGGGCATAGAAATAATTGAATGACGCACTTTAAAATAAAACAAAGCTAAGGAAGTGGCTAACTAGTGATGAGGTTCAATATTCAACTAAAACTTGTAATTTGTTTTCAAATAATACAATAGTCTCAAAATTTTTTTTCTTTCGCCAAAATGTTTGTTACCTTCATTTAGAACAAGTCTCAAATGGAATGGTGGAATTCTCCTTTCCCTCTATCACTTATGTCTGAAATTGATTGATCGTTTTAAATTCCAGTTAGTGCATGAAACTCTCGTATCTCTTTTTAACTCAAAGTAGAGGCTGCAGGTAACCATCTAGCAATCATACAGCCTGGCCCCCACTGTCTAGTGTCTTGTGCCATGTACAGCAATTGTACTGGCAGCATGTGGTAAAGGTGGTGGCCAAAGTGAGCACAACATCCCTGTTTTACAATGGGCAAAATAATATAACCAGTTCTGTGGCTGTGCAGGCATACAGCAAGCAGCCTGGGGCAACGTGTTGTGTCAGGATCTGAGCATAAAGACTTGGACAACTGCAGCACAGAGGTTTAATTTATAGTGATGTTGCAGTGTGTGCACCAAAACTTTCTTCACTCCTAACACTTTATGGCACATAGTCGCTCAGCTTCATAGCGCTGTTTGGAGATGCTGAAGAGTTCTTTGTGGCTTTTTTTTTTTCTTTCTTTTTCTCTCAAGCAGATAGAATGCTTTGTGGTGTGATTATGGCAAACTCGATCTTTGTCTTTTTCAAACTTAATGATTTGATGATTCTGAAACCTGCCTGTTCACACTTCACTATGATTTCTGGTTACCATGTTAATACTACTTACGTATTTTGGTAATAGCAGTATGTTTTGCTTTAATCTTTCCTGGAAAAGTAACAGGGGATTGATTTCACTTTCTTAGCTTAATCTCTTCCCATTCAAACAGTATACTAAACCAAAATGTTTAAGATTTGATTCCTTGGAGATTGTTGTAGGGCAGTTGCAGAATACTGTATGGAGTCTTTTAAATTTAAGACCTTGATTTTCAAGTACAGTTCAGTAAAAGGACAAAACTGAACCAATACGTGGTAACTAATATCTGGTAATTTACTGCAGTGCAATAAAAGGACAAAATGAATTGATAATTCAGCTGTTTAAAGAAAATCATTTTGCTAATATCCAGGCCAAATTTTTGAGTTTCTATTTCAAGTCCATATTTAGATGCAACAACAAGATAGTCAACTTTCAAAATGGCCATGTGTTCAATAAATAATTCAGTATTTCTATAGCTGGACTTCAGTGGCATGAAATATGCTTAATATAACATACGATGGTCCACGAAGTTGTATTGTTCCATAGTATAGATGTAACCTCAGCCTCTGTCAGTGGCCATTTTATATATCCTATGTTTTTAATTCACTCCCGGAATTACAAGCGTGGCTGCAGCGTCTCCTTGGTTTGTACTTCAACCCTTGACTCAAGTTACCATTACAAGCTCTTGCCGGAAGGTGATAAGAATGGGTGGCTGGGGTATGTGAATATCATGCAGTCAAAAGCATTCCAAGCTTGTGTGTGTGTAATTCTCTGTGGTTAAGGCATCATGGCCAAATTTGGTGACTTCACATCACTTTTTTTTCTACAGTTTTCTTATAAGTGTTGAATTGATATTACAAAGCTGGCCTGCTGAATTCAAGGTTATGGTTTTCTTCTTCTAATTAACTCTGGATTCTTGAAGTGGCTGAGAGACTGCTACAGCATGCAGGTTGCTTGAGTACAGAAGTTTCTTACCTAAATATGTTGGTGAGGTGAAGCACAGAAAAGGGTGGGTTTTTTATTATAATTTTTTCTACCTTTCTACCCATTATACCCAGACAGCGTTTCTACCATGACTTTGTTCTGGTACCCGTCAGGCTCTAGGGAGGCCAATATGTCTGCTGTTGCAGAGCAGAAGAGCAAGTAGGAGATGTGATGTTCCTAACATAAATCTGTTCAGCCCTGTTGCTTTTAGCAACACAATCATTACCAGTTCAGATTGAGGGTTCTTCAGGCCTAATATCTAATGAATCTTTCTGCCTAGTGCACAGTGGGTTTCTCCTTGAACTCACTCATTTAAAAGTCTTGCAGCTGCATCCTTTGAAGTTCCACAAGTCTACCACTGACTTTACTATTTGTTTTTGACCTGGTCCTATCTTTATTTGCTGGTACCTTACTATGCCAGACACTTAACAGTTTAGCCCCATGGATCTTCTCCATGTTATTGATAATTCTGTTTACTTCATTTCTCCCTTACCTATCTTTGACACTAAGGCATCCTAGCCAGTTCATTCTTCATATAGGTTCTGTTTTGGATCATCTTTGCACTTTTGAACCCCTTCCAACTCCACTGTCATTTTAGAAATGAATACCACTGATACTGCATGCAAAATGCAGTATTACATACAGTAGGTGTACAGTGATCATTCCTAACACTTATTGACTTGATAAAGATGGGGCCGAGTCAGGAAACTTTGATGCTTTTCCTGGCTCACTTCTGCACTCACTTGGCTTCCTGATTTCTGCTTTTTCTCTGAACTTTTATGCTGGTGTGGCTAAGTGTGCATTCTCTCAGGGAGAAGGATAGCTAGCATAGTGACTGAGACTGCCTCTGTTGGGGAGCAAGATGGGCTGATGGGGAGTGTCCTCAGTAATTTTCTCTTGCCAATTTTGTTGGTATGAGAAAGGAAAGTACTGCTGCTTGTCAATTTCCTTATGCTGATGGAATTGCTTTATTTTTTTCTGGTAGCTTGATTTGAATCATGTGTAGATTTAAACTACCTATAATAAAAAGTGGAGTTTTAATAGAATTGTTAGACATTATAGGCTCACTTAAGATATCTGTGCAGACCTTTTAACGTGGAGCCCTAAATGCAGTGAGGACCAGAGTTATAAAAATCTATCAAATGGTCACTGCTAATTCCAAATGATTATAAAGTGCATGAATATCTTTGAAGTTGATAACTTCTATTCTACATATATTGATAATTAATAATTTGAGAAATATTTTACTTGTCATAGCTGATGGCTCCATTATATTTCTTAGCAATTCTTATTATTCAGCCTTTACATCGCCACTCGGTTTATGTCTGTTCTTAAGTTATGTATATGCTTTCCCTTTCCCTAGAGTTTTTTTAAAGGTAAACTTCTTTTGATTTGAAAATAGTCCTTCAAACTCTTTTCTCTGAAATTTTGATGTTCATTGAGAATGAAGCGGTAATCAACCAAAGACTGTTTTTGAAACTTATAAGGGGAATCTTTTTAAAAGATGCATTCTTGTGGAAGTGTGTAACAAGTAAGTAGTTCGTTATAGATATTTAGCTGAGCCATATTTGTAACAGTAATTAATGATTGATGCATTAATTCAGACTTGAGGAGCAATGCCTACTTCTTTTCCAAGAGAAGACTTCAGAATATTTATGTTGGAGACTTCTAAAAAAACCTTTTAGAAATAACTAGCCAGATGGATCCAGAGAATGCTTATGCATGTCACATATGTCTAACGCCTTTCCTTCCCCTGGGACTGAACTAGATTACATCATATTTTATGGTTACGGGACAGAATTTTAGTGGAACTTAGCCATATGGTTGAGTCATCTGTTCTCTTCAGTTTTGGAAGGATTATACTAGCATCTTCAAAAGGCTGTTAAATTTATTGGCCTCTTTTAACCCATAAAATTTGGAAACCTTCTGCTGTTTCTGGCATTGAAAAACACCCAATTTTCAGCTTATTTATACAATTTGCAATTATTAATTGAATATGTTAAAGTTGCTGTTAGGGGGTACAAAAAAGATGCTCATATTGTAGGTTAATCTGGCTTTTAATGTCTTGTGAGATGGAAGCAATCTCAAATGTGCATAATGAGGATTCTTAAAAAATATACTTTCTTTGCATTTTTGTCATGACAAAGCTCTTAGGATATATCTCTTCTTCCTTACAGTCTTAAAACCCATTAAAAATCTTTGATCTCTTTCTCTCTCTCTTCACCTTGTCACATAAGTTATCAAAAAGCATGAATTTAACTCTCAGGTGACCATTTGCTCCTGGGAGTAGTCAAAATTCAGCAGTTGTTTATTCATGGTCGTTGTATTAGCTGCTCTCTGCAGAATCCAGCATAGCCTTGGTGCGCAGTCTCAATTTTTGAAAAGTATGTAAACAGGATGTAACAGGGAGTGTGAATATTTGGGAGTATTTGTCAGACCACTCACAAGCATCAAAGCGGAACAATGGCTTTAAGGGACTGTTTAATGAGATTTACATTATTACTGTACTTTCTTTTTTTCCTCATTTCAATACCTCTGTGGGCTGGGTAAAGAGGTTCCAGCTGTAACAGGGATGTTTTTGATAATGGGTAAGGGGCTAATAGCACAGTCAGCCCCACTTACTTTACGTGGGATTGTGTGCTCTGTCTCCACAGAAATGCTGAGCACTGTGCTGCCTTTCAGGATTTTGTACTTTCAGCATTTTTTCATTGCAGCTTTTTAGTTCACAGTGACTTTTTCATGGAAAGATGACAGTCTCCAGGTAGTTTAGCTGAACTCTCATAATCCAGAAACTGTGCATGGAGCTTTTGAAGAGATCACAATTTGAGACAGGCAGCCCTGGGAGAATTCCTTAATGTAGCAGTCGGTATTCCTCACTGCATCAAGACTGCACAGTCAAACCATTGCCAGCCCTAATCTCTGCTAATGGTAAATAGTTTGTGGCATGCAAGTGTAATTTGGTTTAGGAATAATTATTAGGAGCTGAATGAATGTTTTTAAATGAAAAATAACACACAGAATTGTGATTTCTGTTGTTTGTGTGAATAATCCTAGAGTGTCTGGTGAGATGGAGGTTATCCAAATGAGCAAGAGCATGATAGTGATAGTGCTCAAGTAAATTGCACGTAGATGAGAATATTTAGATGAGAATTTTGGGTTCTTTAAGTGTAGGCTAGTCCAATAATACTGAGCTGCATATGGCAGGCAGCATATGGCTTGATCACTGAACTGACAAGAGTTAAACTCCCCAATACCCTGGGGCAAATAGCTGAGTTTCCACCGGCTGCCTGAAGGATAGTTTGATAGCTGCAGCCCTGATGGGATGAAGGATGAGGTCATCTGTGCATGGCAAACAGAAAATCTGCATAAAGGGCATGTGATGCGTTATTCACTCCTGTAAAGAAAAGGGCTACTTCAGCAGATGAGCTGTTTCTTCTTTATAGAAGAAATGGACCCAGGAGGTGTTGGTTTACTCTCAGCTAAACGTGATCTAGAAGTGTGCTCAGGTTGCCAAGAAGGCCAATGGCATCCTGGCTTCTATCAGAAATAGTGTTGCCAGCAGGAGGAGGAAGGTGATCATCCCTCTCTACCCAGCTCTGAGGAGGCCGTACCTTGAGTACTGTGTTCAGTTTTGGGCCCCTCACTACAAGAAAGACATCGAGGCCCTGGAGCGTGTCCAGAGAAGGGAAGTGGAGCTGGTGAGAGTATATGCCTAAATGACTCTTTGATTGTCCTTCTGCGCACTGATGCAAGTTAAAACAGATAAGCTTGGCCTGCTACTTTAATATTGGATTTTTGAGACCCAATAAATATTAGATCTACAGGTCAGTCCATGACACAAATCTGTGTCAGTAGTCTGTTGAAGATCAGACAGATAGTGAAACATTTTTGCTTTCTTCTGTAGTCGTGAAGTACTTTTAGAGACTGAGTTGAGCCCTTAAAAGACTCCAAACAAAATAATTTCTTGGCATAGGGATAGTCTCTATGTATGCACTGTGTTTAGTTTGGCAATATCATGGGTTTCAGAATATGAGGCTATAACCCAGTAACAGTGGATAAGTCATTACAAGAGGGATTAATTCAAATGTAAATAAACTGTTTATCTACTCTGAATAGTTTTGAGGTTTTTAGCACAGGTTTTGTTAGGAATTATGAAATTTTATTGCTTTGTGGGAGCTTAGTAAGTATCAAAAAGAGTGTGAATTGGTTTGAAAAGCAGCCATCCAAGACGTTTTCTGATGCTTACAGAGAATATTAAAATGGTGGAGTTTTGTCAGGTAATCTACGCAAGCTTGGTTAGCAGAAAGACAAAACAAAGCAAAATGGAAACAACTTTCATTATGAGCTGTTGCTATAAGGTAGACATTTGTAAGATTAAAAACAAGGTGATCTAGTGACTTGTACCTTACAGCAGTAGTAATATTAATCAGTTTGTGTGATTCCTGACTTGGAGCAATTCTACTTGATGCTTTTTCTTGTCTTCAGACTTCATAATTAGCCTTTGTCTCTCTGTTCCATTATTCTATTTGCAGAATAATGGGGAGGAAAAAAGGACGATAGCCCTGACATTAATGAAAACCACCTTTATGCAGAAGTGGAACATGAGCAAAGATTGGAAAGGTTTGGAAGTAGGCAGGAGAAAACATGGAGTCATTTGTCAACAGAGTGCCAGTCCTAGGAAGTGAGATAATGTTGCAGTTGATTGTGTTTCAGCATGGGTGGATGTCCTTTTGCTTGTCTGAAAGCAAGCATATCCATCAAGAACCTGTGGTCTCTGACTAAATTCACTGGTCAGCAGAAACTTGAAAATGTTTCTGAAGATCTGAGTAGATACAGTGAGCTTAGGTGCTGAAAATAACTGGTGCTGATTTTTGAGAATGGTCTGCTAAGGAAGTAGTATGTGTACAGCATTGTATGTTCAAAGCTCACTGTCTGGAGTTGAGATGGTGATAAGAACACAGAGTTTAGAACTATGTCTTGGTCATTAGGCACACTCTGATCCTCAGAGTCCGTTGTATCTTACGGAGTATTGCAGAATGGAAGATAGTCAGCGTAATAGCTAAATAAACAAGCTTTGCTTGCAGATTGTTGGCAGTGTCCCTGTACCCTTCAGCCTGTTTTTCACTGAAAAATACTTAACAGATAAAAAGTGAGATTAGATTGTCTAACCAATTTCAAATCTCAGTTTCTTTATTCCAACTGAACATAAAGCAGTTGTATAACAAAAATCCTGAGGACTTGAAAGATTAAATGTCCTTTATATGAGTTGCAGTTTGACCTTGATACTAGGTAAAAATCTGTTAATTCAGTAGTTCTTCAATCTTAAAACTTCATTAGAAAGCAGTTGTCTTCAGGCCTGTCATGCTGAAGATCACTTCTATTTATAATAATAATAATAAATTATTATAAGTGTATAATGTATAGTGTATATTGTATAAGTGTATAATATGTGTGAGGAAAACCTGAGGATTCTCTGTGGTCTTCGGCTAACAATTAAGGAGGTAGGGTTTTTTGTATAGGTTTTCGGTTTTTTTTTTAAGCCTATGTTCTGATACTCCATGGATTTATTTTATTGGGTGTTTTTTTTGTTTTTTTTTTTTTTGAAGGGCTGACATGCTCAACAGTAAACAGAAGTCTGTTAGTTTCATTTTGGTTTTAGTAACATTTACATAATAATTTCAAGATAAGAAGAACTGTTATCTGAGTGCATTGTAGCTCAAATCCTTAAAACTATGATTGAAAGCAGAACAATGGGAGATGATCATTTCAGAGAGGAGTTTTTACTTTTTCCTTGGGTCCTTTTCAGGCCATTCTGTGGTTCTGTGATTCTTGGCTGCAGTGACCATGAAATGATAGAGATCAAGATCTTTAGGTCGTCAAAGAGGGTTTACTGCAGACTCACTGCTCTGGGCTTCAAGAGTGCATACTTCAGGGATCTACTTGACATGGTGTTGTGAGAGAAAGCCCTGTAGGGAAGATGGGCCCAAGAAAGCTGGTCAGTATTCAAAGGACCATCTCCTCCATGCCCAAGAGCACTGCATCTCAAAGAGAAAGGAAGACGGGGAAGAATGCCAGGAGGCCTCTGTGGATCAATGGGGAGCTCTTGGGCTTATTTGAGCGCAAAAAGAAAGTCTATAGGGAGTATAAGCAAGAGTGGGTTAGCTGAGAGGAATGTAAAGAGGCTGCTAAAGCACCCAGAGACCAGGTTAGGAAAGCTGAAGCCCAGATAGAATTAAATTTAGTGAGATACATAAGGAGAAACAAGAAGAATTTCTACAAGTATGCCAGTGATAAAAGGAAGGCTAGGGAAGATGTGGGCCCTCTTTGGAAGGAAACTGGAGAGCTGGTTATGAGAGATGTGGCGAAGGCTGAAATGCTCAGTGACTTCTTTGCCTCAGTCTTCTCCAACAAGGGCTCTAGCCACATCTCCCAGGCTGCAGAAAGCAAAGGTAAGAACTTGGAGAAGTCCACCCACCAAATGTTCAAGGTTCAGGATCATCTAAAAACCTGAAGGTGCACAAGTCCGTGGGACCTGGTGAGATCCATCCACAGGTTCTGGGGGAACTGGCAGATAAAGTCACCAAGCCACTGTCTATCATATTTGAAAGGTCATAGCAGTCAGATCAAGTTCCCACTGATTGGAAAAGGTGAAACATAACCCCCATTTTCAAGAAGGAAAAAAAAAGAAGATTCAGGAAACTACAGGCCAGTCAGTCTCACCTCTGTGCCTGGCAAGATCACTGAATAGATCTAAGGCAAGTGGAAAATAAAGGTGAGGTGATTAGTGGTAGTCAGCATGGCTTCACCAAGGGCAAATCATGCTTGACATACTTGGTGGCCTTTGATGATGGAGTTGCATCATTAGTGGATAAAGGAAGAGCAACTGACATCATCTAACTAGACTTGTGCAAAGCATTTGGCACTGTCCTTGTCACTGAAGACATCCTTGTCACCGAATTGGATAAAAATGGATTGATGTATGGATCACTTACTGGATAAGGAATTGACTGGATGGTCACACTCAGAAAGTTGCGGTCAATGGCTCAGTGTCCTGATGGGAACTGATGGCAGGTAGTGCTCCTCAAGGTTGGTACTGGGACCAGTATTATTTAACATCTTTCTTGGCAACGTGGACAGTGGGATCACATGCGCTAGATATGAGTAGCATTTGAGAGTTGTGTATGTCTCAGCCTGCTTAGTACCCCATAGTGTTCACTAGATTTGGGCCAGCCATTTTCTTTGATCTGGTTGGATTGTATCAAGGCTTCCCTTGCAGTTTCTGGGCTCAGCCTTTTCACTTTCTTACTCTTACAGGAATGAAATCTCACACTTAAGTTATGAAGAGGCCCCAAGTCTCTGCTTTATTAATTGTGCAGATTGCTACCAGTGACCTTATGGCTACCCTACATACGGAGTCTGACTGAAATTTGTCAAAAAGTAACAAGAAATTAGTAAAATTAAATATCTCAGCTAAGTGGTGATCTCTTATATGCATCTCTTTCCATTTTCATGGTCCTCTTGAGTATTCTTGGAACACAGCTCACAAATGGCCACAAATTCCAGTCATGAATTAAGCAATACCGCACTAACTTTTCTCAGCATTTCTTAAATTAATTTTTCTCTTCTGCAAGCTTACAGTTGCAGATGGCCATTTCGATCAGCCTGTTCTCTGCTGATGAAAGACTCTTTTATGTCACAGCACGTAGTCACCTTTTGCTGGGAGACTTTCAGGGCAGTCCTACTGGCTGATAAAAATGCCCTGCTGAGTGACTTGCTGTTCAGCTGTATTATTCTGGGGGTCAGCATGAAAAAACAGCTTTCTTCAGTAATGATCACTTCTTTATCCACAGAAGCTACACAGTGAATGGGTAATTATCAAGGTTTGCTGACAATCTACCATTAGTCCTTTGTTAACACTGGTGGTTCATTCATTTGACTGTTTCCTGCATCCCTATGATGGTTTTTCTCTCCTATTCAAATTGAATTTGTGTTTTGACACAAATATGGTCCCTAGTATCAAACAGACCTGGTTCACTTTGCATACCATTATTCCAACTAGACAGTGTAATAGAAGGAGCAAGAGAACAATTGAATAACACTTCTTGTTCGTAGCAAGTTTCACAGAATCATAGAATCACCAAGGTTGGAAAGAAGTTCACAAGTTACTTGCTTTACCACTACTGTTTCCACTTGTAAATAAATGCTTGTGTAAGCTCTGTGAACTGCAAATGTTTCTTTTGCTATATAAATATAATTGATGTTACTAGCCATCAGTCATCTCAAGTAGGGAATGATTAGCCAAGAGAAGCTGGAAAAGACTTTCTGATATACCAATTATTAATATACAGATAATATCACTATGAGTTACCTTCAAGGCCTTTGTCACACTTTGCCTTTTTGATAACTTAATTAGAGATCAAAACATTATTTGTGGTAAAGTTAATGAACATAGAATCTTTTGGCACAGTGTACAGGGCACTGCTTTAGTGGGGTGTGGTGCAGCAAAGATTAGCTTGCAGTGGCTTTGGTGACTAATGAAGCACCTGGGCAGATTTTGAAAAGTATCTAGGAAATTGCTGGTTCCCCAGCAACTGACAGGGTTCTTGGAGATAGTAGCTTCTGGAGTCTACTAAGCTCTGAATGTCCTGGGAGCTGCTGCCATAGTTTTGGACAAGCTGTTGTTGATAAGTTCAGAAAATGTTGCCATTTTGCAAGGGAGATTTTCACTCACACTGTGCTTGTTTGTTTCTGGCCAATTCAGTCTTGGGAATGGAGGACAGGGGCAAGCTTAAATTACTTAACCACTTACCACTGAGTCCTGGGTTAAATGTTTTCAGATAAGGCATTCTTTTGACAAAAGCCATAGTCTGTTGTTTTAGCTTTGAGAGATGTTTTGTACAGTGAATGCATTCCCTACAATAGCATTGTTCTTAGGACCTCTTGGGAAATCTAGCACATGTGGACTTTTGTGGATGACCTTGCCATGCAGTGGTGTTCAGGGTCTTTGCCATGCAACTGTGACGCCAATTTTTAAGTATTCCTTTCCTTTTCAGACAGCAAGTTGCTGAGTTTGAAGTTACCAGGAATTTCAATTTGCTACTCAGCTTCCCTGCAGTTCTGATTTCAGTGGAGATAACATAACTCTGTCTCCAATAGGTTTGTAACAATGCAAGGTCACTTAAATCATCTCCTGTAGGCTGCATGCCAAAGATAAAGAAACACAGTTGTTGTCCAATTAGTGTTTGCTCAGGTCTTTGCACATGGGAAACACTGTGTACAAGTGCTAAGTAGAACTGTCACCTCTTGTTATATGTTGTTGTTGCTTGCATGGCATTTACTGGTAATCTCAGATAACTGAGAATTAATATTACGATATGATCATGATGAAAAATAAGAAAGTATCTTTCTTAAGCATTTTATAAATTCTTGAGCTTCTCATCTGGAAGCGAAAATGTTCATTTTGTCTGAGAAACAAAAACAATGCTTAAAATAGTTAATGCAATATTTAACTACAAAAAGTAGGTTTTGATATGAAGATTTATCTCTGGACTCAAAACAATTTGCCATCTAAGCATATTGAATGTGATCACAGTGGCAAAGGATTTTTAACACGTAATTCCGACACCATGCAGTAACTATTTGATTATATGACTGTAAGATACTTATAATTCCTGGGTTTGCAGAGGAAATAACTTCTCTGTCTGTGGCTGATGGAGCTGCAGCCAGGACAGTTACTCCTATCTTGAAAATTGTTGATGAAGGCACTGTGTACGCTTTGCTTTTGGCTCTGGTACCATGCCCTTTTTAATGAGTAATCATAAAGCAGTCAATCAGTCCCCCCCGCCTTCTTCCTCACTCCCCAAACCTCAGTCTGACAGTGCCTTGTGAAGGAGTGGCTTCCCCTCCTGAACTTGGCTAGCTCTGTCCTGCAGACTTCTTTCTCAGGTTCCTAAATGTTTAAACATGGAAAATTTTGACTTCTGTCAGCATTACAGTTAGGGCTGTTGGAGGGGGGTGAATTATCTACTCCTTTGTATAAATGCACTCTTGTTAGTAGGAACAGATTGCCTATTTGTTGGCAAGACAGAAAATTTCCTTTCATCTAAAAGCATGCACTTCTTGAGCATTGATCACTATTCATTTCTCTTCATATCCAATGCATCTAATCATGACCTAAATGTAACAGCACACTGATGCTTAAAAAAATAAAGTGGAGAGAGAGCAGCTGGAAATGTGCAATGTAAGATACTAATCCTGCTATATGAAGCTGAAATATGTCTCATTAGCTAATATGTCTCATTTGCATGTTTTTACAAACCATTGTTATTGCAGAATGTTAACTGGGGGACTTCATCTGGTTCTTGTTGAGGAAGGGATAAAGAAAGCTCACATGTATAATCTTTTCCACGGGGATTCTACTAGCTTAGCTACGTGGAATTGTTTGCCTTTAATACCAAACTGCTCATTGTTGTTTTTTTTTTATCTGCATATATCATGGTGTGCCATATTGTTCGGGTTGCTCAATTGACTAACCTGCAAATTTGCAGCACTTTAAAAAACACAAACAAAACATCCTTTGGCTTTATTTCTGACAAAATGCATTTAACTGCTTGAGTCTGAGAGTTTTGTTGCTCTGACACTATACTCAAGAGATTTTCAGAAGATGCTACTGCTGTTCTGTGTTAACATTTAGCTTGTGCCCTATGTGAATATTGCTCACTTCAACATATTTATCAATGATCTGGATGGTGGAATCAAGTACATCCTCAGCAAGCTTGCAGATGACACCAAGCTTGCAGATAACACCAAATTGAGTGTTACAGTTGGTATAATAAAGAAAGGGATGCCATGCAGAGGGACTGGGACAGGCTCAAAAAGTGGGTTTACGAGCACTGAATGAGGTTCAACAAGCCCAAGTGCAAGGTGTTGCGCTTGGGTCAGGGCAATCCCAGATATGTGCACAGACTGGGAGAAGAGCTCCTTGAGAGCAGCCCTGCAGAGAAGGATTTGGGGGTTCTGTGAAGCTGGACATGAGCCAGCAGTGAGTGTTTGCAGCCTGGAAGGCCAGCAGTATCCTGGGCTGCATTAACAGCGGGGTGGCAGCAGGGAGAGGGAGGTGATTGTGCCCCTCTGCTTGCCCTTGTGAGGCCCCAACTGCAGTAATGAAGTACCCCAGGCTCCCAGCACAAGAAGGATATGGAGCTGTTGGAGCAGGTCCAGAGGAGGTAATAAAGATGCTCAGAGGGCTGGAGCACGTCTTCTGTAAAGAAAGGTTGAGGGAGCTGAGCTTATTTGGCTTGGAGAAGACTCCAGGAAGACCTCATTGCAGCCTTCAAGTACCTATCAGGAGCTTATGAACAGGAGGCAGATAGTGATAGGACAAGAGGGAAAGGTTTTAAACTAAAAGAGGGGAGATCTAGGTTAGATACTGGGAAGAAATTCTTTACTCAGAGGGTGCTGAAGCACTGGCATAGGTTCCCCAGGGAAGTTTTGGGTGCCCCATCCCTGAAGGCCTTCAAGGCCAGCTTGAGTGGGACCCTTGGCAGCCTACTCAGGTGGAAGGCAACTCTGCCCATGACAGGGGTTTGGAAATGGATGGTCTGTAATGTCCCTTCCAAACTAAGGCATTTCTGTTATTCTATGAATGCATGTCTAAGCATCTCTGTTGTAACAGAAACATTAATTTATACTACCTGAAAGAAGAAAGTGAAGGAACTGAAGCTTCTGAAGGGCTATTTGGTGGATGATGCTATGCTGCCTGGCTGGAATGTAGTTTTGTCAGTGGGTGTAGATGAAGAAGGAATCACCAAGGAACCTTGTGATAGAGGAGGCAGCATGCGTGGCACAGGCAGCTGAAGAAAATTGCCTTTGAGAAATATTTGGGCTTCCTAGATAAGTGGTGTAGGATGGTTTGTGGGACTGCAGTGGCAAAAGCTTGTTGCAGAAGGCTTAAGAAGTTAAGGTCTCCAGTTACATCATCTGCAGACTACCTCAGTCCTTCCAGTACTCTTGGCTATGGAGAGCATCTCTCATGTTCATGTCGTCCAAGACAAACAAATGGTGCTGCCGCATGATAAGTGATAGCTCAAGATGTTATAGTGGCCTTCCAGTACCTGAAGGGGCCTGCAGGAGAGCTGGGGCAGGACTTTTTATCAGGGCATGTAGTGACAGGAGGGGAGGAAATGGCTTTAAACTGGAAGAGGGTAGATTTAGACTAGAAATTAGGAGGAAATTCTTTACTGTGAGAGCGATGAGACATGGAACAGGTTGCCCAGTGAGGTTGTGGATGCCCATTCCCTGGAGACATTCAAGGCCAGGCTGGATGGGGTTGTGAGCAACCTGGTGTAGAGGGAGATGTCCCTGCCTATAGCAGGGGGTTGGAACTAGGTGATCTTAAACATCCCTTCCAACCTAAAGCATTCTATGGTAAGTTACCACTTAAGTCTTTTGTGGACATTTTATGATAACCACGTCTTGTGGGATCAGAAACAGGCTAATATTGTAAGAGACCCCAAAAATGTTGCAAATGCAAGAGTCATTGCATCTGATTAGGGATCTCTGCTTTCTGATCTACTCTGTGCACCAGTGGCTTTGCAGTTTTTGATTACATGAGTTGCTGTGAAACGCTCACTGACTTAAATTTCTCCAATTTGCTTCCAGCTATGGGTGCAGTGTTTTTCTTTTTCTTTTTCTTTTTCTTTTTTTTTCTGGAAGTATTGTTACTTCCAGATACTTTTTTTCCTGAAGAGGATGGATAATAGAGCTAAAATTTCCTACAGGAGTGGGTATTTTTGAGAGTCTGTTGTATGCCATTTATTTATTTATTAGCTGTCCCTTTAACTTCTGGAATGCATTGTGCAAGGCTGCTGTGGAATGTAGTGGAGAAATGATGATCGGCTACTGTAGGCAGTGGAGAATGGTGATCCCGAAAAAGTCATGTTAGAGA
>JAOWBP010000144.1:0-25162 GCA_028571105.1 Tragopan temminckii | reverse complement strand
TGGCTGGCAACCCTGCATGCAGCAGGGAGGTTAAAACTAGGTGATCTTTGAGATCCTTTTCAATCCAGGCCATTCTATGATTCTGTGATTCTACGATTTCAGAATCTCCTAACTGCAGTTATTCCCTTTCCATAAACTTTTCCACTGACTGTTCTTCTCTTTTCACTTCCTGTTCATATATTAGACATTTATGGGAAATCCAAATCCTCACACATAAAAACAACCCAAATATTGGGAAAAAAAAAAAAAAAAAGTAATTTTATTTAAAGTAACATTAATGTATTTTACCAATCTCACAATAATTTAGATTTTATAATCTAGTTATAGGCTTGATTATAATACTACCAAGTATAGAATTTAGTGTAAGATCCTATCTGAAAACTTGAAAACTGCTGTTTCCCAGTAAAATCACTTTTCAGTTATTGTGTCCTTATCTCAGAATAATGCATCTTATTTCACCCTAACTAGACATTATATTAAAAAAAAAAAAAACAACAACAACAACAAAAAAAAAACCTATGAATGCTAATGTAGAATGAAAATATATTGTATTACGTACTCGCAAATCATAATATTTTGTTTTCTTGGAAATTGCATGATGTATTGATACTTACACAGGAAATACGTATTTATTCCTTTCCTCTATGATACGATGACTTTTCCTGATAAGTAAATGAATGCAGTGCCTTGGAAACAAATATTTTGTGTCAAAACTGTGCTTGGTGGAATTTCTTTCAAGCTGATGAACTTGAACTGAGATGAATTTGGCCCTATCAGCAAAACAGTCAGTTTGCCAGATAGTTAGATCAGCAACAATGTTTTATGATGAAAGACAAGAGCAGCTAACGAGGAGGGAAAAAAAAAAAAAAAAAAAAAAAAAAAGGCAGTGGTCAATGAATTACTTTGGAAAAGTATCTTATGGTTTGTCTTGTATTCTCCTGAGGATGTTGTGATTTAACTCAGCAAACAGTTCAGCACTAAATACTCATTTGCTCACTCTGCTCCCCAGTGGGATGGGGGAAAGAATCAGAAAATAAATAAATAAATAAATAAAGTAAGAAATAAAAAAAAAATAAAACTCTTGGGTTGGGATAAAGATGATTTAGTAAGACAGAAAAGGAATGGAAACAAATAATAATAATAGATATATAATTATTAAACAGGTGATGAACTATGCAGTTTCTCACCACCCACTGACTGATGCACAGCCAGTTCCCAAGAAATTATTTCCTCCTTTTACCAGTTTCCCCAAATTTTATCATTTCACATTGTATAAAACCTCCTTTTAGCCAATTTGGGTCAGTTGTCCTGGTTCTGTCCTCTCCTATCTTCTCGTATGTCTCCAGTCTCTCTGCTGGCAAGACAGTAATAGAAATGAATGGAAAAGGCTTTGGCTTACCGTAAAACAGATTCATATCAGCAGTTATGAAAAAAAAAAAAAAAAACCCTATCCCAGACAAAACCAGGACAGTATTAATCATGCTATTTAGTCCTTCAGTAAATTTGTACTTTTTGAAGTTATTAGAAATAGAGAAAGATTAAAGAAATTAAATGGCATTTGAAATAAAAATGAAACCTAAGCATAACGTGAGGAGACTTTTGTTCCCTATTCTACAAATGTTAGGGTAGTCATCTTCTTTAATATGTAACTGGACAGTGCAAAGAGGTGGATGCATCTAGTGCCCATCAGGCTGAACCAGGACCTGATGGTCAAATTGAAGAGAAATAAGAAAATACACAGAGAGTGGAAACAGGGGCATATATCCGGGGAATTGCAAGAGGAGGTTGTTAAGCTGTGTAGGGTTGGTCAGGGAAGCTAAGCCCCAGCTTGAATTAAACTTGGCAAAGGATGTCAAAAAGAATGAGAAAGGCTTCTACAGATACCTGAATCAGAAAAGGAAAGCACAGAGAGGCATAACCCCTAGTGAGTGACACATGCAGGCTGGTAATAACAGACAAGGCTGAAATACTTTACAAATTTTTTCCTCCATCTCCCCTGATAGCTGCTCACCACACAGCCTTCATACATTTGTTTTGGTAGGAGGGGATCAGGGAAGCAATGTCCCTCCCGCTGTAAGTGATGATTAGGTTTGTGATCACCGGAGGAACCTGAACATCCACTAGTCTTTGAGTCCTGATGAGAGGCATCCCAGACTTCTAAGGGAATTGAGCGATGTAGTTGCCAAGCCTCTCTCAGTGATGTTTGAAAAGTCATGACAAATAGGTTAAGTCCCCGCTGACTGGAAAAATGGAAACATCATACCTGTTTTTACAAATGGTTAAAAATATGACCCCAGGAACTACTGACCTGTCAGTCTCACCTCTGTTCCAGAAAAGATCATGGATCACATTCTTCTGGTAGCTCTGCTGAGGCACATGGAAGGCAGGGACGTGATACTGGAGAACCAGCACGGCTTCACGAAGGCAAACCCTGCTTAACCAACCTATTGGACTTCCATGATAGTGTCATTTCATCAATGGACAGGGGAAGAGCCACTGATGTCATCTATTGAACTTCAGTAAGGCCTTCAACATGGTACCCCACAATATCCTACTCTCCAAATTGGAAAGATGTAGATTTGATGGGTGAACTGTTCAATGAATGAAGAACTGCCTATAGGATCAATTCCAGAGAGTGATGGTCAATAGCTCAGTGTGTGAGTGAATATTGGTGATGAGTGACATCCCTCAGGGTTCAGTGTTGGGACCAATACCCTTTAATTTCTTCATCAGTGTCATTGACAGTGGGGTCGAGTGCACCTTCAACAAGTTTGCTGATGACATCAAGCTGTGGTGTGTGATCAATACAGCAGAAGGACAGGATGCCATCCAGAGGGACATAGATGGACATAAACAGTGTGCCTAAGTGAATGTCATGAGGTTCAACAAATCTAAATGCAAGGTCTTGCACCTGAGTTGAGGCAACTCCCATTACCAATACAAGCTGGGGGATGGAAGGATTGAGTGCAGCCCTATCGAAAATGCCTGCCAGGACTGGTGGATGGTGAGCTGGACATGAGCCAGCAATGTGCCCCTAAAGCCCAGAAAGCCAACTGTATCCCAGGCTGCATCAAAAGAAGAGTGGCCAGCAGGTTGAGGAGACGATCCTGCCCCTCTACTCTGTGCTGGTGAGGCGTCACCTGGAGTACTGTGTCCAGATGTGGAGTCCTCAGTACAGGAGAGACACAGACCTGTTGGAACATGTCCAGAGGAGGGCCACAAAAATGATCTAAGAGATGGAACACCTCTCCTATGAGGACAGATTGAAAGAGCTGGGGCTGTTCAGCCTGGAGAAGGGAAGGCAGTGAGGTGACCTGATAGTGGACTTTCAGTATATAAAGGGGAGCTCAGGAAGTCAGGGGACAAACACTTTAGCAGGGTTTGTGATGACAGAATAAGGAGAAATGGTTTCAAGCTCATAGGGAATAGATTTAGCTTAGATATCTTTTACAGTGGAGGTGATGAGGCACTGGAACAGGTTGCCCAGTGATGTGATCTAGCTGTGGGTTTCACTGTTCATTGCAGAAGCTTTGGACTAGACGAACTTTAAAGATCCCTTCTTACTATAAGGATTCCATCATTCTATGATTCACAGAATCACGGAATCACAGAATCACAGAATTGTAGGGGTTGGAAGGGACCTCAGAGATCAACGAGTCCAACCCCCTTGCCAAAGCAGGTTCCCTACACCAGGTATGATTCTATTACTCGATTGGGTGTTAGATCTCACCTACGCTTTTTTTCCAGACTGAACCTGAGATGATCTTTCATGTCCCTTTCAGCTTGGTCAGTTTTCTGTTCCTTTGGTGTATTAGCAAGCACACAAAATAATCAAATCCTAAAATACAGTCCTCACTTACAGAAAGGGTGACAGCTAATTCAATATGATGGTTTCCTGAGTGCAGTTATAACCTTGAGAGCATGAGTTTCCTTTGACTAATAATCACATTTTCCAACAGTAAATAGTTACTTGAGAGCATAAACTTTTATGAAACTCATACACAATATTGCAGGTTTGTGTCTAGGGAAGGGAGAGGTGAGGAGTTTCTCTTCATTCACTTCACCAAATTTCATGTTAAATAATTATCTATAGATGTTATCTGTTAATCTTCTATGATAAGGATAATAGAGGTGTTACTGTAACTGACTGATTTTCCATACTGTAAAATTAATTAAGCAGAACAGATGGCCAGAAACTTGTAATGGGCATATTGTAAAGCATCCTTGATATAGTAATATGTAGAGTGTCCAATTTACTCATGGTCCAAATTTATGCAGCAAGATATTGCTACATCAGTAATGACTTACTGAGCTTAATCTAGTCTTTGTATTACTAAACAACAAACAAAAATCATTTCATTCACCCAAGGAGAAGTAAGATTACATCAATATTAGTTTTAAAGAGGGCAAGAGGCAAGGGAAGGTGCTGGGAAATAATGAAGCAGGAAAGGAGAGGGGAGAAGAGGGGAGGAGATAGATTACATTGTATGTAAAAAACATATTATATTTGGATTAGTCACAGATTTTATGCTGTTGTAGTACATTAAAAAAAAAAAAGAAAAGAAAAGAAACTTTAGAAGAAATAAAGGGGGAAAATATTAATGAAAAGGGTAGTAACCTCTACATTTCCTATTGCTGGCTATTTCTGAAATAAAAATACTTATTTGGCAATTTCAGGATAAGTTAATAACACGTTTTATATATTTGTTTCATAGGGATCCAGTAAGATCATGTTGATACGAAGCACATCTTGATAGATAAAAATCCACAATATGCCTTATATTTTAAGCTACGTGTTGTTAAATGCAAAAAAAAAATGTGCCAGGACCACCTTATTGACAAATTTAGCTTTTAAATGCAAGATGCAAATGGCACAAAATATTAACTAGAGTACAGACATAGTGCTGTTAACCCAAGAAATTAATCACTGTGCCAAAGGGTAGTAGTGATCAATGGTTCTATGTCAGGGTGGAGGCCAACCAGAAGCAGTGTCACCCAAGGCTGAACTTGGGTCTATCGTTCTTCAACACCTTCATCAGTGACATAGACAATGGAATCGAGTGCACCCTCAGCAAGTTTGTAAATGTCACCAAGATGAGCGGTGCAGCTGATATACTGGAGGGAAGGGAAGTCATCTAGAGGGACTTGGACGGGCTGGAGAAGTGGGCTCATGAGAAGTTAATGAGGTTCAGCAAGGCCAGCAGTATGTTCTGGCAGCCCAGAAGGCCAATTGTGTTCTGGGCTGTGTTAAAAGAGAAGTGGCCAGCAGGGAGAGGGAGGTGATTATCCCCCTCTACTCAGCTCTTGTGAGGCCCCAGGTGAAGTACTGAGTTCAGGCGTGGGGCCCCCAGTAAAAGGATGTCATAGAGCTCTTGGTATGAGTCCAGAGGAGGGTCACTAAGATGATCAGAAGGCTGGAGCACCTCTGCTATGAAGAAAGGTTGAGGGAACTGGGCTTGTTTAGCTTGGAGAAGAGAAAACTCCAGAGAGACTTCATTGTGGCTTTCCAATACTTGACCATATAAACAGGAGGGGGTACAACTCTTTATGAGGGTGCATAGTGATGGGACAAGGGAGAATGGTTTTAAACTGAGACAGGGATGGTTTGGGTTAGATATTAGGAGAAAGTTTTTCACACAAAGGGTAGGGACACAAACTGGAACAGGTTGCCCAAGGAGATTGTGGATGCCCCATCCCTCGAGACATTTAAGGCCAGGCTGGATGTGGCTCTGGGCAGCCTGGTCTAGTGGTTGATGACCCTGCCTGTGGCTGAGGTGTTGAAAGTAGATGATCTTCGACCATTCTATGATTAACAAGAAAGCATTACCTAGGAGGACTTGAACTGTAATTCCAAAATATGGAACAATGTTCTTGCCCTCTCACAGGCTAATCCTGTTCCCCCTTTTGCATGTTAGACCTGATGATCTTTTGAAATCCTTTCCAAACTCAGCTATTTTTTGATTCTATGTCTGTATGAAAACTCACTGAAGAGCTAACAAACATATAAACTGATCTCTGTCTTAGAGGTAACTTTTTGTCTTAATGTATGTTCTCTGTCTAGAATGAAAATATCAATAAATCTTCCACCAAAACCAAGTGTCACAGAATAGCTCTTTCTGTGAGCTAATAAACTTTTGACATTATGAAGAGTCCTGAGAAAATTAACACTCTGTGTTTAGCAAGGTCTTGTTAGCTTGCCATTATAAAAAGCTCTGAACTGTTGATGCCAGTTCCACATTTACAGTTCTAGTAACAATTAAGGATAATAAAAAGCCATTCTCAAACTTGTAAATGATTAAAAGGACAAAGGCCTTTAAATGGGCATTTTATATTGGATAAGTGGGGGATGAAGTCTTCAGTAATTCCTCGTATTTCATGGAGACTTGGCCTTTCATGAATTCATCTCAGTGTCATATTTCATACATATTACAGTATCGGTTCATTAAAATTCTTGATGCAGCACTGAGCCTGGTCAGGCTGAAATGGGGCTGACAAACCTCATGTCTGCCACACAGATAACCAGATCTTATGAAGGTGAAATTAGTTTTCAGGAGCTGTACTGTTCACTTGATTGATTCCGTCTTAGAAATCATATGACTTAATGTTTCCTGCATGGGCTGCTACTGTCATGCAAACATGACCTGATAACACATTGTCAGGAACGCTCCGGAGAGCTAACAGCAATCTAACATCTTTCTACTGAGTGTGAAGTTCCATCTGAAATGTGCATATTTGATAAGCAGTTTCTCTTCTTCTATCTGTCCTTTTCATTTTCAGAAAGTTAATCTTCTTTGCTCCACTGAGTCCTGTGTTGAAACAATCTGGTTCAGAAATGCAGCAGGTGGCTCCATACGGCAGTAGGGAGGCCTACTGAGCCCCTGAGGACAGGCAGGTTTTGCCCCTACCCCTGGAAAGTGGTACAAATACATTGTGTCTCTCATTTTTTTATGAGCAAGGGGATATTTAGTTATCAGTTTAAAGATTCTTTTGAACTCAGTTTTATTACCGTTCAGTCCTTAGGATCAGGATCAGGCACAAAACATAAAACAGTTTTCCCTTTGAACAGAAAATTTATCAGGTGTTCCATGCTATATATGACATCTATTTTTCCCACCTGATCTTTGTATATAATTTTAGGACATTCCAAAACAATTTCAGGCAATGACAACATCATGGGTTATCACAGCAGTGTTTTGTTATACCTTTAACCTTCAGCACTCCACAATTTGAATGTCCGTTCCCATGCTCCCAGGGATACTCTTACCTTTCATAACATACCTGTCAAATCTGTACAATAACACTAGCTGCTTACAGTATTCACGTTGTATCAGTTTCTATATTCACATTCCCAAGTGCCAAACTAATGTGCTTTATGGAAATTTCAGTTCACCGCTAATTAGCTGTCTTCTCCTGCATACAATAATCTTGAATCTGATGTATTAATAAGCTACTTTTTATGTGAAGAAGAAAGGTATCTATAAAGCATCTTTGGAATCACAAAATCACAGAATCACAAAATGGCCAGGTTGGAAGGAACCTCAAGGGTCATGAAGCTCCAAATCTTCTGACACAGGCAGGACCACCAACCTCCACATTTAATACAAGCCCAGCTCCCTCAGCCTGTCTTCATAGGGGAGGTGCTCCAGCTCTCTGTTCATCTTTGTGGCTCTCCTCTGGACCCTCTCCAACAGCTCACTGTCTTTCTAGTATGGGGGACCCCAGAGCTGGATACAGTACTCCAGATGGGGCCTCACGAGGGCATAGTAGAGTGGAACAATCACCTCCCTGTTCCTGCTGGCCACCCCTCTTCTGATGGAGCTCAGGATACCATTTGCTTTCCGAGCTGCAAGAGCACACTGCTGGCTCATGTTCAGTTTTTCATCCACGAGGATCCCCAAGTCCTTCTCTGCAGGGCTGTTCTCAAGGATTTCTCCTTCCAGTCTATATATATGCCAGGGATTCTTCTGGCCCATGTACAAAACTTTGCACTTTGCTGTGTTGAACCTCATTAGGTTCACCCGGGCCCACCTTTCAAGTCCGTTGAGGTCCCTCTGAATGGCATCCCTTCCTTCCACTGTATCAACCACACCACTCAGCTTGGTGTCATCAGCAAATTTGCTGAGGGTCCACTCGATTCCATCATTGATGTCATTAATAAAGATGTTAAAGAACACTGGTCCCAAGACAGACCCCTGGGGGGATGCCGCTTGTTACTGGCCTCCACTCGGACATAGAGCCATTGATCACCACCCTTTGTCTGCAGCCTTTCAACCAATTTTTTATCCATCGAGTGGTCCACCCACCAAATCCACATCTTCCTGATATGGAAAGAAGGATGTGGTGGGGAACCGTGCCAAAGGCCTTGCACAAGTCCAGGTAAATAGCATCAGTTGCCTTCCCTTTGTCCAATGGAGTGACCAATGCCGTCACTCCATCATAGAAGGCCACCAGATTGGTTAAGCACGACCTTCCTCTGGTAAAGCCATGCTGGCTGTCTCAGATCACACACTCATTCCTCATGTGATCTAGCCTGTCGTCCAGGAGGATCTCTTCCATGATCTTCTCAGGCACAGAGGTGAGACTCAGCGGCCTGTTGTTCCCCAGGTCCTCCTTGTTCCCTTTCTTGTAAATGGGAGTGACTTGACCCTTCTACCAGCCATGCGGGACCTCACCTGACAGCCACAACTTTTCAAATATGATGGAGAGTGGCTCAGCAACCAACTAAGCCAGCTCCTTCAGAACCCTGGGATGCATGCCATCTGGCCCCATAGTTACACCTCTCTCACAGTCCTCTGTATAGTAACGTAAAATAAGACATTATCACCTCCTAGTTATAGCCAGCAACAGAACCTCTAGGGAATCCGCCTGGGTTAGAGAAACACATTCCTGGGTCAAACTTAGAAGGCTCATGATCTCTGACCCTACTTGTCCCCCTGAAGAGGTGAGGAAACTTCTTTTGATTGCTGCAGCTTTGTCAGCAACTGTATATTTTTTGTCTGAATTTGTAGATGCTCAAAATAAATTTAAAATCTTTGTTTTTGTTGTTTTCACATAGGTATTTCATTGAAGGATAACAAAAACAACAAAAAAAAGGATCAAGTGTCTCTGTTTTAGCGGAAATACTAGATAACGCTACATAATATGACACACCATAACTCCATGGAAGTGATTACAGTTTATTATTTACTGTTTAAATTTTTGAAATAATAGAATCATAGAACTGTGTGAGTTGGAAGGGGCCTTCAAAGTTCATCTAGTCCAACTCCCATGAAAAGAACAGCGACAAGTAAAGCTTGATCAGGTTCTGATTTATCAAAAATTAGCCTTGAGCACTTTAAAACTTTCTACTATTTTCATAGTAATGACATTAAACTTCTCTCAAAAAAATTTTGGTTAACTGTAACACACAGGAAACAAGCAAACAGTATTTCAATATTTTGATTGTTCTCTTCACATCTGTTTTCCTATGACTGTGCAATTATAGTGAATCAGTTCATGGAGTTTTCTGCCTTGTGAGCTGTGTGCTTCAAGTGGGAAAACAGGAAGAGGTTGCCCAGCACACAGACCTTTTTCTTCTTCCAAATATTTGGTATAAGTCTTCTATCTCCATCAAGAGCTTGATTCAAATTGCAGGATTAGACAAGTGGAATGCTTCTTCAACTTAACTCAACTTAACTTGAAAAGACAACTTTCCCAGCAGGCTATTTTACTAATATACAATAATTAGGAGTCTGCTTAGAGGCTGGAGAATATAACTCTATGCCATATGCACTGTACAAAATCCTCTCTTACAAATTCATAGTTCTTCTACACATTATTTAATGAGTGCAGTCTATCTGCACTGCACTCTGACGAGTCCAGCTGAGCGGAAATAGGAAGCAAGAGCTGCCTTTCTAAGTATTGGAAAGAGGAGAAAATAGAAGAATGAAATGAAATTATACTTTATTTCCATTCCAATCTATAAGAGTGACTTGACAGTAAGATCTCTTAAAATTATTTTGAATGCTTCTTGAGTTGAAAAATATTTTGAGACAGAAAGTAGAGTTAAAAAGTGCAGCAAAGTACAAGAGAAGAGGTACCCTCCCCATTAATCACACTGACTACTAAAGCCACCCATTTTCTCTCTCCAAACTCCTTTTAAAAGAGACATTTATAGTAAAATGGTCCACGTTCTTCTAAATTAGCCAAGCCTATTTAGCTATCAAACCATTCCTATTACTTTCCATTCGCTAATAAATTTTCCACATTCATTTATTTGCAGACATACTGCATAAAACAGAGTACTTTATCACAGCTTGCATAAAATATTTACATATAAGTTCCCCATATGAGAAAAAAAAAAGTCCAAATTGAAAATAAAGTCTTAAAAAAAAAAAAAAAATGACACTAGGAGACAGTGAATACTCTTAAAACTAAATTTCTAGCAGTATTTCTGAAAGCTATGAGAATGCCACATTGCATACTGTCAATCGCTGGTCAAAAATCAGGCTAGACAATTAAAATACTCAGTGAACTCACTGCTCAGAGTTTTTCAAATTACTCCAACTCAAGAAATGTGACAATGTAGTCTTCATGAGATAATAGAATCAGGGAACATTGCTTTAATTTAGGAAGCAGTAGACACTGTTGATTCTGTCATTTTGGATGATTGATCTCCCGCCACATTATTCAAGTCTGAGTGATCCTGATAATGCCCATTTTAGCACTCCAAATCATTCTTTTTCGATTATTTCAATTTCTGACTTAAGTTTGAGTGGCCTCTAACGCATTTACACCATATATTTTTCATATGAGAACTTTAGATAGATGCACATCGCTAAAAATGCACCAGACAGCCTCAAACCCAGGAGTTCCTCTAAGGTAAACATGGCAAAGTCTTGTTTTGTACCTAAATGGACATCATCTTCCCTAAACTAGGACATTTATTAGAAATTCTTCCACTATTGGACTGTTAGAGGCTGCTTGTACTTTAGATTTTGGAGATTTCCCACCATTTATAGTGCTAAATTTTAGTCCCAGGAGCACCCACTTGCTATTTCAAAACTTTCAAATGCCTTCTCAAGTTCCTTACAAAGTCTTAAGTGTTAGCAAATAGTTCTAAATCTGAAGTTAGTATCATAACAATAGCTACATACAGACATGCAGAACAGTGTGAAATCTCAGTGTTGTCTTTTGACTCCCTAACTGGTCTCCCAATTGCTTTTACATAACTGTCAGCTAATGTGAACATACTTAGACTTTTGAAAATCACTACTAGAAATATACTAATTGTATTTATAAAAGCTGGATGAATTTCTAGTTATTTGGAATAGTGTGCATTTGTACTACTCCCTTGGTTTGAATTCCTGGATTTTTACTCTTCCAGCAACAACTAAAACATCAGTGTATTATCAGTATTGTTCTTATTCTACAGACTAAATATTATATCATAACAGAAAATGTGAAGAAAAGTCAACTCTGTCCCAGCTGAAACCAGGACATGTACGCACAGAATGGTGACCTACAGCTCTGTTCTCTTGAATCTGCTTGAATATGTCACTTAAACACAAGCATAACATAAAACACACAACTATTTTAATTGTATGCAAGCAATGGCTAAAACAGAAGAGAAAGCTTAGCACCCTGTTTTCCATCTCAATAGGGCAAAGTAGCTATGCCTCATGTATTGCCTTCTTTTTTCCCAATAGTTATATTATTATAGCACTTAAGTATTTTCAGGGTTGATCGTGAAGCATTTCTCAAGCTTCACCTCATGAAGAGAAAGCTGCTGAGCTGCCTGACTAGAAATGTCCTCTTTGTTATTTTCTACACAAAACCTATTTCACTAATCCTACCTTTCCCTTCCTTGACATTGAGATGTATGTATTTGTCATGGTTTTATGACTTTTGGTTATCGGTATTCCACATCATAACATCAGGTAGTGCAGTGGGAGTAAAAGTGTTAATGCCCCAGTTCTGGGTACCTGTTCCAGAAGAGAAAAAGAACTACATTCCCCAGAAGACTGTTCATCGTGTTGTTATCATTTCTGCTCAGGAGAAACAGATGTAAGGCCTAGGTAGGTCATCTGATGTGCCTTCTGATGTCAAGCTCTCCTCCTTACTGCTCAATCACACTGCACATCTCACCTCAGCATTATGGTGAGGTCTATCCACCTTTCGGACACTCTCTTTCATTATATTTGATTTATTAGCTTCAATTCTAATTATATTGTATTATAGTGTGTTATCTTGCATTCCGATACCATATTCAGTAAATTAGTTTGTTTCTCCTCAGATCATTGCTGCTGTTTTTTAATTATTTTGGGGTCCCCTGTTTCCATTTTCTGGAGGTGCAGATTCGTGAAATCCCTCTGCACCACTAGTCATGGAAACGGGCCAAACCAGCCTGTAAACCATTGACAGTATTTTTTCTCCTCCCACATACTATTCAGTCTGCATTTTTCTAACAAGTCACTGTATGACTAGATATTACAATGCTATTACATTTCCCTGATGATGTTCCAGACCTCCTAGTTCAGGAGTTACTTTTCCCAAAGGCTCAGGGAATCTTTTGTAGAAAAGGCCAAGTGGGAATGCAGTGACTTTGTTTTGTTATTTTCTCACAAGATTATATTCTGGTTTCTACTCTACCAGAAAAGGTTCTCAAGCTACTTCGGCAACCTGTGCATCAAGAACTATAAGAAGAATGCAGAAAATGTACAGTATTTAATTCAGGATGCAAAAGCATTAAAAAAACATTTCCTTATCCTGTGAGTTTTTGTAATGATTTACTGTAAAGATTTACATAAAGATCTAAAAGACACTTCACTTGCAGCTTCTCTTTGTAACCATTCATAACATGGACACAGTATATGATCAACCTACTAAGCCCATTTAAACTACCAGTCTACCCATTCCACCTAAAGAAAGATAAGAATTGACATATGAAAATAAAATCAGAAAAGTTCTGCAGCACCATAGAACTTACTGCCCCTATTTTACATTTCTTTCTACTTCTTCCCTTTCCTCATCCTTCTCTCTCTCTATATATATATACATTGAAAAATATATTCAGTAAAGAACAATGTGTGTGGAAACATACTTATGCACTCAAAAACATGTCTGTGTTAACAGTTTACAGGCTGGTTCAACCTAGTTCCATAACTAATGGGGCAGATAGACCCACAAATCCATGCTTCAGGAAACTGAAAAAGGGAAAAGGGCAAAGGGTAGGGAAGTGGGCTGAAAAACAAAACAGCAGTGACGACATGAGGAGCAAAACTAATTTACTAAATAAGATATTGGAATCCAAGATAACATGATATAATACAATATAATTAGGATTGAAGCTAATAAATCAAATAAAATGACAGTGCCCCAAACCCATTTCTCTAATGCTGAAGGTGAGATGAGCAGACGCTGCTAGGATGAGCAGAAAGGGAAAAGAGGAACATCTCAAGATATGCGAATGGATTTATCATTACTTCTGAATGGAAAATAGAAATGTAAACTCCCCTAGGGTATGTAGTTCTTTTCTTCTCAAAGCCAGGTACCCAGAGCATTAACTCTTTAACTCCCAGTGCACTACATGATATTATGATGTGGAATACTGATAACAAAAAATAATAAAACCATGACAACCTGTAAATAGAGACAGTGAAAAAGCTGAAGTCCATCATTTATTTATTTATTTATTTGCTTGTTTGTTTGTTTGTTTATTTACCATCCTACTCAGGAGAAAAATTCAAGTAAATGCAAACACTCAAAAATTATGCACTGATATCATTAACCTGAGTCAATTGTTGTGAAGCTAGAGCCACAAAAGCTTCTTTAGATATTTGTGCCAAGGTGCTTCAACACTGACTTATTGATCAGTGAACATATCTTGGGCAGTGTTCTGTAAAAAAACAGTCTATGTGGGCTACAAAACCTAGACTGTTCAAGTCTGCAAGGACTTTGCCATTCACATAATAAAGACTAAAAAGGAAAACTCTAAATTTCTTGTGAAGGAAAACAGAAAACTTGAAGCATTTAGAAGTAATAAGATGATTGTTGGAGGCGAACTGATAAGACTGAAACAGGAGAGAGTGTACAAGTGAAAGAGGAACAGAGAATTTTTATTTTCATATTTGTCAACTGCAGTGGGACTGTATTTGGAGGCAAATAATGACAAACACATTTTTTTTCCTTAGTTATGATTAGTTTATTTGGACATTCATCCACTCGTTACTAGCTTTGTATGTTTTTTCAACAGTAAATGCCTAGTACTCAACTCACAAATTAGCCAGGTTAGAAAGGGTCTTAGATTCATGCTAGTGTTGAATTAACTTTATACCTCCTCAGAAATGGCAATGAGCAAAGCAATTATGGCAATAAAAACAGTGAAAATACATAAAAGTAATGCCTCCTATTTATTCCCATGGAAATTTCAGCAGATACAGAAAGCACTATAATACTGTTTGATAGAGCAAATTCTCAGCTACAAAACACTGTTTTGCAACATAGTCAATTCCAGCAGCCATACATTTTCATCAGCAATGAAAAGTGCCTGCATGTCGCACTTGTAAGCACTTGCACCAATGGAGGTGACACACTGTCTCTGTTTCAGCCACTGCTGAAACTCATCACCCACCACCACACTGCACTCACATACACTGTTTGGTCTCCATAAATGTTCAGCATGCACTGATGAACGTTAGTGGGTGCCATTTATTCCACATGCAAGAATTCAATTCCACAGCTTTGCTCCATACATACTTCTGTGTCAGATGCCATTTTGTCAGACTGCCCTTCTATTGCTATTGTTTATTTCACTCCAATTTATAGGATGGGGAGGAGGTTCTTTGATATATGTATACCCGACGTGAGATTAAGAAACAACAGTTCAAATGTTGGTCCGACCAATTTATTACAAATCCTAATCAGGGAGGTGGGGAAGGGGAAGATGGACGCTATTACAAATTAGGGTGATGGGGAAGGGAAGAAGGGTGATAGAAAAGAAAGGGAATAGAAGCAAGGAGTTTCTATAGGAAGCAAGAGGGATATGGTCACCACCATGGGTCCAGCATGGCTCATAGTTCAGTCACTGATCTTCAGTAGAGATGGGTCGTTGGGCGTTGTTGTTCCATTGACGACGGTGACCACAGCAATGATGGCGAACAATTTCCAATGGCAGTACAAATTTATTTTTAAGTCCAAAGTGGTTGAGTCATCTCTCTTTGGAGTGACAGCTCAAATCCAATGTGGTTGAGTCACCTCTCCTTGGAGAGGCAGCTTCTGGCTCTGGAATCTCAGCAGAAACTCCTTTGTTCCCATCTTCTGGGCCTTGCCAGTGGATAAGAGGGAGTAGGGATGCCAACCTGCCTCCTGTTTCTCACAGGACGTGATGGTATCATTCCCCAGTTTTCCCATGCCAAGCTGGAGCTATTTAGTCACAGGCCAGATCTTCCACCAGCAAACACTCCTGAGCGCTCTCTTCCAGAGGCAAACAGCTCTGGAGGAAGGTGCTTTCAAATGTCCACAAAGTGATGTCGATTGTCACACGGTAGCACCCACCACTTGCCTCCTCAATAAATCAGTTAGGGTCTTATCACAAGAAATACCTCAGGAAGCAAGCTTTGAGCCAGAAAATAAAGAAGGGTTCTCACACTGTTACATGGCAACAACATGTTAAGAAAATATTGGCAGAAAGGTTCAACTTCTACTGCCATACCACCAACATCCACGAAACTGGGAGGAGTAGCTGACAAGCCAAAAGGCCATGCTGCCGTACAGTAGGACTTAGACAGGCTGAGGAGTTGGGCAGGAAGAAATTTATTGAAAAGTAACAAGGGCAAGTATAGAATCTTGCAACTCCGGGTACCAGTATTGATTGGAGTCTGACATATTAGAGAGCAGCATAAGGGAAACAACCCTGGGGGTCCTGGTGGACAGCAGGATGACAATGAGTCAGCACTGTGCCCTTGTTGCTAAGAAGGCCAGTGGCATCCTGGGGTGCATTAGAAGGGGTGTGGTTAGTAAGTCAAGAGAGGTTCTACTCTGCCTCAACTCTGCCCTGGTGAGACCACATCTGGAATACACCTGGAGTCCAGTTATGGGCCCCTCAATTCAAGGACAGGGAACTACTTGAAAGAGTCCAGTGCAGAACCACAAAGATGATTAAGGGAGTGGAGAATCTCCCTTATGAGGAAAAGCTGAGGGAGTTGTGTCAGCATGGAGAAGAGAAGACTGAGGGGTGACCTCATTAATGCTTATAAATATATAAGATGTGAGTGGCAGGAGGATGGAGCCAGGCTCTTCTCAGTGACATCCAATAGTAGGACAAGGGGCTACAGGTGCAAGCTGGAACATGGGAGGTTCCACATAAATATGAGAATAAAAATTTCACAGTAAGGGTAAAAGAACATTGGAATAGACTGCCCATGGATGCATTCCTGTGTGACCTAATCTCAGTGTTCCTGCTCTGGCAGTGGGATTGGACTGGATGATCATTTGAGGTCCCTGCCAATTGCTGACATTCTATGATTCTACCATTCTGTGATCCGCCTTTGACTTTGTAGTCCAACATAAAAAATAGGAGATATTATTCTCTTAGTAGCGCTTGTAACTTATGTGGAATATGAATATGAAAGTGATGGATGTTATACTTCAATGCCATGATAAACTCAAGTCCTTTCTTTTACTATCATTATTACTCAGTGATTCCAAAACTGAACAAAAATTTCTTGTTAATAATGCATGGCATGGCCTCCTCTCCATGCCACTTCCTGGTTCTTCCTAGGATTTCTTGGAACTTCTGCAAGAGAACATGCATCCTACTGATCTTCAGGAAGTCAGAATGAGGAGGAGCATCAAGTAACTTCTGTCATACTCCAGCAAATTTTACAGAAGAAGATTTAGTAAAATAAACTCTTACTTGAGTGCAGTAGATGACAGCTGTGAGAAAGATAGAGGAAAAAAAATAGATTACTTCCCTGAGTTTTCTTAAAAAGACATTGGCAGTTGTGTGATTGCATAACAAACTACCCTGGCTTGGGCTAACCTAACCCTATGGACATTTTGCAGAAAGACATGACTACCTGGTTTTGAATGACACTGTTATGTTGGGGAGCACCTGCTACTGGCATCTGTCACTTGGCTGTAGGCCTATCCTTGCCTCAGCCACTATGCTAGCTATCGCTTCTTACATTCCACAGATGCAGTAGTGTTGCTATGCTAAATGCATACTGGATGCCCAGGGGCACTCAGGAGATTAATGAGTAGTTTTGTAGCCAGCCCAGCCCAAGAATCCCATGAATAATCAATGGTACTTGAGGCTCTTCAAGAAATTGAATTGCAAATCTAGTAATAACTAGAGATGTAACAGCAGCAGAAATACACTTATATCTGCCTCCAAATGTACAGGCTAACGAAAGAAAAACAAACAAACAAACAAAGAAAAATCACCACTGATTGCAAAGATTATTCATCTAATCTATATGTATACTAAAAAAAGGAAATTTTATAAATTTGTGAATGTGATTATTGTTTATCATCTCTGAGACACTGAGTGCCTAAACTGTGCAATTTTGATAAGAGTAGAAAAACGTGAAAACACATTAAGATCATAAGTATTTTTAAAAGTGAAAGGAAAATTGAATACTGGAAACAAAACTTATTGATTTGGTCATATGTGAGCAGATAAACAGTATCATACAATTAACACTGTCTCCCACGAGATCTTGTTATGAAACTTAGAAAGTACGGGACAGATGAGTGGGAGGTGAGGTGGACTGATGACTGATTGACTAACAGAGGGTTGTCAAGCAGCACAGAGTCTAACTGGAGGCCTGTAACAAGCAGTGTTCTGCAGGGGTCAGTGCTGGGTCTGGTCTTGTTCAACATCTTAATTAGTGGCCTGTATGAAGTGATAGAGTTCACCCTCAGTAAGTTTGCTGATAATAAAAATCTGGAAGAAGTGGCTGATACACCATAAGACCGTGCTATTATTCAACAAGACAAGGACAGGCTGGAGAATAGAACAGGAAGGAATCAGATGAGGTTCAACAAGAGCAAGTATAGACTCTTGCACCTGGAGAGGAATAACCACATGCATGAGTACAGGTTAATGGATGACCTGCTGAAGAGGAGCTTTGCTGAGAAGAACCTGGGTGTTCTGGTGGACAACAGGTTGGCCATAAGCCAGCAGTGTGCCTTTGTGGCCAAGAAGACCAAAGCTATCCTGGGATGCACTAAAAAGAGAGGACAGCAAATAGAAAGAGGTGATCCTCCCACTCTACTCTGCCCTGATGAGGCCACAATTAAATTACTATGTCC
Organism: Tragopan temminckii; assembly: GCA_028571105.1. Taxonomy (NCBI): domain Eukaryota; kingdom Metazoa; phylum Chordata; class Aves; order Galliformes; family Phasianidae; genus Tragopan; species Tragopan temminckii. Next base: position 6,868 of record JAOWBP010000144.1, on the reverse strand, counting down.
AGTTCAAAAGAGACAGAGAGCAGCTAAAAGGAGTCAAATGGAGGGCTACAAAGTTGATAAAGGACCTGGAGCAATTCATTTACGAGGCAAGGCTGAGCAACCTGGGTCTATTCACCCTGGAAAAAAGAAGACTGAAGGGGAATCTGATTAATGTTTATAAATATCTGAAGGAAGGTGGGAGACAAATAGGTTAGGCCAGGCTCTTCTTGGTGGTGCACAGTGATAGGACATGGAGCAATGGACTAAAACTTGAACATGGGAAGTTCTACACAAACATGCAGAAGAACTTCTTTATGGTAAGGTTGACAGAGATTGGAACAGGTTGCCCAGAGAGGCTGTGGAGTCTCCTTCAATGGAGATAGTCAAGACCTGTCTGGAAACCTAACTGTGAGACATATAGTAGGGTATCTGCTTTAGCAGGAGGGTTGGACATGATGTTCTCTTGACGTCCCTTTCAAACCCTGAATTCAGTGACTCTGTGAAAAGTTAATGTGTAGGATCATCTGTAATTAGGTCTTTTACAACAAGTTCAATTATGAAAAGAGGAAAGCAAGGTCAAATTATCTTTCTATGTAAGATATTACGTTGGAGTGCAAGTGAATATTACAGGTTGATGACTAGGATGACGGGTTTTCTAATGAACAATTTAAATCAGTGCTGAGAAGTTTTGTTTTTTTCTTTCCCTCCATAAGCGATGACCTCGAGAGATCACATAGTTAAATCAAAATAGCATGCAGTTTGCTAAAACAAACAGAAACAAATGGGAAAAAAATGCATCATAATTATCTGTGTTTAATCACTGAAATAGTAAATGTATCTTGCCCAACAGATCAGAGTGCAATATCTTTGGAAAAGGACAGAGCTAAGATTTTACCACAGTTTTTACTGTATTTCCTGTCATATTATGTCTTTTGTTTTCATTATTTCCAAAAGAAATATCTAGCACTACTTTTTAATTGTTGTTAAGAAAAACTTCCTCCCAGACCAGTACCTACATTGATTTGTTCCGTTATTCCTGTCATGCTGAACTGGATCATGTAAAGCAACAGTCATATGCAGTTTAACTTAGCATTAGAACGTCAGAGTGCTAGAGACAAGAGGAAATGAAGAGGCATCCTTTCCTACTGAATGTGTCACCAAGAACTCTCCTATCAGAAACAGATCCACTTTTAAAAACTTCTATCATTCTTCTGACTGTTTCTGTTCACACAAACAGGTTAAATGCTGCTTCAACGATCTGTAAGACTACATCACAGCTAAGAGAATGGATATCTCAGAGTAGCTGGGGGTGTGGAATAGGAGCAATAATTGTCTTAACACATTATTCAACTCAATTGTTAGCTGTGCTAACAAGGCAAAATTAAAACCCTCAGTAGAGAATTCATGCTATCAGACATCAACAGAAAAGTCATACTTGACCACACTAAGTTATTAGTAACAGCAAGTATACAAGGGGCACCTGCTCATCTATCCAGCATATCATTCCTGTGCAAGCCTTGTTCTTGTCTGCTTCTGTGTACTATGTGTTAATTCAGTTTCTGTGATGATCAGTCATTTTCTGTATTTTATTCAGTTATTCAGTTAGGCCAGGTTCCTCCTTATTCCTTCCATTTCCTGTGAGATAATAGTTATCTGTCATATTTCAAACAAAAATCTAAATAAAATGTTCCTTACAGTGATGTAAAGATGTCAGGATTTTTTTTACACAGGAGCTTTCTTCCATTCTTTCAAAAGCTTAAGACTTCTACCTACATATTTTTCTTCTTTCTATTTCTAAATCCAAACCTCAAATGAACTGTCCAAACTGTTCAAATCCAAGTCATCTTCACCCTCCCCCACTTAAAGCCCCTGGTCACTCCTGCACTTCTCTAGCTTCCTTGCTCTCCTTTTCTCACATCCAAAAATATAACACTTAAAAAATATTGAACTGTTCTTTTCCATTTCCAAGAGAATGATTGCTTGCAAGTCATTCCTCATTCAAATGTTTATTTGTATACTTTTCTCCAGAGTTTCTTTAGTTTAATGATTTCAGATGTTCTCTGAATCATTTTTCCCCTGCACACGATTCCCATACCAGAAGTACCTGACTACTTAGACGGTAACATATGAGTAAACTGAACATCCTATCTTTACCATTTTCCTACCCATTAAAGTAAAGTTAATAAACCTTGAGAGCCAAAAGCTTATGTACCAAAGTAGAGAAGGCAGACTGTTAAAAAAATCATGATCTTCCTTAATGTCTATCAAATGCTAGAGGTATCATCTAATTTGACTGGAAAATTTCCAAGATGACTTCCGCAAATGTCCAGATCTGTCTTTATCTCAGTAGTTACCTAGGCCCATGAAAACCTATTCAAAATCAAGAAAATGGGCAAATGAGAAACACTCAGCACTTATCTAGGAAAGGGGTGTAGATTTTATGAAACCTCAGCCTGAAGGATTTCAGGCTGATTCAGAGATTAACTTGATTTTGTGACATTATTTCCCATGCTAACTGATGAGACTAGGCCACTCCACAGAAGGACATGTTAGACCTGTGTATGGGAACTGCTGAGTCACGGCCTGAACCTCTGATTGATCACCTGGGGCGAGCAATGAGAGGTTCAGGCCGTGACTCAGCAGTTCCCAGACAACCTGTGAGGCTGTAAAAAGAATTGAAAACAGACTATGTAGAGTAAAATTTAGGGCATTCATCAAGGAAGGGAACTGTTCTGGCTTCATTTGGGATACAGGTGATTTTCTTCACAGTGTCTGGTGTGATGCTGTATTTTGGAGAAAAACTATGTTAATAACAAACTGACATTTTAATTGTTGCTGAGCAGTGCTGCACAGAGCCAAGGATATTTCAGTGTCTCAGCTTCTTGTACCATCCTGCCAGTGAGGGAGTACTGAGAAGGCACAAGAATTTGGGTGGGGTCAAAAATCAAGAAGTTGACCTAAATCATTCCATACCTTATGACATCATGCAAAAAAAACTTGAATAAACAGTGAAGAGTTCACTGGGGGGACAGTGACTGCTCAGGAACTAGCTGAGCATCACTTGGCAGATGGTGAACAGTTTGTTGAATTGTGCATAACTTGTTCTGTAAATAAATATTATTACTATTTTTTATATATTATGATGTTTTATAATATATCTATTATACATTATATGTTAAATATTATATATGTTATGTATTATTCGTTATATAATATATATTATTATTTATCATTACTATTATTTTTTCTCTTCTTCTGCCTTAAGTTTTTATCTCAACTCATGAGTTCTGCTTTGTTTTTGTTTTTGTTTTTTTTTTTGTTCTCACCCTCATCAGACTTGGTGGGGGTAGAGTGAGTGAATGGCTATGGGGTCTTGCTGAGTTATTTTCTTTAGCAATGATGAAGAAACAATATGAAACCTTGTTAATTTATTCATTTCCTTTATTCTTCTGTCTCACTTCAAATAATGGCATTTCACATTAGTAGTGGAGCAGAACAGAAATCTAACACTGCCTTCAGGAACTTGATTCTGTTTACAGCATTTCAATTTTTTCATTAGTGTAAATGCACAAAATCCTCCAGTCCAAATGAAAACTGTTTTGAGATAAGAATATACATATTTTTTTAGCCAGTTCAAAGACCTACTACAGCTTTACAAGCTCCGGTGTTAACAATGAGAGTGGACAGGAGCAAACAATTGACAGCAAGTTCAGATCTGTTGCTTCTGGTGCAATATGGTCTTGGATTAATTTAAATGTATCATGAAAACACACCCTTCATTCATTCAGTGATTGAGATGACTGATTACAAACTCCAAACAGGAGGACACATGGATTATTGCAACAAGGAAGTTATAAAACACTCACCTGACTGAAACACACTGCAATAGGATATTAGTTTGAAACACAAGAACAGCTGCTATTTAATGATAACATTATTCTGACGTATTATTTGACCAAGTATAATCTTAATAATATTTATTAATTAATTCATTGGAATGTAATTTAATACAATGGACTAGGTAGTCAGCTAGTAGCATGTGATTAAACGACCAAAGGGAAATTCACCTACTACTGTGTTTTCATAATTAAATATTTCCTTTTACGAAACCAAAGAAATCACACAGTTTACCCTTTTCTTCTCTGCATACGTGCATACATACATGAACACACACACATCTGAATACACTTATTAGGAAATGATTCCAGATTAGTCCTTGAACCTGAAAGCAGTTTATTTGTTCATAGTATAAAGCTGATTTATTTTCATTCAATCACCCCCTTCTCAAAAAATCAGGAATTTCTGAAGCATACCAAGTCAAATAATTTTCATGTGTGAGATATCCAAAGAATCTGACAGAACTGCTGTTATTTGTCGTTGATGTTTAAGCTTTTTTATACTTGTAGGGCAGGTTGAGTTTTGTCTTTAATTTAGGATGTAGATTTCATTACAATGAATCTCCTGACATTAACACATGGCTTTCTTTTTAAAGCTTCAGTTTAATTGCTATTCTCGTTATTTTGCAAGCTTTTGCCCTAACACATCCCAAGGGTCTTAACAACACGCTTCTTCTCTTTTTAAAAAACTAAAGTTCTGATTGTGATAAATTGTTAGGGGCTGTGAATAAACACTAGTTAAATTACAGTATCTAAAATAGCTAATAAGGGAACAATTTATGATGTGGAATTTAAAAGGAATCCCTAATTGCACTTCAGTTTGCTGGGAGGATGCTCCTTCTATAACATTAACAGCTATTTTGTTTTGTGAGCTGGCTCCTTGCCAAGGTTTGAGAGCTAATTGGAATTAGAATAACATTTCTCACAGGCCATTCATTTGCTCAGACTGAGTACAAATTACTATGCAAGGGAGGCTGAAGGTTCCTAATGATACAGGATAATGATGTTTTATTCAGATTTTAACGAGGTGTAATCATTCTGGTTGAGAGAGAAAAAGATTAAGAGGGTGCAACAATTACCAATTTTTACAACTGATTAATCGCAAGCCATTACTTGTTCTTGGTCAAATAGGCATTATAATGACTATTACCATTTTCAGCTATTTTTAATGCAAATTGCATTAGCTTGTAAAACCTTGCCAACTATGCCACATAAATGATGTGCCTGAATGAGCAGGAGCAATGAATGCATTAAAAAAATTCACACTGACAATGTACAGAGGAAGGTTTGAGTGATGAACACATATTTCTAAAGTGCTCACCCTGCTCAAGGGCCTTTCTAGGCTTTTTCTGCTACTCTACACATTTTCCTTCCTCCTTTTTCTCCTACTTAGCTTGTTGAGACTGGGTATGTCTTCAGCTTCAAGTAGGCGCTATTGCTGGGGGAATGTACAAAAACAGAGATTCTACTGTGGTATTCTTCTTTGGAAACCAATGTATCCTGTTGGCATTCAGATAATTCTGTCTGCCATGCTTTTGGTACACAAGAACGTCTGATGTCTTCACAAGCAGAAGACCGTACTTAATGCCACACAGGTTGGATGTATAGATCATCTAAATTCATGTTAAGTTTTAGTTTGGCTTGTTCCTCAAAACACTTCATATTCAAAAAAAAACAAACAGAAAAAAAAAAAGAAAAAACCCTTAATCTCCACAGATGTTCCTATAGAATATGAATTGACAAGGAATTAAAAAAGGAAGGAGATTATGTTCTTTCACCATAATGGAGAAGACTCCTATTCTCAGTTAAAATGATTGGCAGATTTCAAAACAAAAATTAGATCTGAAATTGTGGAAGGGAAGAACTAAAGTAAATGAATAAATTAAAAAAAAAATGCAACACCATATATGTCAAAATATAGAAATAAAAAGAAACTGACCATCTGCTGAAACTACTGTGTGAAACCTTCTGAAAAGGAAATTTGTTAAAATTACTCAAGTATCCGTGATCTGAGATCACTGACACTGAGTGTAGAGTTTAAAAACTTAATTGAAAGTACAAAAGCAGTAAATAACAATGTTTGAATTATTTTCAAGTCTATCAAAATAAAAGCAACCTTTTTAGAAATTTAGTGACTGCTATATTAAAAACAAAACAAAACAAAATGATCTTATTAGAGTAGTTCATTCACAGTAGCTGCTGTTAAGGCATTTACTATACCATAGTATCAAGCAGTAGTTACTCTTCCCTGTTCTACAGGAGTGGAGATACAAGTGATATTTACCTGCAAATAGTTTCACATATAGCTTATATAACTTCAAGACTTCCTGTGCACTCTGAGTTTGTGGTTCCATGGCAAAGAAATAACAGGAAAACACTGAAAATGTCTTTATCTTGGAATGAGTCACAACCATTTTCATCATAACTTATAAGATAACCCCTTTAAGTATTGACATACTACCTTGGAGAACCTGTGAGGTTTTGACTGGAAAGCACCATGATACACTTGTTGTACCATCCTTAGATATTCATTGTTAGCATAGTCCCTCATCTCCGGAAAACAACATAATTCAAGATAACTAAATTTTTATATCTTTGATGCTGTTGGAAAAAGTTCATTGAGTTGGGTCGTCTTAGAAATATCTCTTAAGGGGAAGCAATGTTTGTCTTTCCCCTCCTAGAGTAACATCATAGTGATATTCACTAAGGATATTTATTACCTGAATATTCATAAGCATCCAGGAAAATAATAAGATTATGTACATTTTTATATATGTTATTTGATTTATTTAACTGAGAATTTTCACATTTCAAGAATGTAGTAACAATTTTATTGTGGGGTTTTAAAAATGCATTTTATATAAGAGAAAAAAGAGAGAGAGAGAGAAAGAGAGAGAGAGAGAAAGAGAGAGAGAGAGAAAGAAAGAAAGAGAAAGAAAGAAAGAAAGAAAGAAAGAAAGAAAGAAAGAAAGAAAGAAAGAAAGAAAGAAAGA
>JAOWBP010000092.1:51045-64635 GCA_028571105.1 Tragopan temminckii | reverse complement strand
GCCAGGCAGCCCGACGGCCAGAGAGCCTCGGGGCCCCAGGACAGCTCTGCAGTGGGCACGCGGCATGGCAGGGCACAGCCAGTGCTGAGATGCTTGTGGGCTGGGACTGTGGGAACTGGCTTTTGCGTGAGGAGCTTTTATTAGAGCTTCCTTTGTAGGGATAGTGTTTTCAGCGACAGGATAGCCTGAAGGAAGCCCTCGTGTGGCACAGAAATTGAATCCACGGGGATGAAGTGGAGCTTGACTGCATCCTCAGAGAATGGCTATCACAGCTGGTCACTCCTTGTTTTAATGTTAGAAGGAGATTAGGCTGTGTGGCAACTGTGAGAGTGAGCAATAGAGATGCTGGTGTTGCAGATGCAGGTGTAAGGAGATAGGGCCGGGAGGCATGGAGATGGCTGTAGGTCATAACGGACAGCAGAGGTTGAAAGTTTCTAGGCTAGCGCTGCACTGCAGGCAAGGCTGGACTGTGCTTGGCTTTGGGAAAATCTGAAAGTCTTGAGAGAGACCTGCATGAATGTAGAACAGAAAAGCATATTCCAACACAGTGAGTGGTGCCCAGCAAAGATGAAATGGGATTCTACATCCTTCCTGATCTGGAGTCTTAAAAACATCATTGGATGAGTCATGGCCCCTTGTGAAGTTTTGGGTATGGCATCAGCAGCATGTGCAGCTTTGATGGAGCTTTTGCACAGCAAGCACTCTGACATCTGTTTGTGGCATGCAGAGTGGGTGCCGTCTTTCCAGCTTCTCTGCCAGTGCCGGGTTGGGCCTGCTTTCCCTTCTCCATGGCTGACATGAGAAGCAGTGCCACTGGCAGGCTTGCAGGCAGGGATTCATGCATTGGTCCTTCTGTAATTCCTTATGCATTTTTTCTAAACATGGCTCATCTCCTAAGTGTAATCTCGGCTCTCTTTATGCCTTGGCATATCAGCCCCAGGCCTGGAAATGCCTCTGCGCATTGCAGCACCCTTCCTGTCACCCCTCTTACTGTGGCTCTGGACCCTAGGCTCCTCTCCGGACAGACTGTGATACCGTTCCTTCAGAGGCTCTTGCTGCCATTTGTTACTAGGAAACTCAGTGCCCGGTAGTGGGAGGGACGGGAGGGGAGCAGGGCAGTCCGGCTCACATTACACAGGCTGGGCCTGGACCAGTCAAGCCAGCCCCTCGCACTGAGCTATCTGCTAATTGGAAGCAGCTGTTCGGATTTGGTGACTCTGCATCAACTGAGGTTACCGCTGTCTTCCTTGCTGTCCCAACCCTGCAAGTCTCGTAGGAATAAAGGGCTGCCAGTACTACGGACGGCCTTCTGCCCATACTGGACTTGTGCAGTCTGGCAACCAGGCAGTCGCATCTCTTTCCCAGGAGGCAGCAAAGCTCTGAGTATGCATCCAGGAAGGAGGGAAAGGGAGAAGTTTACACACATTTTATCACCCCAGAAACCTTCCTTTCTGCTACTCAGTTGCCCCAGTGCTCTCAGCTGCTCTTCACACTCCCCATTCACGTTCCCAGTTTCCCTGTTCCCACAGCAGCAGTCCACAAAGCCTTGCTATGCTCCCTTTTGCTTTCCAAGAGTGATATCAATAATCAAACCAGGGCAGGTCCTTTTCCCAAAACCTGTGCCTTTACCTGTGCCAGGCACTACTCAAGACATTTCAGCTTTATCCCATCCTCAGCCACTGAGATCCCCTCATTGCATCCCTCTTTTTGTTACTCTACTAGTTTTTCTACTCTCCTTTTACTTAAGTTTTCATTTACCCACCTGCCAGGGCTTTGAACTCTGCCCTGTACCTTCCCATGACCCGAACAGCTGGGTTACAGTTAAAGTGATGCAGTTGCACCACAGAAGCAAACTTGAACCCCGTTCTCCCAGTTCTAGATGTATGTAATTAAACCTTCAGCTGGGGAAGTTTCATTAACTCCCGAGAGGAAGAGCAATGGACTTGACTAGGACCACTGAATTGGTGCAGCTCACCAGCTAGCAGTCCTCAAGAATGTGTAACTTCTTTGGACTTCTGCTCCTGAGAGATGATGAAGATTCATGTTTGCTACGTGCAAGAGCAGTATGTAGCATTACTTGCCATGGGCGTCAAGCACTGGGGGTACGCACAGGTTTCTAGTTCCTGTAGCCCACTGAGGTAAACACTCATTCTTTTATACGTAGGAAACACTTTTTTAGACTTTTCTTTCTGTCACCAACCCACAATTTCTGCAAGAAAAATCAACCTAACAGTTGTCTTGAGGTGGGGAAGAGGGCCAACAGATAATGGTACCACATCTCTCAGAAAAGGTTGGCACTGCTGTAGAGTTCTGCAGACCAAAGGTTGCCATTTGTAGTCTCCAAATTAGGCAGCATGAGCCATCTCTGTCCCCCAAGACAGGGAGGTTCTGCCGTCCTACGTCTGCCATGAGCTGCTCCTGAGTGTGGTTATGGGACCAGCAGCAAATGCTTTCAAGAGAGTCCAAGTGTGAGCTCATGCTGCCGCCATCCCTGCAGACCACTAGGCTCGTTTACCAGCGGCTCAGAGCGGCACTGGGGCTGGTGTTGTGCACGAGCACTTTGACTGCTGAGTTGCCCTGGCTGCTTGCAGGGAGGGTGGGCAGAGCCCTGGGGGGCTCACAGCCTTTGGGTACCACAAGTATGTCCAGCGTGTCCAGTAGTGCTGTTGCTGCAGGGAGCTGCTCCTCCCTTCTTGTCCCTCCCCCACTGCTGCAGTGAAATGAAGCTACAGCAGGGGGAAATGGAGTGAAGGAGCCAGAACGAACAAGGAGCAGCGAGAAGGAGACAAAGGAGGAGAGTGAGCAGTGGAGAGTGTGGGACGGGGAAGGAGCCAGAGCAGCTGGCAGTTCAGAGGAAGTTGCTGCGTTCCTACTGTACCACCACCACCCTCCATGGTACCAGCTTGGGGCATCCACAGATCTCCTTTCCTGGTTGAACAATGGGCCCTGTCTGCCCTAGGAGGACAGGGTTTTATCCTGGGCATTCCCAGCTGTGGGTATGTCCTTTGAAATAGAGCCATTCTGATTTACTGTTCTCTGGATGTAAGCCCATTCCAGTTCTGCTGCACCCCACCAGGGACACCCGATTTGCACTTTGCATTTTTTTTGAACCTAAATCCCTGTGGTCATGAAAAGCAAGCTACTGGGGAAGGGGGGTTCGACAGGGTCACTTGTTGGGATCGCTCCCAGTTTTAAGACCATATTTTTCAGGATAGAGAGGTGCTAGGCTGCTGCTTGTCCAAAAATCTCTGTGGTCTTGCAGACACTGTTTCTCAGCTTTGCAGGAAGCATTCAGCTGTTAAAGGCACAGGAACCAGCTGGCTCTGGTGTTGCCAGGAAGGCTGCTAGTTGGGAAGAATACTTGGCTGTGTAGGAAAAAACCAATGTGACAGAGTACCAGCTGGTAACATCAGCACATGGCCAGGTTTGCTCTGCTTGGTGACGTTAGGTGCTGGCCTAGGGTTTCATTCCCTTTCCTTCACACTCTTTGTTCTAACAAATTTTCGACTTATGAGGGATAAGTGATACAGAGCAATCAAGCAGAAGGTACCTGGCAGGCTTTCCCTCCCCACGTTCTTATTCTGTCCTTCATTTGCTGCTCTCTCTTAACCAGCTTCCTCTGGTCTGCATTCCTTGCAGGATTAAAGTGCGCTGCAAAGAAGATCAAGCAACCTTCTGCTCTGCAAGTTACTAGCAATGGAGCAGATGAAAGGGTCAGCCATGCTTCTGTTGGAGCTGCTAATACTTGGGGGCCTGAGAGCAGAGAAGGGCTCTGCTGTCCTGGGCACCCTGGATCTACAAATAGATGAGGAGCAGCCAGCTGGCACCATCATTGGGGACATCAGTGCTGGCCTGCCCCCTGGCACCAGTGCCTACATGTACTTCATATCAGCGCAGGAGGGCAGTGGAGTTGCTACTGACTTGTGGATAGATGAGAACAGGGGCATCATCAAAACAGCCCGTGTCCTTGACCGAGAGACCCGGGACCATTACAGCTTCATAGCTGTTACCCCTGAGGGCATCACAGTAGAAGTGAATATCCAAGTTAATGACATCAACGACCACGCTCCAGCCTTTTCCAAGCAACGCAGCACTTTTCAGATCCCAGAGCACACACCTGTTGGCAGCAGATTTCCCTTAGATCCAGCCATTGATGCTGACAGCGGCCTGCTCAATACCCAAGGCTACGTGATTAAGGGTGACAATGTGGGGCAGGCCTTCCGTCTGGAAACACGGCGAGGACCCAACGGGGTCCTGTATTTAGACCTGGTGGTCAGCAATGTCTTGGATCGGGAGAACCGTTCATCATACTCCCTGGTGCTGGAAGCCTATGATGGGGGCTCTCCTCCCAGGAGCAGCCAAATGACATTGGATGTGTCCATCCAGGACATCAATGACAATGCTCCCACCTTCAACCAGAGCCGCTATCATACTCTCATATCAGAGAATTTGAAACCTGGCAGTAGCATCCTGCAGGTCTTTGCATCTGACGCAGATGAAGGAGACAATGGTGATGTGATTTATGAGATCAACCGGCGACAGAGTGATCCTGACCAGTACTTCACCATTGACTCCCGAACTGGAGTCATCAAACTCAACAAGGGTCTGGACTATGAAGTCAGGAAGGTGCATGAGCTGGTGGTACAGGCACGGGATAGGGCTGTCCACCCTGAGGTCACCACAGCCTTTGTCACTATTCACGTGCGTGACTACAATGACAACCAGCCCACCATGACCATCATCTTTCTGAGTGAAGATGGCTCCCCTCAGATCTCCGAGGGAGCCCAGCCTGGTCAGTATGTGGCACGCATCTCTGTTTCTGACCCAGATTATGGAGAGTACTCCAATGTCAATGTCACTCTGGAGGGGGGGGATGGCAAGTTTGCCCTCACTACAAAGGACAACATCATCTACCTTATCTGTGTGGATCAGCTTCTGGATCGGGAGGAAAGAGACTCCTATGATTTGCGAGTGACAGCTACTGATTCGGGAACACCTCCACTCCGAGCAGAATCGACCTTTGTGCTGCAGGTGATAGATATCAATGACAACCCTCCACTCTTTGACCAGCAGGAGTACAAACAGAGCATCCCTGAGGTTGTGTACCCAGGCAGCTTTGTCCTGCAAGTGACCGCTCGAGACAAAGACCAGGGTCCCAACGGGGAGGTGCAGTATAGCATCATGCATAGCCAAGACACCCATTCCAGCTGGTTTGCCATTGACCCTGCCACAGGTATCATCACCACTGCTGCCCCACTGGATTACGAAAAGGATCCTCAGCCTCAGCTGACAGTGCTGGCCACAGACAGGGGAACCCCTGCACTCTCTTCTTCAGCTGTAGTGCTTGTGGCCCTGCAGGACGTCAATGACAATGAGCCGGTGTTCAGGAGTAATTTCTACAACGTGTCCTTGAAGGAGAACACCCCCATTGGTACCTGCTTCCTACAGGTAGGTACAGCTGTCAGGAGCTGAGCTTGAGGAGGGCACAGCCAGGGCTGTGAGAGGTTGAAGATGAGAGACATGCTGCTGAAGGATGTTTGGCAGATTTCATGGCTTTGACAGGCAGAGGACTGTTCCCTCACCGTGAGCAGGAAGCATGGCAGAGCACTGATACACACCTTCTGCATGCTGGGGGATATCTTTGATGCCAGAGGCAGATCTCAAGGAATCCCTTTGTGCAAAGCACCGTGTTGATCTCAGCTCACATTGTGGCCTACTCTGACAGGCACTGCTTGCACAAGTGTGGAGCTGTTCTTATCAGACTGGAGTACCAGCCGCGATGGTGAGGAGCAAGGTCAGGCCTCAGAAGCTGCTTGTGGCAGGGCTGGTAACTTCTCTCTACCTCTGGTGATGGACAGTAGCATTAATTATGCATGACTGCTACTGTTATATTACTTTGAAAGCAGCATCTTTGGGATTTGAGCTGAGGGGCACGTGCTACATCAGTCTCTGTGTAGTGAGAAGCACACGTGAGTCCTGGGGGGGCTTGCTGCCCTTCTGTTAGCTCCCATGGGGGCTCAGTGGTTCTGGCTATTCCATCAGCATGACCTTGCAGGGTCTGTCAGGGCAGCACAGGGTCTGTCCCTGTGGGACAGATGGGGCCAGAGCCACGCTGGAACAGAGGTCAGGAGGAGGCCGAGGATGGCAATGGGCTCTGGGACAGGGCAGGAGTGGTGTTGCCCTGGGGGATGCGGGGGCCTCAGGTGCTTGCAGGGACAACTCAGCTGCAGTGGCTCCAGCAGAGGCTCCTCTCATTCTCAGTGCCATCCTGCTTGGTGCTGCTTACTGTAAGGCAGGAAGGCATTCTGGAAATATAGCTGGCAGTGAAGGCTGGGCTCCTTTGCAAGTGTGGGGACAGGCAGGAGGGAGGTGGGACCCTGGAGGAGCTGAGAAGGTGCGAGACTGTGGGGATGCCATGAAGATGTTGGTAGGGCCACAGGGCTGGGCCATGCTGAGAGTCAGTGCGGCAATGAAGCCATCCTGGCCTGCACAGCACAGGGGAGGCACCCGTCCAGCAGCCAGCAGGGACTGAGGGGTTGGACAGATTTCGATGGTCTTGGCTTGGCCCTCATGTTTCATTTGGAAACAGTGCATCTGGGCTGAGCACAGGTAGCTCCCTCGCGGCCTCGGCATAAAGCAAACAGCACACACATCTGCTGCTGCTTCCTCTGAGCCGGGAAATGTGAGAGGATGGGAAAGGAGGCTGGCCAGGCTGCCGACTCAGCACCAGGCCACAGCAGGCACAGGCCAGGCTGGGGAGCTGGCAGATCTGGGGCAAGGAGCCACGGTCTGAGCTGCCCAGTCCAGCCACCCCTGCCTGGAACTGGAGGGCTTCCATGGGCTTTTCAGGGTCCACAGCAGCCAGCAGCTGGTGCCATGTTCCGTAGGTCACACATCAGGTGTGCAGCCCCACAGACCCTCTGTTTTCCCTGCTTGACTTCATCTCTCTGTGACTTCCAGGCATCAGGGCTCATCTTGCCGTAAGGTCCAGATCTGCAAAATGCTAATGAGAGCCCAGGCCACAGGCAGCCCTTGCTGACATGTTCTGCAGGACAAAGGCAGCTGCTGAGGCTGACCCAGAACAGAAAGGGTTTTGTTCTCCATCAGACCATCAAGTTTCTAAGCAAGAAACCATGGGAGGGAGGACCAGATCTATCTTTGGACATTGACATCTGCTCTCTGTGGGCAGGACAGAATGACAGGGAGGTGGGGAGTCCACATAACTTACCAGGGTACCAGCTGCAAGTCTCCTGCATCCCAGCAACATCCCATTCTCTCTGCCAGGGTGTTCTTTGTGCCTGATGTACAGAGCAGGTTGCTGGCCTGAGCACCTGAGAAAGAAAAAGAATCACACAGAATCACATAGAATGGCCAGGGTTGAAAGGGACCTCATGGATCATGAATCTCCAACCCCCCTGCCACATGCAGGGCCATTTAATACTAAACTAGGCTGCCCAGGGCCCCATCCAATTTGGCCTTGAACACCTCCAGGGATGGGGCATCCACAACCTCTCTGGGCAGCCTGTTCCAGCATCTCATAGTAAAGAAATCTCAACGTATTTATTTATTACTTATGTTTATCATGGGTCAAGTCCTGCAGTAACTGACCCTGCATGTGCCTAAGCAAAGGAAATAGCAAACCATGGTTCAAATCTGAGATGAGAGAAAAACACAAACACAGAAAGAGCCTAAGTAACCAGTGAACACAAGACCATCAAATAATAGAGAAGGGGGCAGTCACTAATCAGTTGTCTCTGTTTCACTGTGTAGACGTGAGTTGGTAATACAGATCATAGAATCATAGAATGGTTTGGGTTGGAAGGGACCCTTAAGATCATGTAGTTCCAACCCCCTGCTATGTGCAGGGACACTTCGTCCTAGACCAGGTTGCTCAGAGCCCCATCCAGCCTGGCCTTGAATGCTTCCAGGGACAACCTGTGCCAGTGTCTCACCATGTCACAGTAAGGAATTTCTTCCTAATATCTAGTCTAAATCTACCCTCTTCCAGTTTAAAACCATTTCCCCTCATCCTGTCACTACATGCCCTTATAAAAAGTCCCTCCCCAGCTTTCCTGCAGGCCTCTTCAGGTACTGGAAGGCCACTCACTATAAGGTCTCCTCGCAGCCTTCTCTCCTCCAGGCTGAAGATCCCCAGCCCTCTCAGCCTGTCCCCATAGGGGAGGTGCTCCAGCCCTCTGATCATCTTCATGGCCCTCCTCCGGACCTGCTCCAACAGCTCCATGTTATTCTTGTGCTGGGGGCTCCAGAACTGGACACAGAATCACTTCCCTCGCCCTGCTGACCACACTCCTCTCAATGCAACCCAGGATAACATTGGCCTTCTGGGCTGCAAGCACAGATTGCCAACTCATGTTGAGCCTTTCATCAGCTGACATCCCCAAATCCTTCTCCTCACGGCTGCTCTCAAGCCATTCTCCACCCATTCCCCATCTGTGCTTGAAATTGCCCTGACCCAGGTGCAGGACCTTGCACTTGGCCTTGTTGAACTTCTTGAGGTTGGCATAGATGCTTTTGGGCTCATCAGACCACATTCAAGTGCTGTGTTTACATGACGTGTAACTTTGTTCTGTTATAAATTCACTCTGCTAGCTTATATTTGTTTTAAACATTCTGTTGGATTGACATTGTACCAAGCTGCATGCATGATCAGATATTTTCTTTCTGGGCTTTTCTAACTTTTTAAGCTGAATCAAGTATTGTCTGTCCTCTGGCAGCCTGCATAAAGCAGAAAGAGTTGTGCAAACTCTATGTTGTGAGCAGTGGTTGATTTGACTAAAATGTGAATGAGATGAGATTGACTCTATATAGATCCAGTATTAATGATTTTGGAACCAAGTTTTACATATTTCTCTTGCACCCATACACACAATTGTTAGGGAAGAAGAACATCAGCAATTAAAAGCTGACCAACTGCATACATAGTGTGTATCCTTTTCTTACAATTTTGAGGACAAGTCTGATGAGCCTTGAAGCCTGAGTACAATTTTGTGAGTCTGTGGGGCGGGCTATGCTGCATGTACAACACTTGGACAGCCTCTGGGGCTGTGCACTCTGCAGCATGACCTGCATGAAGTGCTCTAGACTAAAGCAGGCTACAGTAATACAGAGTCTTGAGGGATAATCCTGATGCATCGATTATGGCACTGAAGAGGAATATTTGTGAGAGAACACAGGGAGCAGCCACGGACAGGGACCAGAACAGCAGGAGGACTAATGGTCACTGACTTTGCTGTCGAGGAGAGCAGGAGGACGCTGCTGTGTGCATTCGGTTTCTCGGGACAAGGGCTTTAGCATTAACCTATTTTCAGGTTTTTGCACGACACAGAACAGGCCTTCTCCTCTTCTGAAATAGGAAGACAAGCTTTCCAAGACAAAATGAGGAGATGTCTGTGAGCTAACTAGGGATCAGTGTGAGGGGAGGGAGTGCATCACGCTTCTGAGAAAGGGACCATGGTGTGGATGAGTCTGGGGTGCAGAGGGACAGGGGACATGGGGGAGATGCTGGTACACAGGGAGGTTTTGGGGGAGGTGAGTGCTGTTGTTACCGCCAGAAGAGCTGCGTTTGTTCCAAATTCCTGTGAAAGTTATTTCCTTGTGCTGCCAGCAGCCTCCTCCTGGGCTTGGCACAGCAGCCAGCGCCATGATTAATTCAAGTAGCATTTCCCCTGGAGCTGCAGCAGCTTTTCCACTGCAGCCGAGAGGCCCCAGCCCCTCATGCTCCTCTCCCCCCATGCTCTGCTCCTCCCCCAGCCCCCTCCACAGATCCCTCCTTCCTCTGCTCTGATCCCCAGCCCCCTCACCGCTGCCCCTCTTCCTTCATCTCTGCTTTGGCCCCAGGTCCCCTAGAACTCCCCTTTCTCCTACAGTCCTTGCTCACACCCTCCCTCCTCCACACCACCCGCAGCCCCACACCTGTGCACACTACCCCCCAAAGTGCCCAGTCCTGCTTCTCCCCTCACAGAGCCCCACAGTATGCTCCCCCTCCCCTTCCCTTAGTCTTTGCTCCCTCCTCTTCTCTCCACACCCCTTGATTGCTGCCAGCTGCTGATGTCTGCCCCCAAGGGACCCTTGCTGTTTTACCCCCAGGACAGTTCTCACTGGCAGGGCTTTCCCTCATGGGCATGGCCCTGGGGTACCCCAGGATCTTCTGCTCACCATCCCTTTCTGCTGTTCTCCCTCTGATACACCAAGCTCCAGTCTTATACATCTTTGCCTGACTGTGTCCTGTCCTGCTGTGTAGACACGATCTGCCAGCTCTCACTGCCTGAGCTCTGTGCAGTCAAATTCCAGCCCAGCAACCCACTTTAAAGTCCTTGGCATCAGTGTCCCCCAGCAGGCTGGATCCAGACCCTCTGACATCCTACCCTACACTGCTGCTGCCCTGCTTGAATCCCCTTGAGACTTTTTTTGCAGAGTCCTATCTTCTCCCCTGCTCAGCACCCAAACTCTTCTGCTCTGTTGAGGTTCCCAATGCCCTTTAGCTCTCTGCTGCAGCTTCCATTTTATCTCTCTGCTGCTCCAACAGAGAGGACACTTGGATGCTTGTGTGTGAGCCTTGCTTATCTTTGTTCTGCTCTTTACTTTCCCCTGCTCTCTGCAGCACTAAGACTTCCAGGAAGGTTGTGCTCACCTTCAGGTTCCAGCAGATCTTGTCCAGCCTTACTCTCCATTGGGATTCTACCTCCCTGCTAGTGTCTGTGATTGCACTGTTTCCCCTCCTTCTCAAAACCAAGGGCTTTTCCACATCTCAGCGCAGCTTCTCCCCTGTTCTCCATACTTACTCTTGCATGGCTGCAGCAGCCCTGCATCTTCCCATGCCTGAACTATGGCTGTGGGGCTGCCAGCCAGAGCCTTGCTGTGCCCTGTAGCTGTGGGATGCAGTGGTGCAGGCGCACAGTGCCTGCAGCTGTGCAGAGGAGTCCCCCCGGATGTGGTGCATCCTGCAGCCGCAGGGTCTGACCCTCGCCTCTGCCACGCGTGCTGGACAATCACTGGGGCCGAACCCTGACCCCGTTCATTCCTCTGAGGCCTGAGCCTGCTGGAGGCTGAGACACAACCCTGGAGCCAGAGACAGCTCCTGAAATAGCAGCCGAGGCCACTCCCTGGCTGCTTTTAGCTGGTCAGCATCTGTGCCAGGGCTGGGGAGGGCAGGATGCCTGGCACACACTCAAGCAATGGGAGTCGTGCGTGGGATCGTTGACCACACTGGCGCCAGCCTCCCCTTCTCTCCCACCAAGAGCCGTCACTCTGAGGGGCGGGAGCCCAGAGCCAGATGTTTGCCAAAGCCGCAGCGTAACATGTGCGTAGCAGAGATCCAGCCAGGGCAGGGCTCCAGATGAGCTCCCTGCTTGCTGACAGTGCTTACTGGAGATGGGGAGGATAGCCAGAGAATGGCTGCTGAGAAGGACTCCATCCCTTTCACGCACTGCAGACTGTGAAGGGGGGGCACGTGGGTGAGCAATAAGGCTGGGAGGGCAAGGGGCTCTGGTGTTGCCCTGCAGATGGATCCGATGGAGGGAGAAGTCTTTGCTCAGTTGTACAGCTGAGGACTCCAGTATGTGACTCTCTATCCTTCTCCTCTGAGGGAATCAGAAGAGCTTTGTGGTCCGTTGACTCCACTCCCTTCCATCCCATCTTGCCAGAGGACTAGGAGGAGGTAGGTGAAATAAGGCCTAAATTCTTTAGTGCCCATCTTTGTCCTCCCAGTTCTCTGTGTACTGGGGAGAGGCACACCTGCTCAGTGCACTCCTTCCCTCAAAGCAATCATGTGCTGCACTTTCTTTTTCCCTAACCGTGCAGCATCTTGCTGCTTTTTGCCATTCACTTCTGCTACTTCAGCCACAGCAGTTCCATGAGGTTCCCCTTCTGCCCAGTTGTGCCTGTCAAGTGGCTGCAGGGTACACAAGCAAAATCTCCCAGCAAACTGCAGGAAAGAAGGGTCAGACAGCAGATGCTGCAGGCTGCGTGCAGGGCTGGTGGAGCAGAGCAGCTCTCTGCTAAGGACTAAAGCTGGCTGGAGGGCTGGGAGATTCAGGAGGGCAGTTGGATGCAGATCACAGAATCACAGAAAGGTGACCTACATTGGGGCTACCCAGGACCACAACTCTACAATGCCTATGGGCAACCTGTGCTAGTGCTCAGTCACCTGCACAGAAAAGAAGTGCTTCCTGTGTCTCAGTTTGTGCCCATTGCCTCTTATCTTAACAGTGGGCACCATAGAAAAGAGCCTGGCTCTGACATCTTTGCACTGCCACTTCAGATATTCATAGACATTCATGATGTTCTCCATGCATCTTCTCTTCTGTAGACTAGATAAGTCCAACTCTCTTAGCTTTTCCCTATAGCAGAGATACTCCAGTCCCTTCAGCATCTATCAAACCTTTGTTGCAGTCTTTCCAGGACATCCATGACTCTCTTGTGCTGAACCCAGTGCTGTAGGTGAGGCCCCACCAGAGCTGAACAGAGATGGAGGATCAGCTTACCACCTTCCTTCACCTACTGGTGGTGCTGTGCTGTGTAACACAGCTTGGGACAGCAAGACACATTGCTGGTTCATGTTCATCATGTCCACCAGGACTCCCAGGTTCTTTTCTGCACATGTGCTTTCCAGATGAGTGGTCCCAGCACATCCTGATGCCTGGGGCTGCTCCTCCCCAGGGGCAGGACTTTGTCCTTCTTGTTCAACTGCAGGAGGTTTCTGTCAGCCCGTTTCTCCAGCCTGTCACAGTCCCTCTGGAAGCCAGCATGACAATGGTGTATCTGCCAGTCCTCCCAGCTTTGTGTCACCTGCAGACTTGCTGAGGGTACACTGCCCATCATCCAAATCAGTAATGGAGGTGTGACACAGGACTGGACTCTGGACAACCCCTGCAGTACTCATTTTTGGCCTCCAAGTAGACTTCGCATTGCTGATCACTACCCTCCGTCTTCTACCATTAAGCCTTTTCTCAGCCCTCCTCACTGCTCATCCAGTCCATACTTCAGCAGCTGGTCTGTGAAGATCTTATGGGAACAGTGCCAAATGCCTTCCTGAAGTCCAGGAAGGCAATATCCACTTGTAGGTGAAGTCTGAGGCGAAGCAGGGATCCATTACCTTGCACTTTTCCACTAATTCTGTGTTACCATGTCCCTGAATCACTCAGCAGCAGTCCTTCACATTGTTTTTGAGATCCCTGGCCAGATTCCAATCCATTTGGGAGCTGAATGCAAACAGCAAGCTTTTCATGTATTTATGGTGGTCAGTTAGTGATTTCATTGGAAAATGCCCCAGTTGTACTTCGTGAGCCCCTCAGTGATAGCAGCCTCTATCAAAGAAAAATCTTGAAAGCACAGTATCAGGTTCCTCCCCTGAGTTCCTAAACATGTTCTTGGGTCTCCAGGGGCACATGCCATTTCAATTGCATTCATTCTAGGAAAGAAATAGTACATTTTATATTTGTCTCTTTCTCCCAGTTCCTTTTCTTTACCTGACATTTTAATGTAATGATGATGCTCATAGAATCACAGAATGGCCTGGGTTGCAAAGGAGCACAATGCTCATCCAGTTCCAACCCCCTGCTATGTGCAGGT
>JAOWBP010000092.1:28786-39797 GCA_028571105.1 Tragopan temminckii | reverse complement strand
TTGAATGTGGAGGTTGGTGGCCCTGCGTGTGGCAGGGGAGGTTGGATATTCATGATCCTTGAGGTCCCTTCCAACCCTGGCCATTCGGTGATTCTGTGATTCTGTGGTGATCAAGGCCAGCCAGTGCTGAGAGTTCTGCTCTGAGTTATGTCTGTGCTGCTGAAGGGAAGGGGAGAGGACCAGGCCTTGTCCCCCAGCACTGCTGTGCTTGGCCCCTCTGCAGTGGTGTGTGGCCAGGACACAGCAGTGCAATGGTGAGAGTGATGAAAAGCCTGCTCTCATCTCTCTATGGAATGGGGAGCATCTGCAGCAAAGGATGGACTTGAAGTGCACCTTAAAGCACGGCAGGCTGCCTACTGAAAGACTGCTCACTGTCTGTAGTCTGCTGAGTGTTCTGTGTGGGGGCACCTGCAACATATGTGTGTAGCACTGCAGAGTCCTAGCATTTGGGCCATGACACGCTCAAGAGTGTTTTAGAGCCTGGGAGGTCTCTTTTCTTGCAGAGGTACCACAAAAGCATATGTATCCTTAAGAAGATAGAGCATGGCTGAGATGTATTTAGAATTGGGAGGGCAGATAAATGTGATGAGAGTTTGAACCAAATTCTTATCTTGTACACTTTGATTTTAAGCTCTCCTGGTAAGAAACACTGAAAGAGAAGTAAAGCACAGTAAGAGGTCACTTGGATGATCTAGGTGTATAAGAAAGGCTTGGAGGAAAAAGGAAAAACTAAATGATAGGCATAAACTTGGTAATTTATTGACGATGTGCTCAGTGAACTTTTTGTATTCATATTCATCAAGCAAAGCAGAGGGAGGTTTCTGTACCGATACCTTGCTTTAAGCATGAGCTGGATTGGCCTCTCCCACTGTGGGTTTGTGAGATTTGTTTCTCAAGCACGTGGGCAATGTGTGTCAGGTCTAGGAGGTGTTCACATAGGGATGGCAGAAACAAATCCTGCGTCTTCTTTACCAGATCCTGCCAGGGAGCAGTCACCAGGAAAAGGAGAGAGATCAGAAAGGGGTCAATATCTGCTTTCACAGCAGAGCTGCCACCAGGGAGTGCCCAGGGCTGCTGCTGGTGTCCTTGCTATTCAGCATCTAGCTATACCCTCCAGGACAGGTGGCTGTTTGCTGATGTTACTGGTTTATTTGTGGTAATAAAGCTGAGGTCTCCCAGTGAAGAACAGCAGAAGGATCTTCTACTGTTCAATGAGGAAAGAAGATGGAAGATGACATTCACTGTTTCTAACTGGAAAGTGATAACGTAAATGGTGAAAAGCAGTATATACTTCACTCTACATATTGTTGGGCTCTGAGCTGGCTGCTGAAGCTTAGGGAGAAAATTGAGGCATCACTGTAAATGCATTCTGAAAATGTCAGCTCAGGTGTCAGCAGCAGTCAGAAATGCTGGGTTTTATCAGAAACGAAGAGAGACTGAAAGAAAACCTCGTATCTCCAATTCTGCATACGCTTTCTGCTCTGCCCCCATTGCTCTGAAGCAGCAGTAGTGCTAAAAAGGCTTGAGAAAAGAGTGTTAATGTGATCTCCAGTAGATAATGGTCTCCATGCAGATAGAAAATATTTGAATGTTCTTTGGCATGATAGAAACTGTGGGAATATATATCAGAGGTGTGCCCTGAGTGGTGCAAAGAAAGTTGTATGGAAATTAAAGGTTCTTTTTTCACAATAGAAAAACTAGGCAGCTTGGTAGCAAATGACTGGGCAGCAGGTTTAAAATAAACAAAGACAGAACTTTCTCATGCAGAGCATAATTAAAATGTGAAATCATTGCCAAAAGTTGCATGGGTTCAAAATTAGATGAATTCATGGAAAGAAAAAAATCCATCAAAGTCTGTTGAACAAAAATACGATCTGTGGCTCAGGAAGTGACTGAGCCACAGGCTGCTGGAAGCTGGAAAGTTTTCACAGGAGAATTATTCCATACGTACCCTACTTCTTGCATCCTCTCTATATCCGCTGCTGCCACTCCCAGAGCGATGCTCCTCGTCGAGGTGGTTTTCTGAGCTTTGGGCCAGACTGGCATTTGCAGCCTTCTTGGAGAGCGGGCATCTGACCTGCATGAGACTGCCTGGCAGTAGTTTTACTAAAGTTGAGGTTTTTGCAGAGGCAAAACCACTTCTGCTGTTGTTTATTCCTCTGTTTGAGCATCTGAAATGGCGTTTCTAATGGAGCCTGTGTGGATGATGCTTGTTTCGCTTCCCCGCTGAGTCACTGCTTTCTCAAATGGAGTTTAATTTCTGGTGGACGAGCAGTGTGGCTTTGTGCACAGTGTGGGAGTCCCTTGCATCTCAGTTGAAGGCCATTAAGAACAGCATGAGGAGCAAGTCCTGCCCCAGCCTGGAACATAGAGGGGCTTGGAGGGGTCTTCTCAAGCACAGTTCTGCTGAGGTGTCCACGCAGACAGTTCTTCTCATAAACACCCAGCTATATTTAGAAGGTCCTCTGCCTCCATCACTGCTGCAAAATGCTGTTCCAGATTCCTTGATCTAGTAGTTAGAAACCATCTCTTAATTTCCAGCCTAAACTAATTTCTGACCACTTTATACTCATTTGTTCTTGTGCCAGTATTGTGTTTTTGCTTAGAGAGCTCTTCTCTCTCCTTGGAATTTCCCTCCCCTTTCCCAGTGTTTACAGAGTGCAGTCACATCACTGCTTGGCCTGGATAAACAAGTCCAGCTCCTCTGTCCCCCCCTTCCCCCCTCAAAGCACCACCAGCGTTGTGCCAACAGCTTGTGCAGCAGTGTTAGCACATGCTTCCTCCCGAGGGCCTGCAGCCTCTTCCCTTACATTCTTGCATGGATTGTGTTTGCCTTTTGCATGCATGCATGCGTTAAGTGGTACCACACAGAGGTCAGAGAGCTTGGTCTGTGAGCATGATTTGTGCTGTAGGATGAGAATTTGGTCTGTGACAGTCTTGTACTGATGGGGAACAGATCACAGTCTGTGCTGAGTGGGGCCCCTGCTCTGCTGCTGAGGTGTGGGGAGGTGCAAGGAGTCTGTGCCAGAGAAGGAACAGTCTGCCAGCAGGTGTGGGGCACTGAGGGTACCCCAAAGCTGATGGATGGGAAGGGTCTGTAATGGGGATGTGTCCATTTTGATAGCTGTCCAGGAAAGGAGCTTCCATGCGGTGCTGTTCCATGTGGCTTCTGTCAGGAAGCCCAGAGTGTGGGGTTAGCTGAGCACATGGTACACTGACACAAAATGGTAGTCTTAAATGCCTGCAGACAGCAGTGCTAACTAGGAGCAAGGGAGAGGAGGGGAAGGCCCTAAGAGTCAGAGTGTGTGGGTGCAGGAAGAACTGCCTGCTGCATTTCCAGGGACCATGAACCACCCTGTACTGGCTGATAGGAGCTGAGGGAACTCTCTCCATTTCCAGGATGAGTGGCCTCTGGCCCAGTTAGTGCTCAAACATTTCCCTCTGAAGGGCTCTTCTGGGGCAGAGGGATTTTCCTCACTGCAGAGGCCTTGGGTGTAACATGGGCAGAGTGTCCCTTGATCACCCTATAGTTCACCACTGCAGCATGCACCAAGGCTGTTGAGCTGCACTAAACCTTGTGGCATCACGGGACTGTTGGTGGGGAAGGACCTCCCTCACCTGCTTGGCTGCAACCTTCCCCACATCATTCAGCCTCAGGCACAGCCTGTGGGTCTTGGCTGGGGTGCTGTGCCCTGGGTGAGGTGCAGGATGGGTATAGGAAGGCATAGATACTGCTGTGCTGGGGTCTTGGGGATGATGTGAAGGATGTCACTCAGTTGCTCCCTGGGCTGTGCTGCAGGTGCTGGAAGAGAAGCCGTCGGGACTTCTCGTTGCCTCCCTGCAAGCCAAGGACTCTGATGAGGGTGAGAATGGGACCATCACCTACTCACTAACAGGTATGAGCTGCCAGCTATCTGGCGCTGCTCCCTGCCATGCAGCTGTGACCCTCAGAGGCAGGTGGAGCACATTCTCTCCTCCATCCCCACATGCCCCCACCCTCCCTCTTCTCTCTGCAGCATTTCACTTTCTCTCCACAGGAGCCTGGGCAGAGCGTTTCACACTGCACACGGCCACTGGAGAGCTGCGGACTGCCACTGTGCTGCGCCGGTCTGACCGTGCTGAGTACGTCTTCACTGTGACAGCCAGCGACCGGGGCATGGTGCCCTGCAGCACCTCAACCATCGTTCGTATTCAGGTATCCAGCACCCCAACTGCTCTCGTCCCTGCACCATCCGCCCCTTGCTCACCTCTCGAAGGACACTGTGTAGCTACTTGGCAGCATTCCTCTCTACCATCCTTCCTCTCCACCACCTTCATCCCAGAGCAGCTGCTGCCTTTGCTCAGCTGTTGCTCCAGCCTCACCATCTGTGTGGAGGACCTGGGATGGGAAACGATGGGTCTGGCTGCCATTGTGCATATATCCTCATTCACAAAGTCATTAATGTCAGTATTAGTGGTAAACACTTGTCTTCTCCAGACTTGGACAGCCCGCCCTGTCCTAGATATGCTGTTGTGGAGGAGATCTTAGAATTCTCCTGCCTGGAGACATTAATTCTTCCTGTCATTTTTTTCTCCAGACATGTGGGTTTTTCTTCATGTCTGCCTAACTGTGGTGTTCACTGTCTGGTGCATTGCCTCAGATAGCCAAGTCCTTTCCCTGTTTTAGTAATGAGCTTAATTGTACAGCAGACTCCAGTTTCCCTGCAGTCAATGCACTTTCATGGTGTGCCGTTTCACATCCTGTCGTGTTGTTGCAGTTCCCATCACCACTTGATGTTCTCATTTGATGTTCTGCTGCACAGAGTGCAGGCAGTGCCTTGTAACACTGTCAGTGAGCCCATCGTGTACGCAGCTTTCTTTTATTATTATATTAAATTAGACTTGCTGTATTTCTTTTGTGCTTGAGGAGAGAAGTACTGTGTTAGACTGGCACATCTGCCTTTAGCCATTCCACAACACGTTTTAAAAACATTTCCTTTTTATGCCATGTCTGTAGCTGTTCTTGTCTTTAAAGTTCTTCTGCAGCCTTCAAAGTAATGAGACCAGGCTGAATTGCTTGTTTGCATTTCCATAATGGAACTATTTGCTCGACGGTCACTGGTTCTGATACTCCTCCATGTTGATAGTTTTGCTGGATTCTCTTTCTCCCGGCTCTTTCACATGAGTGCACTGACTTTTTCAAGGCATGTTCCCATCAGATGACGCTTTTCACTGTCACCTCTGAATTAATATCAGTATCTTTAATTAGAGTAATAATAGTATTTATGAATCTTTGGATCATACTAAGTTGTCTTCTCTGTACTTCTCATCTGATTGAGAATTACTTCTCTTCAAAGCTGTTTCTGCTGGCATCTGTTTCCATTGCAGTACCTAACCCACTCACAGGATCACAGCACGGCTGAGGCTGCAGGTACCTCTGTGTCCATCTGGTCCACTCCCTGCTGCAGGCCCTGCTCTGCTGCTGAGTTGCTTGCTCAGAACCACATCCTGGTGATTTCTGAAGGTCTCCGTGGATGGAGACCTCCCTTGGCAGCCTGTGCCAGTGCTCAGTTACCCACCCCAAACAGGACTTCCTGGTGTTAAAATGGAACCTACTGTGCTCTCATTTGTGCCCAGTGCCTCCTGTGGGTGCCACAGAAAAGAGCCATACACTCTCTCTTCAGATATTTATACACACTGATGCCCCAGAACCTTCTCTGCTCAGTCAGCAGCTCTGTCCTTACCTGCCATAGCTCAAGATGAAGCTTGTCTTTCACCCTCTGAAGCCTGTGCTCATTCTCCATGTATTTTTCAGGCCACAAGACCTGGCCTCCCTAAACCTGCAGTCTGCATGTCCCCTCTCCACTGGCTCCCCAGCATCCTTCCCAGAGCGCATCCCTGACTGCTGCCTCTCCTCTCCTCACAGGTGCTGCCGTCCTCCCGCTTGCTGCCCAGACCCGATGCTACGGTGCTGACACTGCATCCCCTGGAGGGGGTCAGGCCGGGCTCTGTGATCGGCTCAGTAGCACCCCCTGATGCCCCTGCACTGGGACAGCTGACCTACACGGTGGTAGGAGGTGGTGGGGATGGCACTTTTGTTGTTGACAGCGTGACAGGGGAGATCTACGCTGCCCGGGAGCTGGATTATGAGGCCGGGGCCCGGCACACGTTGCAAGTGAGTGCTGAGGACATGCAGCATGGCTACCCGTCCAGCCGGCTGGTGCTGGTGCAGATCCACGTGCAGGACTGCAACGACCAGGCGCCCACCTTCCCCGAAGACCCCATCACCATCGTGGTGCCCGAGGATGCGCAGGCTGGCTCGTCTGTCTTCACCTTCCAGGCTCTGGATGGGGATGGGGCGGGCCCCAACAGCCAGGTGCGCTACGCCCTGCTGCGCCAGGAGCCCCCAGGGGGTCCTTTCCAGCTCGACGGCCGCTCGGGGCTGCTGAGCCTTCGCCAAAGCCTCGACCGTGAGGCTGTGGCCTCCTTCCTCCTGGTGGTGGAGGCCACGGACCAGGCCCGCAACATCAGCCAGCGTCATTCCTCTGCTGTGACGGCGCGTGTGTTCGTGACCGACGTGAACGACAACGCGCCCGTCTTCCTGTCACCTGCTGCCATCAGCGTCACCGAGGACCGGCCAACTGGGTTTGTGGCTCTGCATGTGGTGGCCCAGGACAACGATCTAGGAGAGAATGGACGAGTGAGCTACTCACTGCGAGCGGGCAACAGCGACGGCCGCTTCCACCTCAACCCCAGCACTGGTGAGAGCCTGGGCAGGGTGCAGGGTGACACGGGGTTGTGGGGGCTGGGCAGGGTGCGGGCACATGTGGGGGTGTTGCACGGTGCACAGGAGACGTGGGCCGGAGAGTTCAGGTCACCTGGAGGTGTGAAGAACTTGTGGGGCGCACACCTAGCTGGGGTGACCCTGCTGTCTTGAGACCTGGCTGCCCCTGGCTCCCCTCCATCGCTACAGACTTGCAACAGCTCTGTCCTGGGAGTGGTTGGTCTCGAAGCCATGTGATCCCTGCTCACCTCTCTCCCTGTGTCTGTAGGTGCTCTCTCTGTTGTGCGGGCTCTGAACCGTGAGGAGGTGGTGCAACACAACCTGACTGTGGTGGCTGCCGACCATGGCTTCCCACGCCGCTCGGCCACGCAGCTACTCTCCATACTGGTGCTGGATGTCAATGATGAAGCTCCCACCTTTGAGAAGCCTGAGTACGAGGCGCACATCATGGAGAACCTTCCAGCTGGCAGCCCTGTCCTGCAGGTGCTGGCCACAGACCGGGACCTGGGTGAGAATGCAGGGTTCAATCAGGGACCTTCTGGAGACACAGCACCCAGGACAGGATGTGCTCCCTCCTGCCTGGTTCGGAGTGCATGTTTGACCATGGAGGGAGGGACTATCAGCTGGCCTGGTGATGAAGGATGGGACAGACCCGGGAAGGATGAGAACAGAGGCTGCAATTCCCTCTGCTTCCCAAGTCAGTGCCCTTTGTTCTTTGGAGATTCCTTGTCCTGCCTTCCACAGACTGAACAGGGCTGAGGCTTCCCTCCACCACAGATCTCTCTCCACACCTTTACTTGCCATGGTGTGAGATCACCCCCTTCCACAGTGTCACCCCTGAGAGGAAGGAAGTACAGAGCTGTGAGCCAAGTAAGAGGTTACCTTCAAACATGCTTCTCCTGCAGGTGCCAATGGACAGGTGACCTATGGAAGTCTCTCTGGGGGGCCGTTCTCCATCCACCCGCAGACGGGTCTCATTGTCACCACGCATCCCTTGGACCGTGAGGAGCAGGAGCAGCATGTGCTGATGGGTATGGCTATGCTGGTGCATGGGAGAGAGCAGCAGGCACTGGGGAGGGAGAGGTGGAGGGCACGGAACAGGCAGATGCACTTTCTCTGCTGTTGGGATAGAGCGGCATTGCAAGGAGGGCAGGACATGGGAAGTAATGGAGGCCTGTGGGGCATGCGGAGTTGTTGGGTGATTTGGGCATACAGAAATGCCAGTGCTCCCATTCCTTGCTGCCCTGTGACTGCCTGGACAGCTGCATGTGATGGCATTGGTAGTAGCTCCCAGTCTGCAGTGTACTCTGCAGCACTCTTGCTGTGTTCCTGCAGTCTATGCCCGGGATGGTGGCCTGCCCCCCAACCTCTCCAAGGCAACTGTGCGGATAACAGTAGGGGATGAAAATGACCACACACCACAACTGGAGAGTGAGTCCTGCTCTGTGGAGGTCCCTGAGAACCAAAGCCGTGTGGCACTCTACACCCTGCGTGCCACTGACCCTGATGGAGACGAGAACGGGTGCTTGGAGTACCGTGTGGCAGGTGAGAGCACAAGGACACGAGGAGCTCTGTAGCTTCATTCTTGGAGAAGAGTAGCATGGCTGTTCACCATGGGTTGCCAGGAGTTCTGGGAAGCATCACCTCTGGCAATTCCTGTTCTACATCATTTCTCTCCTGCCCTGGACCATGAGTAGTTCCCTTCTCTCAACCCCCTAATTCCTCTGCCCCAGTAAAGAGCACTCCAGGATGTGCACAGGCTGCATTACTCACACTGTTTCCCCAGATTCAGACTAGCTCCATACCTCTCTTCCTTGCTATGGCCTGTGGAATTTATGGATTGCCAAGTCTTTCGTGTAATGCCCTGTTTTACTGTGGCATGGCACTGGTCTGTGAGCTGGTGGAGCCTGTTCCGGCACAACACACATACTCAAACACACACTCTGGGACTGAAGAGGTTCAGTCCCACTGGGGGCTTACAGACACCAGCTCACTCTACCATCCCAGGCAGCATAGTCCAGGACCCCCACTGTGCCAACTTCAAGTGTACAGTCATGCTGTCTTGCTATTCCTACTCTTTTCTAGATGGAGATCCTGAGCAGGATTTCATCTTAGACCCCGTCTCTGGTGTCCTCTCCACTGCACGTGCCCTTGACCGAGAGCAAGTTGCTTTCTACAGCCTCACAGTAGTGGTTCAAGACCATGGCACACCACCACGCAGTGCAACCATGTCAGTGAATGTGCAGGTGTTGGACTTAAATGACAATGCTCCTGGTTTTGCTCAAGCCAGCTATGTGGTGGAGGTGCCCGAGGACTTGCCTGTTGGTTCCCTGGTGCTGCAGCTGGAAGCCAAGGACCCTGATGAGGGCACCAACGGGCAGGTCACCTACTACCTGGGCAATGAGTCCCTGGGCATGTTCCAGGTGGAGCCACAGAGCGGACGCATCAGAAGTGCCCAGGAGTTGGACCGGGAACGCCAGCCAAGTTACAGCTTTCTGGCCAAGGCTGTGGACTCAGCACCATGGGAGCCCAAAAGCGCAGCTGTGCGTGTCACGGTCACAGTGCGGGATGTCAATGACCACGCTCCTGCCTTCCTGCACAGCCCGCTCACTGTCAGCTTGTCTCGCCACACACCGCTCAAGCAAGTTGTGGCTACCATGAGGGCAGAGGACAGGGATGCAGGTGCCAATGCCTCCATTCTGTATCGCCTTGCCACCCCGAACTCAGCCTTCTCAATCAACTCCTACACAGGGGATATCCAGCTGCTGCAGCCCCTGAGCTCACTCAGCCAGCGCCAGCGGACGCTCTTCATCCTGGCCACGGACCTGGGGCAGCCAGCGCTTTCCTCCACTGGTGTAGTGGTGATCCATCTGCAGGAAGAGCCCTACTGGGGGCTGCGCTTTCCCCGGAGCACCAGTGAGGTGGTCCTGCCAGAAAATGCTGCTCCAGGTATCTGCTGGGCAGAGTGCTTGACACAAGCTGAGATGGAGTGGGATGGGGGGGAGGTGGGTGACAAGCTAGAATAGCTTCATAGGCTGGAACTCCAACCAGGGAGTACTGCAGGGTCTTGGGAAGTCGTGTTACGCTTTGGGTAGACCCAGGGGGATGGCAGGGCCTGACTGGGCCCAGGGTGTTGGGGGTGATAATCCTGTAAGCTTTTGCCTCAAGATGTTCTGATCGCTATGGGCAGTCACAGGTGCCCGCTTGCTGCTGGAATGGCTGCAGGGTTCACACTGAAACCATAGAAGGGCCATAGACAGACCCCAGGAGTCTCATCTCCAGCCCAGAGTTTACCATTGGTTCTCACATATTTTGGCAGCAGCGTCATCAGGCAGGGCTGTGTTCCTGTGGTATAACATGTGCTACCTATAAATCATCCCGACCCTCAGTGTGCCCTGAGACTCTGCTGCCCATTCAACACTGCTTCCTTTCTTTCCAGGTACTGCTGTCGCAAGCATCCAAGCTGTGCACATGGGAGGCTCTTCTGGGCGCATCACATACAGCATTATCAGTGGCAACGAGAAGAATGCTTTCCTTATCCAGCCCAGCTCAGGTACAGCACCAGAACCACACAGGGAAGCAGTAAGGGAGAGTCTCCTGTGCTCTGTCAGTGCCTGCTCAGCTATCACAGTGCTCAAAGTCCTCCAAAGGCACAGGAATGCAGTTTACACCTCTATACTACTAAATCTAATAGTGTTAGTATCCCATCAGTGTCCAGAGGGTGCTAGTACAGCTCCTGGCAAAGTATTGGTCCCTGCTAATTGGACCTTTCCTAAAAAATTCACAAGCCCCGCTCAGGAGTTAGCAGAGGCCACAACCATTGTTAAGAGGTGATCTGGATGTGCCCCTGCCTTAGACAGCAAGCTATGGCCAAATGAAACAGCCCAGGTGGGATTTCAGAGCCAGGCACCTGGGCTGCCATGTCTTACTCTCTAGTGTGCATGTTAGCTTCTGTGACTGCAGCACTGCTGTGTGCTTATGGCTGTGCGGTCCCAAAGGTGACAAAAAATGGTGAACAGCTCACTGACCTGTGGGCATTTCTAATCTCTGCATCACTGTGCCCTGAGCAGTCAGCAGACACTGAACATAGCAGTGGGTGGTTGATAGCCCAGCAGAGCAGTGAGGCGGGCTGCAGGGTGCTGCCCAGTGACGCTAGGCAAGCTGGTGTTGGTTGCACCACAAGCTTCAAAGGGCAGCCTTGGAAGGGCTACATTTCCCCTGACATCACGGAAGTCCTGGCTGAGTCTA
>JAOWBP010000092.1:12820-26817 GCA_028571105.1 Tragopan temminckii | reverse complement strand
TGGATGCCCCGTCCCTGGAGGTGTTCAAGGCCAGATTGGATGGGGCTCTGGGCAGCCTGGTCTAGTATTAACTAGACCAGGATTAAATGGTGAGGCCGGTGGCCCTGCACGTGGCAGGGGGGTTGGAGATTTATGATCCTTGTGGTTCCTTCCAACCCTGGACATTCTGTGATTCTGTGATTCTGTGGATGCATCACTGGGAATGCTGCCAGTCATTAGTAGAGAATAGCATCGCATAGTGTAGAACAGAACAGAAGCAAACTACAGAGACCATTGAATCCAGCTCCCTGACCACCTGAGGGATAAACAAAAGTTAGAGCTTACTATTGAGGCATTATCCAAAGCCTCCTGAACACCAGCAGGGATGTGGCATCAACCATCTCTCCATGGAGCCTGATCCAGTGTCTGACCAGCCTTGTGATAAGGAGGCTTTTCCTAATGCCCACTCTGAACCTCCCCATGCCCAGCTCTGTGCTGTTCCCATGCACCCTGCCTCTCCCCTTGCCTTCCAGTCCTTCTTATCGGTTTTGTTGCCCTCATCTGGATGCTTTCATGTAACTTGGCATACTTCTATATTGTGCAGCCCAGAACTGCACACAGTAGTCAAGGTGAGGCCACACCAGTGCTAAATATGGCAGAGAATCACTTCTTTTGACTGTCTGGCTGTGCTTTGCTTAATGCACCCCAGAATACAGTTTTGGCTGCCCGGGCACATTGCTGGCTCACACTGAGCCTGCAGTCACCAACAGCCCCAGGTTCCTTCCTGCAGGACTGCTGTCCAGCCTGTGCCTGCGTCCAACATGACTCCATCCCAGGTGCAGAACCTGACATTTTCCTCTGTTGAACTTCATGCTATTGCTGATTGCCCAATGCACTAATTACCTAGGTCTGTTTTAGTAGATATTTTAGGAGCCCCATGATCTTATTGGATGGGACAGCAATGTGTCATTGCCAGAGCCCATGCTTATGTGGATGTGTGTCCTCAGGCCCCTTGCAGGAGAACTGTTTGCCGCCCTTTGGTCTCTTTGTATGGGTTCAGTCTAGACAAATAGTGCAGATAGCTGACTTTAGACTAGAGCTTGATGAGCTAGCTATGCAGTATGGGGCTCCACATGGGGCAGTTCTTCTCTAAACTTGCCATTTCAAGCTCAGAGAGGGTAGACTTTGGTTAGATATAAGGAAAAAATATTTTACAGTGAGGGTGGTGAGGCACTAAACAGGTTACCCAGTGTTGTGGCTGGTGTTCCATCTCTGGAGACTTTGTAGGCGAGGCTGGATCAGGCCCTGGGCAACCTGATGGAGCTGTGGTATCCCTGTGCATGCAGGGCTGTGGACTGGATGGCCTTTAAAGGCCCCTTCCAACTCTAAGGATTGTATGATTCTATGATTCTATACCAGATGATGTCCCCACTGGGAAGACTATTGCATGCTTTACTGTCAATGTAAGGTGTCTGCCCTGAGCACTGTGTGGAATTTATCAGCACAGCAGCTCACTGTGGCTCGTGAGAAGGCTTTTGGTTCGAAGGAAGCTCAGTATGCTTCTTCTATTTGAGAATGGATAGACTGACAGAGAGATGGACTAAGTGCAAGGGAACAACAGAGGTGAGGGCTGGGCATGCTGGTGCATCACTTGCCCCTTCTCCCCCTACCCTGCTGTCTCTCCAGGTGCCATCTCAGTTCAGGACTCCAGCAGCCTGGATTTTGAGGCCAGCCCCCGGCTGCGCCTTGTGGTCCAGGCAGAGACAACGGCTTCCTTCGGCTTTATGGCCATAAACCTCAACCTGCAAGATGTGAATGACAACTTGCCACGCTTCCAGCTGCAGAACTATGTGGCATTCATCTGGGAGTCCCAGAGCTATGACTCCCCGGTTATCCAGGTAGCACTGGGGGCAAAAACAGGGACAGTGGTTCCCCTGGCTGCCTCTGCCAGGAGGAGGAGGTGGGAGCTGTGCCTAAGGTTGGCACCTGTGGATCTGTATGTCTTGCTCTGGAGATCCGTTGTTTACAAGGCTCCAGACTGCACTGCTGAATCTCTCCTATGGCCTTGCAGGTCCTAGCAGATGATCTGGATCAGGGAATGAATGGGCAGGTGACTTACGCCATCAACCAGTCCCTGCCAATGACAGGTTTATACCACATCGATCCTCAGACCGGCACGATCACTACTGCTGCCATCCTGGACAGGGAGATCTGGTCCCAGACCCGGTGAGTAGGGCCAGACTAACTTGTACCATAGATATGAAAGGGACATAGGAGCAGCATGCCCAGGGTTGCAGAGGACACTTTGCTGCTTGGTGGCACACCAAGCTGTTGCCAAACAGCAGAAACCTGGACAAAGTGGTAACCTGGGTATCAAATGAGGGCATGACAGATGGCCATGAGACGAGCCTGAGCTCCATTCAGCCTGGCCTGTGCAAATCTGAGCAGGCTGTGGAGGGGGCAGTGGACTCTTCAGTAGTTGCATCCATTTCCTTTTCTGTTTGTTTAATCAAGGTTAGATATGTTCAGTTTCTGCCCACTCCCACACATTGCACCCTCCTGCCCTACCATATATCCCCAGCAGCTGTGCATCGACCTCAACCCTCTTGCAAGTCCCCTTGCATTCAATCCAAGTCCTCTGGGTCCCTCACCACACATACAGGTTCTTTAATCCTCCAGTCAAACCACAACTATGTAAGATGAGTTTACGTCCTCCCCTACCTCTGTACACGAGCATGGCCCAGATACAAGGAACAACTTCTACCACCCCACCCAGACCTCATTCCCTTTGCCATATCCATGCTTCACTGCTCCACATCTATCTCCTCTTTTCCAAGGCAAGGAAATACCATTCCATTCACATACCCATCACTGCTCCACTCAAACCAAGGCTCCATGTGTTCCCTAGTTCCCAAATATGCCCCAAAAGCTGCCATCTGTCCCCTGCTCACCCCACTTGCTCTGCCCAGCTCTTCTCCCATACACATCCCAGCCTCCTGCCCCTTTCACAGACTGAAAACGCTATGGGTGCATCCACTGCCCTCCCCTTGCAAAAGCCCTCAACTGTGCACGTGTACGTGCCATGTCTGTGCATTAATCTACTGCCTACCACATGCTCCAGATACTTGTGCCTACATGCACGGCCTGCTCATATGCTCCAGGTGCTGGATAAAAACCCACTGCCCTCCAAATACACACCCAAATGTGCATCCTATGCTCTTGATAGGTGCACATCCATTGCCCCACACACTCCAGATGTGCTCAATTTTACTACATGTCCAACCAGTGCACATGTTCAGTGTCCTCCTGTTCCAGATGCTGTGTGCACACTGCTTCTGACACGTGGTTGTGACCCTCCTGCCATGCCTTTGTGCTTTCCTGCAGCTTGGTGGTAACAGCGATGGACAGAGGGACACCCCCTCTCATAGGCTCTGCTACGCTGACAGTTGTGGTGATGGACATCAACGACAACAGCCCCACCATTCCATTTCCCTGGGAGGTGCGGGTCCCAGAAAGTAAGTGCCTCTCAGCCCTATGAGGTAATGTGTCACTAATAGCAGGAACTGAGTTGTGGTGGACACCTGTGGATGGGAGAGAAGCCCCCAGTGGGCCCGTTCCCTTGCCAAGGGCAGGCTTGTGCTGGCCCTTTGACTGAACTTCACTGAGGCCTTCAGCACTGCCCCATCTGTGACGTCCTGGTGCCAGCGGGTTGTGCAGCTCTGTGCCTTGAGGGAACCAGCTGAACTCAGCTCCTCCCTGGCCCCAAACCACGAGAGCTCTGGTTGCACACCCCTGCCCTGCCAGCTTCCTGCCCTCAGCATTCATGCCCCATCCCAGGGGCTGACTCCCAGGACCTGCCCCTTCACCGTCAGCATCTCCCTGCTGTCCCCATTGCTCAGGTTTCCCACCACGTGAGCCAGTTCCCCTGAGGAGATGGGGATGCTGGCTCATGTCTCACCTCTCCACAGACATGCTGCTTGGCACCCAGATAGCCCAGCTGACAGGGAACGATGTGGACTCGGGCCCGGCACTCTCCTACACCCTCATGCTGGATGGCGATGCTGTGGGTATGTTCAGTGTGCTGCGCTATGGGGGACGCATTGCCCTGACGGGGCCACTGGACTACGAGCAGCGCAGCCAGTACAGCCTCACACTGCGAGCCTCCGACAGCCGCCACGAGACCGAGGCCAACCTCACCATCATTGTGGAGGACATGAATGACAACGCACCAGCCTTCAGCCAGGCCTTCTACCAGGTACTGCCCGCGCTCACTCATGAGTACATGTATAGCAGACAATGCTGGCTGACCTGCACAAACCCCGCTGCTGCCCTTGTGCCCTATCTGGCTCTCCTGCCCTTGTGGGACACAGAGACCACTTTGAGGATGGATTTGAGCCTATCCTGGTCCCTGTCCTTCTGGGCCACATCCCAGCACCCCTCCTGCTGTCACTGCAGTCAGAAGGCTGAAACCAAGCACACCGCACTGGGATCAGCAGAGAAAAAGATCAATACCTGGATGCTCTAGTAGCTCAGAAGTCACACAGATGAGGCTGCGTGCTATGCATGTGGGATGGGTGCCTACAGATTCCACCCATGGCCATGGTGCAGAGGTGGGGAAGGCCTTAGCTAGCATTGCACTGGGTTATTCCAGCCATGGCTGCCCTAGCCAGCTCCAGGCTTTCCCCCATCCCTGCTGGCCAGCTCCAGGAGAATGGGGACAGTGCCCACATGAAGACCTGGTGCTGATCAGAGCTTCCTCCTCTTCCAGGTGACATTGCCAGAACACACCCCTGCAGGGAGCATCCTTCTCACCATGAGCGCCACTGACATGGACTCAGGCAGCAATGGGGACATCACCTTCCACCTGGCCGTGCCCAGCCTTGACGTTGCAATTGACCCCAGCAATGGTGCGTGAGGCTGGCTGCTATGGGGGGGACTCACGCTGTGGGTTGCTCCAGCAGCTCCTGCAAATGAAGGGGCCCTCATGCTCCCCCCTCACCAGGCCTGCAGCGGCCAGGGAGGCAGACGTGGGGATGTGGCCACCACACCCCACCACCACAGCATCCCGCATGCCTGTCCCTCCAGCCAAAAACCCTAACCACCCTAACACCCTTCCCAGCTCCCTGCTGACCCCCTATGCTGACTCTGTCTTTGTGCCCTCACAGGGACTCTGTTCACCATCCGACCAGTGGAATTTGATGCCAACCAGCCCACCCTGGAACTGGTGGTGGAGGCCCGTGACCATGGCTCCCCCAGCCTCTCATCTTGGGCCACGGTTCAGCTTCAGGTGCTTGATGTGAATGACCACAGCCCCATCTTCCAGGTGCCACACTACAATACCAGCGTCCCTGAGGACCTGCGGCCAGGAACCAC
Source organism: Tragopan temminckii (assembly GCA_028571105.1). Taxonomy (NCBI): domain Eukaryota; kingdom Metazoa; phylum Chordata; class Aves; order Galliformes; family Phasianidae; genus Tragopan; species Tragopan temminckii. Next base: position 21,465 of record JAOWBP010000092.1, on the reverse strand, counting down.
TGTGCTGACACTGGACGCAGGCGATGCCGACCTCTCCCGAGAGAACGCCGGCTTCGACTACACCATTGTCAGTGGCAACGGTGGCAATGCCTTCCAGGTGGAGAGCCGGGTGGCCTGGGCAGGTGGGCAGCTCCGCACACAGGGTGCGTTGGTGCTTGTAGAGCCCTTAGATTTCGAGGCCATCCCAGTCTACAATCTCACTGTGGCTGCCTTGGACCGGGGCCTGCCGCAGCGCAGCACCACAGTGCCTGTGCTCATCACCGTGCAGGACGTCAATGACAACCCGCCTGTGTTTGCCCGAGCCGAATACCGCACAGCAGTGAGCGAGAGCACACCTCCTGGCACAGAGCTGCTCCGTGTGACGGCCCACGATGCCGACTCAGGGCCCCGTGGCCACATTCACTACACCATCAGCTCGGGTGACCAGCAAGGGCTCTTCCAGATCCATGAGAGCACAGGTGCTCTGTGCCTGGCACGGCCCCTGGACCGAGAGACGCAGGCTTTACACGCTCTTGTGGTGCAGGCTATGGATGTGCCAGGTGGGCACTTTGCTCTGGTGCCCGTAGCCATTGAGGTGAAGGATGTCAATGACAACAAGCCGTACTTCCCAGTGGAGGTGCTGAGTGCCAGCATGCGGGAAAACCTGCCTCCAGGCACACTTGTGACCACCCTCCGTGCCATCGACACCGACACCGGGGTGTTTGGGGAGCTGCAGTACACAGTACTGGAGCAGCCAGTGGGGGGGCCTGGTGTGGCAGAGGGCCGGGACGCCTTCGCCATCAACAGCAGCTCTGGGGAGCTGCGTTCCCGGCTGACCTTTGACTATGAGCGAGCCAAAGCCTTCCAGCTCCTCGTCAGGGCCACGGATGCTGGCAACGCCTCTGCTACGGTGACCGTGCGGGTGCTGGTGACCGGGGAGGATGAGTACGATCCCATCTTCCTGAGCCCCTCCTTCAGTTTTGAGGTCCCTGAGGGTGCCCACAAAGGGCAGAGCATTGGGAGGGTCCTGGCAACAGATGAGGATGAGGGGGCTGATGGTGTTGTGCTGTACAACCTGGCCAAGCCCTCGCCATACTTTGCCATCAACCAAACTACAGGCACCATCTACCTTCGGGTGGACAGCCAGCCCCAGGCTGGGGCCGGGCGCACCAAGAGGGAGCCCCGTGAGATGAGCCTTGAGGTGCAGGCGCGCAGCCCGCTGCCAGCCTCCCGCTCAGCCTCCGCACAGGTCACCATCGACGTCACGCACACCTCCTTCGGCCTGGCTCCAGATCTCAACCTGCTGCTGGTGGCCGTGGCCGCTTCGCTGGGTGTCGTGGTAGTGTTGGCTGCTGTGGCCATCGTGCTGGCGCTGGTCCGCTCCCGTCACCGCCGGGGCCACGAGAAGACGGAGGGCGACCGGCCGCTGGCCCATGTGCAAAGCAGTTCTCTGCAAAAGCTGGGCCACGAGGAGCCGGCACTCCCCGGGGCTGAGCACATCTACCACCAAGCACTGCCAGGGTATGGAGGGGAGCCAGCGGGGCCCTACACGCGGGGCGGCTCCCTGGACCCCTCGCACTCCAGTGGCAGAGGCTCTGCTGAGGCAGCTGAGGACGACGAGATCCGGATGATCAACGAGTACCCACGCGTGGCCAGCATCACAGCATCCATGCAGGAGCACATTTCGGCCCGCGGCCCTGACTCTGGCATCCAGCAGGATGCCGACCAGCTGTCCGACATCTCCTGCGAGCCGGCCGCCCTGGAGAGCTCCCAGTGGTTCAAGAGCAAGAAGGGCTCTGGGCTGCTGCTTCCAGGGCCCACGTCACAGCTGTACCGCGAGGATGGGGGAGGCAGCGCCTTTCTTGGCGTGCGCTGCGGCCTCAGCGTCTCCTCCCAGCCCCAGGACTACACCTTCCCAGAGGATGGCAAGCCCTCTGTGGAAGGCTCTCTCACCGCCATTGTGGCCAGTGACGAGGAGCTCCGTGGCAGCTACAATTGGGATTACCTGCTGAACTGGTGCCCCCAGTTCCAGCCGCTGGCCAGCGTCTTCACAGAGATCGCCCGCCTCAAGGATGAGAGCTCCCTGCGCAAGCCCTTCCCGACCAAGCCCAAGGCAGAGCCCAAGCCCCGCATCGACCCCCCACCCCTCATCACCTCTGTGGCCCACCCGGGCGCCAAGTCCGTGCCCCCCAAGCCGCCAGCAGGCAGGACCTTCCCGCACCCATCGTCGCTGCGTCGCTCGCCCATCAGCCACGAGGGCTCCATCTCGTCCTCCGCCATGTCACCCAGTTTCTCCCCCTCGCTGTCCCCGCTGGCCGCCCGCTCCCCTGTGGTCTCTCCCTTCGGCATCTCACAGGGGCCCTCCGCCTCCACCATCAGCGCCGAGCACTCACTGGAGCCCTCTGAGGAGGCCGAGCTCAGGATTTAGGCCTGGGCCCACAGACTTCCCCGCCCTCCCCGGCAGACACGGGGCCAAGAGCGGGACCAGGCCGAGGGCTGCTCAGCACGGTACTGGTTTGGCTTTCCCAGCACCTTGCCCATTCCAGGGCCCCACGTGCTGTGGGTTCCCACGTGCTTTGGGACTGCTGACTCTTGTCACTCCCTGTGGTCTGGCAGATTCAGTGCTCGTTTTGGTGCCCTGTGGACTGCTGAGCCCAGCGCCAGCACCCCAAGGCATGGTTCTTTGTACTGCTCATGGTGTCCCAGCGCCTGGCACACTGCTGCTTTGTGGTACTCCATGCTCTAAGAGGGGCTGGGAGCAGAGCGGTGCTCCCTGCCCTGCTGGGTCAGAGCACTGCCACCTGCAGCCCCTGCTCTATCCCAGCCACCTGCCCGAGCCGTGCAGCAGCCCAGATGCAGTGAGGGGCTGGCCTGTCCCTGCTGGTCCTATCCCCGTGGGAGCTCACAGGGCCAGGGTCTCACTGCTCAGCTGGCACAGCTGCAGCAGCCTGCAGGTCTGCGGGAAGCAGCGTGGCTGACCCTGCTTGCTGATGGTCTGAAACACATCCCAGACCTAGCTGGATAGGGAGCAAAAGGCAGTGCCCATTATCTGCTTGCCTGTCCATGGCTGGTGGGGGGAGAGGGGATCTGTTAGGGTCCCAGAGGCCCCTCCAGCTCCCACCACTGCATCTGCACTTAAGGGCTCACTGTCCCAGGGCTGAGGGCCTTGGGACATAGCTGCATGGCTGCCCTCTGGGGCTGCAGGCTGGCATTGGGCACAGGCACTGCCCATGTACCAGGCTGGCAGCACTGCTGGCAGGAGAAACAGTGCCAGAACTGCATTAGCCGACCCCAGGATGGCCCGGCCCTGAGAAAAACACTGGCACAGCTGCTCTGTGACCTCCTCTCACTCTGTCTGCTCCTGGCCTGGTGGCCAGCCTGCAGCCGCAGGGGAGCATGAGTGGGGATATCCCAAAAAGCCATGTGGCCTGAGGCTGATGCAGTGACAGCCAGCCTGTTGTCCTGATGCAGTGTGGGATGCGGGCAGCAGGGCTCCCCAGGAGCCTGCAGTGCTCACCGGGATGAGCTGGGACACCAGGGCCACCTCCACAGCATGGGTGGCTGCCTGAATCCCCAGCCCCTGTGCCCAGCCATCTGTGCAGCAGCCGCCTGCACTGCTCCTTCGTGTCACACTGTGGGAATAGGCAGAGCCACACATCCTTGGGGCTGGTCCCCATCCTCATACCAGCAGTTTGCAGCTGGTGTCAGCTCGCAGCTGGTATGAGCTCACAATTGGTGTCAGCCCCCATGCAGCACTCACCTCGGCCCGCAGCACATGGCATGGCCCTGGGAGTGCTGTCCCTGTGCCAGGCGCTGCAACCCTGGGTGCTCAGGGTGCTGTGACCCATACACAGTTACAGGTGCAGAGTGAGGATCAGGAGCCGAGCACGCGAGCCACAGCAGCCCCAAAGGCACAGCCTGGGAGGACTCCCAGCTGTCTGAGAAGGGGATCTGGGGCTGCTTTCGAATTTTGGAACTTCCTTCCTATCACACTTTTCCTAGAGCCACTCCGTAGCCTCAAGTGCAAAGCCTGTGTGCACCATTGGCTGCACCCTCATTGGTCACCCCAGTCCCAAGTATTTATCACAGCAGCCAAAAACCACCACTTTTGCCCACTGCCCCTGTGCATCCCACTGAGAACCACCTGTGCCTGCAGCCCCATCTCTGTACATCACAGGTCCCAGCACAGCCCTGCACCCCAGCACCACACTGCCCCCAGACTCCAGGACTCCGTGATGCCTGCAGGTCCCCAGTGCTGGCAGCCCTGGGAGCTGCCCTGGCTGACAACAGAGGGCCAGAATCAGGTGGCACCAGGGAGGCTGTGGGGCCATGCCTGAGGCCCATGGGGAGCTAAGGTGGCTCTGGATGGGGAGGATGTGCTCCACTTTGCTCGGCACAGGGATGGCCCAGAGGCACCCTGAGGGGCTGCATGAGCCCTGTGCAGTGCTGGGGTGGCTGAGCAGCCCCACTCTTCTCTGCATGTTGGGATGGGTCACCCCTGCATGCCACATAGGGTAAGGTCAGACACGTGGCCCCACTTTGGTGTGGGGGTTCCAGCCATGTGCTGCTGAGCCCGGCCGGGAGCCAAGCCTCCAGTTATTTATTTTTACACATTGTACTATGATTCCTGTTTTCTACTTTGTTTGTACTTTTGTATCGTGTCTCGCTGAGCTGCATGTATTGGGCGCTGCTTGTCAGCCCGCACACTGGGCTGCTCCAGCACAGCCTGGACCCAAGTGCCAACTTCTCAAAGAAATGCCTTAATAAACCACACTTGTTTGTACAGAGCTGGACTTAGAGAATCAGAATCCTTAGAGTTGGAAGGGACCTTTAAAGGTCATCCAGTCCAACTCTCCTGCAATGAACGGGGACATCCACAGCTACATCAGGTTGCTCAGGGTCTGATGCAGCCTCGATCAGCATCATCACTGCTGCTGTGGGTGCATGCCATGCTGGCACTGTGGCCCTACAGGTGGTGTGGAGAAGCACTGTCAGGACTGGTGGATGGGAGGCAGCACTGGGGAACCCAGCACCATGAAGCTGTGGACCTGTCCCTGGAATCATGTGGCAGAGCTGGGACTGCTGGGGGCACAGAGGCTGCATAGTGCTGCTTTCTGTCCTGGGAGCAGGCAGCTCCGGGATCCCCGCTGCCCAGCCCAGCTGCATTCTGGCCTTGACCAAGAGAGGACATGCAGCAATTTCAGATTTCAGTGCAGCAGAGGATGCAGAGAGACTACACACACACTGTGGGCCTGGTCTGGATGCCCAGCTTCTCCAGCAAGGTGTGCTGCAGCTGTGCTTGCCCCTGCATTGCTGCACACATGCAGGCTTGACTGCTGGCCTCGCCAAGATGCCTGCATCTGCATGCATAGCCACACTGGGCACATCTCCTCTCCTTGTGGCTGCACCATGCATGTCTCCTCTCAGTGGCTGCAGGTTTTTCTCTTAGTGGCTGCCAAGCCCGGCAGGCAAGGCTGCACTGCTCCATGCATCCAGGTCATGTTGTCCAAAAAGCAGCTTTGTCGCCCCGTGTGCACAATCCATGATCATACAGCGAGAGCAGACATCGTTTGTTTATTTCAGGATTGCCCAAGCCTGGCTGTGCAGTGGTTTCCCACAAACCCAGCACACCAAATGGAACTATCAGTGCTATATTTATACACAAAAGACACAGAGTTGGTAATTTTTCCAGCCTATCCTCCCGGCGATGAGTGGTCAGTGATTTACACACAGTTATAACAATGCTGACTCTGTACTTCCACTATCAAACCCCTCAGGGGAGGGGTCTTCACTTGGCAGGAGTCTTTTTCACCTGTGGGTGTGATTTTCAGTATTATAATGAAGGTAGTTCAGCTGAGGATATATGGACCCAACATATGGACCCTTGAGGCACAGCCCCACTCCAGCTGGCATTTGGATACTCTCACCTGCAGTTCTCCTACACCAGCACACACATGCACCCCTGGAGGCCTCAGCTGACCCCAGACTCTGTGCTATCTGGCCTGCCCTGCTCCCTCCCTGCTGCAGCCACCCCCAGGCTCACACAGCACAGCTCCCAGAGCACTCTGGCCATCGCCCAGCCCAGAATAAGCCTGCCGGGAAGGACATGCACTGACACCCAGCATCCACCTGCTAAGAGGCTGGCACTGTGGGCCGTGGGACATGTGATCCAACTGTAGCTGCTGACACAGCTTCCATGGACACACAAAATAGAGCTCCAGGAAAATACTTTGCAGTGGGGTTTAAGAAGCAGCCAGGGCAGGCTGTGCTGTTGTCCAATGCAGGGCACAGCCAAAAAAATGTGCTGACCATCAATCCATTTACAGCTGCTTTTACCTCTTTTCCTTGTTCTCACACTTTTTTTCCCCTCTCCAAAGTGCACTGATCCCTCTCTTTTCTCACATCCCATAATAAGTCTTGTATGACCCTAAAACGCTCTATGTTCTGCCTCTCAGGGTGTGCCCTGCATGCCAGACAGTACTTGTAGTTGTTTATCAGGAGAACCACACCTGCACTCATGTTGGTGGGTGCCACCTCCAACTATGTTGCGATCCCTGCTGTCACAGCCCTGAGCAGATGCCTCTCCTCTGCGTGGGCTATCAGGGCTCCCTGCCTGCCACTGTTCCCTTGTGCTGCTTTAATCACACAACCCAGCGCCTCCATCTCCCTGACGTTATAAATGTGATGCCAGGACTGTCGCTGAGGCTGACTCTGGATGTTCTCCAGCATTGCCCAACCACAGGCAATCCTGACCAGCTTCACTCATAGGAATGGCACCTACGGCACACTGGGGGCGGACACGGCCCCACCTGGGACATCCTGGCAGCTCCTCTGGCTGCTCAGGTTCTCCCATCCCAGCCTGCTGCAGCCCTGACAGCAGATGCTTGTTAGAGTAATTAGCTCTGCCAGAACATCCTAATCTTTGCTGGCCAGACAGCTCCAGGAAATAATCTCCCGCAAATCTCATCCCACTTACAGCCCTGCCCCAAGCTGATGGCCGGCTGGGCTGCAGCACTTCTTGTCAGCGCTGAGCAGCAGCACTGAGCAATCCACGTCCCTTCCCTGCAGCTGCAGCCCTCGGTTGGGGCCGCGCAGCCCGGGGGGCCGGGAGCCAGCAGGGCACTGGGCCACACGTGGGCGAGGGGAAGGGTGAGCCAGGATGGGGCAGGGCACAGGGCAGATGCTGTGCAGCCGGGAGCAGGACCCGGTACGGCTGGGAGCAGCCAGACGTGGCCTGGCACAGGGATCGTGGTCTGCTGCACCTCCCCGAATGCCCCAAGCATACACGCGGCCACCTCCCTCCAGGACACCCCTTCACACAGTGACAGCAGCTTTCAGCCCAGGTGGGCGGCTGTCCTTCGTGGTTCGGGAGCTTTTCCACAACACAGCAGAGCTCTTTCCATGGACACGGCTGGGAGATGGGGTTCAGCAGAGTCCTTGACCCTCCCTGCCGTGTCCCCTCAAAGCTGCACCCACTGTGCCCAGCCCCTTCCTGTCCCACCATCCCCCTGCTTTTCCCCCCAGCCCCACAGGGTGCAACTGCACAATTTTGGGCGGGCAACCAACTCCAGTTGCTGCAAACCACACCACGCTGCCTGCATGGAAACTCTGAGCGGCCCCACATGTGTTTCCAATTGCAGGCACCAGAAATGCCCGAGGGCTCTGCACAGACACTCACGCTATGGGCAACACCCAAAGAGGAGCACTGGTGTCCTGCAGAAAGCGGGTATGAAGCAGTGGATTCCTACAGGACAGGAGAGGTCCTCCAGGTGGTGGGGGAAGCACCTCAGAGGCCAAATGGGGGCTGAGGAATGTGGGTGGATTTCCCGTGTCAGTGAGATGCTGAATGCTGTTCTGTGAACAGGAAGGGCTGTGCTTCAGCCCCACTGAATCCCTTAGCAGCCTTGCTTCACCCAAAGGGAGCAGAGCCAAGGCCTGCATCAGACACCGCCTGCCTGGGCGTGTGGCACCCTGAGCTGCACAGCTGATGTGGCTGGAATGGCACTGTCTGCACAACAGGGCTGAGGGCAGGAGGCAGAAAGGTGGAACTGCCACAGACCTTTGCTCCTCCTGCCCCAGACTCAGCAGCCACCGTTCCAGTGGTGCCCCGAGATGCTCTCAGCACAAGAGTGCTTCTGCATTCTGCAGCTGCTGCTCTGGATGGCCACACTGTGGCTCCAGCGTGGGAGAGATGGCAGCCCAGCCCAGGCAGGTGGTTTTCCCATTGTCCATTCTCCTTCCGGCTTGGACACTGCTCTGCAGAAGCAGGAAACGAAGGAGGAGTTCCTGGAGCTGCTGCAAGCAGCACATCTGCACTTGTGGCGGGGACAAGGACTCGTTGATCCAAGCCAAGGTGGCAGGAGGGGTCACAGCACCCTCACCTCATGTCTGCCTCTGAGGGCTGCCCTTGGGCTCACAGGCAGGGTAACAAACTCCACAGCACCATTTCCAGAGCTCCCTTGAGCAGTAGCAAAAAGTACCTGAATTTTCCACAATCCCAAGATCCACAAGTATTACGATCCTGTTTTTGTGATACTACTTAGGATGGCTCCTAGTGCGGAAATATCCAAGAGAACAAGCCCAGGAAACCAAGAGCTGCTGCTCAGCAGTACTGGGAGCCAAGCAGCTGCAGTGACAGCATCAGCTGGACAGGACACGATGAACCG
>JAOWBP010000086.1:0-13172 GCA_028571105.1 Tragopan temminckii | reverse complement strand
CTCCATTCACCACCACTCTCTGGGCCCGGCCTTCCAGCCAGTTCCTTATCCAGCCAACAGCGTACCTGTCCAAGCCACGGGCTGCCAGCTTCTGCAGGAGAACACTGTGGGAGACAGTGTCAAAGGCTTTGCTGAAGTGTAGGTAGACTACATAAAAGCTTTTCCCTCATCCACCAGACGGGTCACTAGATCATAGAAGGAGAAGGTTGGTCAAGCAGGACCTGCCCTTCATGAACCCATGCTGTCTAGGCCTGATCCCCTGGCTGTCCCGCACATACCACATGATCTCTCTCAAGACAAACTGCTCCATAACCTTCCCTGGCACTGAGTTCAGGCTAACAGGCCTGTAGTTCCCCGGATCCTCCTTGCAGCCCTTCTTGTAGATGGGAATCACACTGGCAAGCCACCAGTCTTCTGGGACCTCACCAGTCAACAAGGAGCACTGATAGATGATGGAAAGCATCTCAGCTATCACCTCCATCAGTTCTCTCAGCACTCTCGGGTGAATCTCATTTGGCCCCATGGACTTGTGACGGTCCAGTTGGAGTAGTAGATCTCTGACTGTTTCCTCCCAAATCATGGGGGGTTTAGTCTGCTCCCCAGCCGACACTACTAGGTCAGAGAGTGGAGTACCCTGAGGATAACTGGTCTGACCTTTAAAGACACACGTAAAGAAACCATTCTGAATCTCTGCCTTTTCCTTATCCTCAGCGGTCACATTCCCAGCCTCATCCAGAGAAGAACAGAGATTCTCCTTAGTCTTCCTCTTACTGTTGATATATTTGTAAAACAGTTTCTTGTTCCTCTTTATCCCAGTGGAAAAGTTGAGTTCAAGCTGGGCTTTTGCCTTTCTGATTTTCTCTCTGCACATCTTACCAATTTCTTTGTATTCTTTCAGAGTTGTCTGTCCCTTCTTCCACAGGAGGTAGATTCTCTTTTTCTCCTGGAGCCTCAAGAATAACTCCCTATTCATCGGTGCCGGTCTTCTTCCCCGCCGGCTCATTTTGTGGCTCAGGGGGACAGCCAGCTCCTTAGCCTTTAAGACTTCCTTCTTGAGTAGTGACCAGCTGTCTTGGACCCCTTTACTCTCTAAGACTGAATCCCAGGGGACCCCCCCCCCCACTAGTCTTCTGAACAATTCAAAGTCCGCCCTCCAGAAGTCCAAGGTAGCAGTTCTGGTGTTCCCCCTCCTGGCTTCAAGAATCGAGAACTCTACAATTTCCTGGTCATTCTGTCCAAGACAGCCCCCGACTTCCACATCTCCCACCAGACCTTCTCCATTTGTGAACAGCAGGTCTAGCAGAGCAGCTCCTCTCATAGGCTCTCTCACCAGCTGCATTGGAAAGTTATCCTCCATGCACTCCAGAAACCTCCTAGACTGCTTCTGCACTGCGTTGTATTTTTAGCATATGTTGAGGAAGTAGAAGTCCCCCATGGGGACAAGGGCTGGCGATTGCGTAACTTCCTCCAGCTGCTCGTAGAACTCCTCATCTGTCTCTTCATCCTGGTTTGGCGGTCTATAACAAACGCTCACCAGGATATCTGCCTTGTCAGCCCTTCCCCTGATCTTTACCCATAGGGATTCAACCTTATCATCCCCAGCCACAAGCTCAGTAACATCAAAGCATTGTCTAATATAGCTGCCACCCCTCCTTCCTTGTCTGTCTTTCCTGAAGAGTTCGTAGCTGTCCATTCCAGCGGTACAGTCATGGAAGCGGTCCCACATGTTTCTGTAATGGCAACTAGGTCATAACTTGCCTGCCACACAATGGCTTCCAACTCTTCTTGTCTGTTGTCCATGCTGCGTGCATTGGTGTAGATGCACTTCAGCTGAGCCCCTCGCCTAATCCCATTATTGCTTCCCCAGGCTCATCTCCAGTGGGTCTGGTTTTATGTCCTTCCCCCTTCATATCTAGTTTAAAGCCTTCTCTACAAGTCCTGCCAGCTCCTGGGCAAGGATCCGTTTCCCCCTTCAAGCCAGGTGATACCCATTGGCAACCCTCAGGCCAGGTGCCAAGTAGACCACCCCATGATCAAAGAACCCAAAATTCTTGCATTTGCACCAGCCTCTCAGCCATGTGTTTATAAGGTGGGTTTTCCTGCTCCTCTCAGTGTCCTTCCCTGCCACTGTAGGGAAGGATCTTATCAGATCCCCTTATCCCACTTATCAGATCCCCTCTCAGTCTTCTTTTCCCCATGCTGAACAGACCCAGGTTACTGCATCTTTTCTTATGTGGGAGATAAAAAATCTTTGTGGCCCTCTGCTGGACTCCTTCTAAGTCTTTTCTGAACTGGGGAGCCCAGAACTGAACACGGTAGGATAAATGTGGCCTCACCAGGGCAGAGTAGATGCCTTGACCTGCTGGCCATGCTCCTTTAAAGGACCCCAGGACCTTCTTGGACACAAGGCAACACTGCTGGCTCATGGTCTATCTGTTGTCTACCAGGATCCCTAGGTCCTTCTCCGCAGAGCTCCTCTTCAGCAGGTCATCCCCTAACCTGTACTGATGCATGCAGTTATTCCTCCCCAGGTGCAAGACTCTACACTTTCTGTTGTTAAACCTCATCAGGTTCCTTTCAGTCAACACTTCAGTCTGTCCAGGTTTTAGTGAATGGCAGCACAGCCTCCTGATATATCAGACAGTCCTCCCGGCTTTGTATCACCAGTAAACTTGCTGAGAGTGGATTCTATCCCTTCATCCAGGTTGATGATGAAGATGTTGAACGAGACCAGACCAAGCACCAACATCTGGGAATCACCACTGGTTACTTCCAAACTGGCTTCCAAACAGACTCTGCACTGCAGGTGACAACCCTCTGAGCTCTGCCAGTCAGCCAGTTCTCAACCCACCTCACCATCCACTCATCTATCCCACACTTTCTAAGTTTCATAGCAAGGATGCAGAAGATGTTGTCAAATGCCTTGCTGAAGTCAAGGTACACAATATCCACTACTCTCTCCCCCATCTCCCCAGTCAATGGTGACATCACAGAAGGCTACCAGGCTGGTCGGGCGTGATTTCTCCTTTGTGAATCCATGTTGACTACTCCTGATAACCTTCTTCTCTTCCAAATGCATGGAGATATCATCCAGAACAAACTGTTCCATCACCTTTACATTGACAGAGGTGAGACTTACTGGCCTGTAGTTTCCTGGGTCCTCTTTTTCACCCTTTCTGAAAATTTTTTAAGAACAGTTTGAAAGTTTACTTTTATAAATTGAATGACTATTGTACACCTTCTTATTGAAAAAGTTATACTGGAAAAAAAAAAAAAAGAAAAAAAAAAAGGGAGCTTAGATATTCCAGCAGCCTTGCTATGCTCTGAATTGACTTGGTGTGTGTGTGTGTGTGTGTGTGTGCGTGCATGCACATGCTCAGGAGAAGGGTGGAAAATAAGTTTGTGCTTTCATTCAATTTCCTTCATGTGTATGGAAAAATCTGAGTTCAAAATAGCATTCTTCATCTGTTCCTTTAAGGAAAAGAATTTTAAAATTGTCTCTGTCTTTATTTAATCCTGAAACTCAGTACAACAGGCCGCTTACTATCACCTAATCTTTACTTCTATTTATATTCTGTTACAATTCTGCAGTTTACAAGCCTTTCAAAGTAAAAAGTCTCTTCTGTTATTAATACTTGATTAAATACTTGGTTAATCACTGTGGTTAAAATGAAGGAGAATGTACTAGTCTGCTGAACTCTTGAATTTTCACACATTTAATAATTTCAGAGGGAAAATAGAATGGTAAATTTAATAGTATATATGGCGTTTTTAATCACTTATTTCTAGTAAAATTAATGCTTCATACTTCTTAAAATGTTGTCATAGAAAAGTAAATACAGATACATTACTGAAACTGAACTGATTCACAGGATTAATTTCTGAGTTTGCATTGTGGGTGATATAGATTAATTTTTCTTATTGTGGTTATATATCCTCAAAGAACACTGTACTATTTGCGTCAATCACATTGTAGTAAATGAAACTATATTGCTTTACATTTTATTTAAGGTATTTTTATTTAGTTAGAATGGATTATTTACTACAATTGTGCTAATTCATGGTCAGTTTGAAAGGGTGTGTTAATTTTGCATGAAGGATTGTGTGCAGATTAGTAGGTGTGGGTATTTATGTGCCCATGTTCTGAAATTTTTTCCAAAGGGCATGTGTTCACATACAGTAGTTATTAATTAACTGGAAGAAAGACATGATTTTATTACTCTGACAGATGTGCTACTCTTTTTTATTTAAACAAAAACAGTGTGCAGACACTGAAGACTCTTTCATTTGGCATAAAGTTCAAAACTCTCTTTGTATTACGTCACTTTGGTTATTTTGAGTTGTGCCAGATCATGATCCATGTTTTGATGTATATTTCAAATTTTTTATATTTCAAATGAGTTCACTCATAAATTCTGGAATTAAATCTCACTTGTATTTTTTTAATTATGATTTACCATCTTTATATATTATAAGTGCATTTTAGTAGTAACATATTTCATCAGCAATCTTTCGGAATTCATCTTATGCCCTTTCAAGGCAGAGTGCTGATATGTTTAAAGGGATTGTTTTAAGATCTTCATTGCAAGTGCAGCTAAAAACATGGCATGAACTCAGAAACTTTTACGATAAGAAGTTTATTTGCTTGAAAGTGTTTGGTTCTATTTTCATTTATCATATCAGTCAGAACCAAATGATACTCTTCTACCCTTTTATTTTTCTCATCTTGTGTCCTTTTCCCATTACCAATTCTTTTCTTCATCTAGAAGTAGTGACATACAATAATAATAAACTGTTGGCACTCACAGCTAGGCACTGGAGAATACAACCATAAGGTTATTTAAGAATAGATTTTGCCTAGGTAGTGTGAGACAGAAAGCTAGTCTTTCTTACTAACCTCTATAGCCTGGAGTAAATACATGATCTTTTTCCATGTGAAAGACCTACCTGAAGTGTCATTGTGAATAAGCAGTCCTAAACCTACACGAGCTGAAGAACTCATTTTAAAATAGATAAAAAATAAATGTAAAGATGAAGAAGATATAGATCTCTATCCATATGGAAAATACGTGGTATTCTAGGACATACAGCTGGAATGTGTCAAAGTTTTATTTTACATTATTGTGCTCAAAGGTCAGATTGAATAACACAGAAATGAATAAATGAACTTTTGATTCTATTACTAGAAGACAAATTGATATACAGTGGCTCATCAAGACTAACACTGTCAATAAAAATGGAATGTATGAAGATTTTGTTTGAAGATCAAGCCTGTAACTCAATATAGCATATAGTGAGAGTAATCTCTCTAGATCACTATCAGTGTAAGGAATTTGAAGTTGTAATGAACATTGAAACACTTCTTGACTTGCCATATGAAATGATTTGGGGTACTTAAAAAAAATCTAGGTATTCACAGTGCTTCAGCAACTGGAAGATTCTTTGATGAGTGCCTCATTCTGTCTGTGTATACCTTGCTCATCACATTATACTATTTAATAGTCATGAGAAACACTGCAACACTGCTGCTGGGGGACTGACTGGGCACGGATGAGAAATTCTGCTGTGTGCTTGCAAATACATGTACGTTATTATATCATATAATAATAATGTCATGCTTAGGTCAATAACACTATTTGATAGAGCACATTCTCATCTACAAGACACGAGTTTGCAGCATAGTCACCACCATTTGTTATGTATTTTTGCCAATATAAATACGATTCTGTTGACTGTGCTTGCAACAATATACATCCATGGAGGTAAACCACTGTTTCACAGTGATATGACAGAGACATTGCTAGCAAAATATTACCTATGCAGACCATCTTTAATCAGTCCAAACAGATGGAACTCAAAGTGTTCCAAATTTGTACACAGTTCCATGGTCAGAACTGGCTGATTTGTGAATATGAGCTGATGGAGATGCTCTTCATTTCATGGTGTGACAGCTGTGCATGGCTGTCTTGTATATGACTTGTCTTCTACATCACTGTGAAATGTGCTGTGAAATGCATCACTTACTGCATCACTATGCTAACATCCACTGTTTGTTCTCAGTAAACATTCTGCAAACATTGATGAATGTCAGTGGGTTGCTGGTGGGGCACTGGTTGGCAGGCAGTTGTATTGTTAGCTGGGCACTGGTGGGTGGTGGTGAATAATTGTCTTCGAATATATATATATGTATATATATATCTACAATCATATTTTTATATCTACTTTCCTGTCTTAGTAAATGGTTTGTATCTCAAGCCACGAGTTTTATTTCTTTTTCAATCCTGTCCCTCATCCTACCTGGAGAGGGGAGTGAGTGAGCATCTATGTGGTGAGCTGAGTTGCTCACCAGGTTAAATCACAACCAAAGACAAGACATAAGATACATGAACAGCCCCCTTATGGATACAAGGTGGTCAGTTTAAGAAGAGGAGAGCTTGGCATAGGTAAAAATACTGAAGAAAGCGTTTGCAAACAGTTCAGAATAACAATTCCTTTACAATGCAGTTAAGCCCGCTTTAGAGAAGATTGGTTGCCGCAAGTCCAGTACAAAGAGGCTTGGAAGAGAAGCATGCTTTTCTGATTGTGCATAGACAGTAGTTCTTACATGAGAAATTGCTAAATCGTAGCATATACAGTCTTAATAATTTATCATGTGTTTTAACTGCCCTTTCCTCTGGCTTGTTTGTCTATTTTGTCTGGATTTTTTCACCTGGTAGCAAGCCAGAGCTAGAGAATGAGTTCAGGTGCCGATATCTGCCTGGTAAAATGTGGCAATTCATTACATAATAGCATAAAAATGGGTTTGTAAAAGCTTTCTAAAAGTTGAATCTCACAGATTAATCTCATGATATTTCTGTGCACAAAGAAGCTCTGAAAGAATGCCTACATGGCACCTGGAGGCCTGCCTTTCTATGTTGTATACAGACCTAATGATACAGATAACTGTGTGGTGGGATTTTCTTTGTCTTTGAGCTGTTGAGATAAAAGGATGAAGTTTCTGAATTATTGCAAATTATGCAGTTTACTTATCTGCCCTTACCTTTATCTTTAGAAGCAATGGTTTCTAGATTTAAAAGTACTTACAAAACTACTGTGCTTCTTATGCAAACAGGAAATGTGCTAGTAAATGAAGTGGAAGAAAACAAACAAACAAGTGGTGTTGTTTGGGTATAAGTGGTGTTTATGCAATTCAGCAATTAATCCAGTGTCTTCCAGAGACACAGAATTAACTATTGCAGCCTCTGCCTGAAGGTAGAAAGAGCTTGCAACGTGTGCTGCATGATACTGAGTCCTCACACTTATGGAGAAACAATAAATTAAAGGTGGAAGTAACATGTGTGTGTGGCCTGATCTTTAGTTAATGGAGACTTGTCCTTGGTGCCTAATGATTTAAACCATCTGTCTCCTAATTTATGGCAATTTTGGTGATTTCATTCTAGGTAAGGCCTGCTAAATTTGGAGTTTTATTCAGCTGTAGTTGTTCAGAGAAAGTCACGAAACAAACAAAATAAAAGAAGATATGTATTATTTTATAGCTCTACTAGGTATTACTTTTCTGTCTGTGAAGAAGTCTGTACAACAGTAAAGCTCCAGTGCAGTGTGGATCTGCATATTTACTGACTGTACTCCATATGTTTTTATATGCTTCAAATATTCTTGCCTGTAGTAGTAGCAAAATAAAAATACAAAAACAAAAAAAAGCAACCCACCAAAAAAAAACTACAAGAAAAACAGCAAAAGAACAAGAAAACACTCCCTCACAGAGAAGAGGAAACTGGAAAATTCAATTAACTAAGAAACACATTTTATGGAATGATAGAATCATAGAATTATTCAGGTTGGAAAAGACCTTCAAGATCGTCAAGTCAAACTGCAACCTAACCATACTGTGTACTTAATCTCACAATTAAATTGTGAGAGTAAATGCAACAAGGATTAAAATCACAGTAAAAGAAACTATTTCAGGCCTGTTTCTTAGCATGACATTATTCTCCTCTTTTGCTGGTCTGCTGAAGCTCCAAAAGGTGCTCTTGTAAGGTGCAAGCACTCTGTTTGGCAGTGCAGAGCAGTAATAAACTCACTGGACTTGCTGTAGGCAGGAACAGAAAGCACTACCAGTGAGCTGTGGTGGATGGGATGCTTATGCTCTTCTTCTCCTGGTAAGGTGGGTATTCTGTAAGCCAGTGACACTTAAGGTAACATTTGAGGCAGTTCTCCTTATCCAGATGAAGGATAGTTGGCTAAGAGAAATCCTCCTTTTCCTCCCACCTCTGACTTTTCCTGACAACTCGTCTCATCTGAGGCTTAAATATTATATTAACTGAAACTAAGGAAGATGTCTTCCAAACCTACAAGCATTAGTGTGTATCCATAGCGCAGAAATGATCAGTCCTTGTATCCTTCCTGCTGTTCTGTCTAAATGCATGTGGAATGAGAAATGAAAATTGCCTCTGGCCCCTTCCCTACCAAGGACAGAAACCCAAACCAAACCAAAGCACACACAGCTCTTGCCATCTGTGGGGCTTCCAGACCTTTTGCAATTTTATGGCTACCAAAGACTAGGGAAGCCAGAATCAGAATTAAATACGTTAAATCTACACATAGACTGGAAGGGAAATTCCCCCCTGCTCTGAGCATAATGCCTCCTGTTTTACTCTGTTGGCCCACAGTGTCAGAGACGAATGTTGATGGTATGACAGTAGAGGTTGAACCTTCCCACCAGTATTCCATTACATTTTGTTGTTATGTAACAGATGGCTGCAGAGAGGCAGTCTGATAAAATGGTATCTGATACGGAAGTGCATATGAAGAAAAGGTGTGGGATTGAATTCCTCCATGCAGAAAAAAATAAAATAAAATGGCAGTCACTGACATTCATCAGTGCTTGCTGAACATTTATGGAGAAGAAACGGTGGATGTCAGCACAGAGAGGGGTTGGTACTATGTTTCAGCAGTGGTGGCAGTGGCAGTGGTCACCTCCTCTGGTGCAGAATTTATGAGTGTGGTGACATGCAGGCTCTTGTTCATCACTGGTGAAAATGCATAGCTACTGGTGGTGATTATGTTGAAAAACAGTGTTTTGTAGCTGAGAATTTGTTCTATCAGAATGTTATTGTGCTCTTTGTTTCTGTTGTAGTTTCCATTTGAATAAGTAAGAGAAATTACTTTCATAATGACACAAGTAAGAATGATTAGAAAGTGGTAAAGAAAGAAAGGGTCAGCTGAAAAAAATCAATAAATGGCAGCGGAAATATCTAAGAATATCTGTGGGAAAAAATGAGATAGAGAGGGATAACGGGGGTTTTGTGGAAAAGAGGCAAGAATGTCTGTAATATGTAATTTGTCTTAGGTGGAAGAGCTTAAAAACAAAAATTATGTGAGCCTGCTTTTAAACTTTTAAACTTTCTTGCTATGAGCTGTTTCTTCAATCTTGTCCAGTACTTTGTCAGGACATATGAATCATAGTGCACTTACTCCAACTAGGATAAACCTCAAATTTTTGATCTTCAGTTCTCATGTTTGTTTGTTTGTTTGTTTGTTTCCTTTCTGGCCTATTTTAAAGGAAGATTTATTCTTATTGTGATTAGTGTGTGACCAATCTCAAGAATTCTTAGATGAATATTTGCAATTTTGAAATAATTGGAAATAAGTTACAAGGTAAATGCATCTTTGTAGCCTTTCAGGCTAATGGTTTTCATTCTGTATTTTATTTTAAATGAGTGGGAAATAGATTTGAGGGATCAACGTTGCATGGGTATGCAGCACTGAACGATGAATTTTCTCTTTGTGGTGAAAAATGTCCGTTGTTAGTGCACAGATAAATGAGAAAAACCAACTTGGAAAGAAAAGGAAGGAAAAATAATGATGACAACTTAAGCTTTGGAAAAAAAAAAAAAAAAAAAAAACAAACCAAAAAAACCCACAAACGAAACAAATCACAAAAACAATATTAATTTCTATTTTGGCTGAAGATGGGGAAAAAAAAGCAAGCCGTGGAAGTGATGAGCTACACAGAAACGAATATATTTTGTTTGACTCATGTACACTGTTTTTTAAATGAAAATATTCCTTAAAGCTAGTCTAAGAATAACATTCATTCTGGCCCCTTTGAGAATCACTTATAGTGCTTATGACAAGAGTAGTAGTCTACATAAAACCAGAACTAATGAGAAAATTGTTTTGGAAGCTGGGAAAAGTCTTCCAACAGGCTTGCATGATATCTTTTAGCACAGAGCTTCTCCTCTGATTGCTTATGCA
The DNA here is from genome assembly GCA_028571105.1 of Tragopan temminckii. Taxonomy (NCBI): domain Eukaryota; kingdom Metazoa; phylum Chordata; class Aves; order Galliformes; family Phasianidae; genus Tragopan; species Tragopan temminckii. The sequence continues at coordinate 2,915 of JAOWBP010000086.1, read as the reverse complement.
TCCCTGCAGCTCACGACCTTATTTCCAGGAAAACAAAATAATGAGGTTAACAGACTGCCAGCCTTGGGAGGTCTGTCCAGACAGTGCCTGTGAATCTCTGCATGAGCAGAAAGCGTGTTGGAGCTCCCCTGGAGGATGCAGAAACAGGCTTGCACAGGGCATTATAATGGATCCTTGACTGCTGCCAGCATTGGTGCTGCAAGGAGACAGGCTCCAGTGATGTAACCCAAATGTGAGAAACCTCTTAGTGGTGCCTTCTTTGGTACTGTTACAGATGAATGAGTACTTGCTCCGGTAAAGGATTGCTCTGGGTTAAGCCACAGGACAACTTATCACTGTGCTTCTTTAGAGCAGTGCAGTGCCAGGCTGAGGCCCTGTATCCCTGCTCATCTCAGAGTGAAGTCAACCATGAAACAAGGTGCTTGTTGCAGCATTCCAGCTTGTCAGGTGTGCCTGTGAATGCAGAACCTGGTTTTCTTTCTGTGCAAGCAGAGGACATTTTTATCCTTGTGGTAGAGAAGACACTTCTAAACTCAGACAATTTTCAAGAATAAATAGACTAATATAGGGGACCTGCCTTTAGGGTGCCAGGGCTTTGCCACATCCACATACATGCAATTCACAAGGCCAGTCCTCTCCAGTTGTTCTATACAGCACAACCGGAAATGATCCAGAGTTAATCTTAGCATGAATATTATTGGAGAGGATCTTTATTCCTTGTGATATTTAATATCCTAGCAAACTTTTTAATCATTCAGGCTGTGCGAGCTATTTCTGAATTGAAAAGGAATACAAGGTAACTGTGTTATTACCACAGACGTGTTTTTACCAGCTGTATGTGTTATTTAAAGCTAGGTTGTGTGTAATGAGCTGGGCGTGAAAGGGTATGACAAAAAAAAATAAAATTGATTATATGTCAGACCTTTAAATAAAATAAATTCTGCTCAGTTGAAATGCGCACATGTGAATTAGTCATTTGGTATTTAACTAACATAGTAATCAATTTAAAGGCTCCAGACATTTGAGATTTTATTTATTCATTTATTTCCTACTGACCATCTGGTGTGCTTGCCAGAATTGGTAACGTTCTATAAGTAAAATGAGAAGAGGGAGGAAAAAAAGCCAGACTCTAATGTTCATTCTGTAAGGTCTCCTCTCTGGAATTAATTCCATTGCCTAATTTTAACATAAGTAAAAATAAAATAAAATAAAATAAAAATAAAAAAATTGCATTATAAAATAATAAAAGATTCTGAAGAATATTCTAATTAAGTGCATGTAGTATTCTTGTCTGCTACTCATGGCATATGAGATTGATCCAGTAATGTTTGCACAAATGACTGCTGCTAATTTTTAGATTAATCTCTTCATAGTATCCATGGTTCACATTGCAGGCAATAGAATTAATGATGGATAACAATTTGTATGATTCTGCACTTTTATTCTAAAATTAATCATGGAAACCTCAGAATCTGCAAGCAGCATCAGTATTCAGTGACTCCTCACAGTAAAAAAAAATCATCAAAACCACATGGCCAGAGGAGTACAAAGAAGTTCATGTCAATAACACCTCAGTAGCTGTCTACTGCTTGTGATGGACTCTGCCCACATTTTACACTCGGCAATAACATAAAACCCTGAGGTCTTCAGAGCAGTATTCAGAGCAGTAGGTATGTCTACACACTGCCAGCTAAATGCTGAGGGAACCAAATATTTTCAGTATCCTCCCTCTTGTCCAATAAGAAAATGCATAACCAGTCTATGCCAAATGGAAGATCCAGTTTCAGGAGAAATTCTGGAAAATGCCTCACTACAGATAAATTAACCTTTGGATTATTTCTTGCACTTTAAGAATGACATGAAAGACTGACATATTTTATATTAAGAAAAAGAGCAGAATTTTTCATTTCATGTAGCTTCTGAACTCATCTTGCAGAGGCCAGTCCCACAGAACTCCAGTACCAAGAGCTTGACACATAAACCCAATACAACTCAACACAACCTAAAAACTCTACCAACCACTCAGCTATTGAGCTGCAAGATAAAGGTTTGGGGAATGGCAACAAGATATTTATGGCAAGATTGTTGCTGCTTTATTTTTGAAGCAAAAGCAATGTTTTGACTCCTTAGTGAGAGCTATTCTTTCTGGTTACAGTGGATGAGGTATCTGAGTTGCAGAAAAGGATGAAGTTTAATTTACACAGCTCCTGTATAGTTCTTATGGTGTAACACAAGAAGTACTGAGCTTAGGAAGACAGTTTAATCTGGTCTGTATCAGCACACTAGATGTGTAATTGACACTTCATAACCTCCTGGTTGCAGTGTTACACTGTACGACTTAACTGGAGGTAATAGACTCTGCTCCAGCAGTCTCGTACCTAATTCCATTTCTGGTTGAGTCTCACATTTTCAAAGGAATTTATTCAAAAGGTGTTTCAAACCAAAAAGCAACTGGAGTGGAGATTTTCTGATATGTGTGGTTGTCCATAAAAAATACAGAAATTTAATTAAAAGTAATAAGTAGACTCTGTTATTCAGACCAGATTGTAGCTCCTGTAGTTTTAGAAGTGCCCAAATATTGCTGAGAAAAAACAGGTTCCACTACTTTACACCAGAACTGGAAAGGTAGAATAAACCTTTACACAACTCTATGGCTCCTTTACTCATCAATATCTTTGCTTATGAAACACTGAAACACATGAAAGATTTGAAATTGATAAATAATCAATATACAACAAATTATATACCACAAAATAGACATGTTTTTGATATCTAAGATGAAGGCATGAGACAATTTACGGAATATAAGGAGTCTTGGACAACCTGCATGCATCCATACAAGCTTTACAACTCTACATAATGAAAAACAGTGAAAATTCTACTCCTAAGGAGACCTGCAAGTCAGTAGAGCAAGG
>JAOWBP010000002.1:25457-41557 GCA_028571105.1 Tragopan temminckii | reverse complement strand
GCCCTGGGCAGCCTGGTCTAGTATTAACTAGCCTAGTATTAAATGTGGAGGTTGGTGGCCCTGCATGTGGCAGGGGGATTGGAGATTTATGATCATTGTGGTCCCTTCCAACCCTGGCCATTCTTTGAAATTCTGTGAAACAAACAAACAAAAAAAACAAAACAAAACAAAAAACCATTAAATTAAAAGTTTTCTACACTAGGACAGCTTGGAAGTTGAAAGTGTATAAAAGTACTAAACTTTTTAATCTCTTTATTTTACCTCCATCTATTTCATTTCTTATTCTGTATTGTATTTCTTGATGGAGGGAAGTCTATCCTCCCTTCATTTTCTTCCAAATGAATAATTGTTTTACTGTTCTTTAAAGCTTTTTAAAGGCAAAAGGAAGTAAAAAAACAGAGCATTAAAAACAAAAAAAAAAAAAGTGGTGTGTGTGCAAACAGCTGTGTGAATGGCACTTTATTTCAATCACCTTAGTACAGCATTTTATTTTGTAAAGAATACAAAGGGGATAAACTGAAATAGTTTTTGTTCAATGCAGATTTGGCTGCAGATTTGTAGCACACAATAATTATGTCTCTATGAAAATGCAAAATAACCATTTCCATCTGCAGGAAGAGTGATCAATATATTTGTCACCTAAATCCAAAGTACACAATTTCAAAGTCAGTGAAGCAGCATTTTTCATTAGCTGTTTCATTTTTATGTGTACAGCAAAATGGTGTCAGTGAAGTGCGCTGAGAAATCATATACCATCATTTCATCCCTTTTTTGAATCTCTCTTCCAATGTGTGACTTTCACCTCCCTGTTAATAAAAGAAACACTTTTTAAAGTACAGTGAGTAAAATATTTTTTACAAAATTTTTGTTAAAGAGATTTAAACTGAACACAATGTACTGTTGTATTTTTTTTAGCAGTAAAAATAAGTAGAATTGCACATAGTATATTGGTGTGTGGTTATTTATAGGTAATAAAACTGAATGCTAATGTAGCAAATTTCCTACACGTTGACATGATTTCCATGGCAAATATATTTTTTCTTAAGTACTTTAGATATTGAATAATAGCATGAGTGCTGGTACCTTTTAAAAAAAAAAAAAAAAAAAAAAAATTACATGTCTACTAACTACAAAGACACCATCATTATTTAAATACTCAACATTTAGTGCATAAATACGGTTTGGTCAGGTTTTAAGAAAAATTTGCCAGTACATCCTCTGTAGATGAAAAACATGTAGTAAGCTACATGTACAATGCAGTGAAACATGCTAATAGCCAAAATTAATTCATAATGTCATTATTCATGTCAGTAACATAAAAAGAAATATGTATGGGAAAGGAAAACATAAAATTCTAGAGAGGAAAGAATTGAATGGAGTACACAAATATAGATTTAGATACCAGCGTGAGATAAAATCAGATGTAATTATAGTAGGTCAACAGAGGATTGATAGGAGAACATTTTTGGAATAAGATTAATTACCTTGAGAAGTAATTGTAGATGTTGACACTACATGGAGTTGTAGCTGTATAAGCCACATGATACCACAGGGGTAAACTGTTTTCTTTTTTTTTTTTTTTTTTTGCAACAGAAAATTTTTTGTTAAGTCAGAAAAAAATACAGAAAAAAACATGTGCACTCTACTCTCTTGTGTGCAGAGCACATTCTCCAGGAAAAGAATACAAAAATGTTGTGTAGTTGAAGCCTTTGAGATTTTGTCAAGTTAGGCTTATAATTGCGCAGCTGAAGTATTGGAAAGTATAATAAGTCTATAGTGTTTCTGATCACTTAAGGAGACTGTGCATTAGTAAGAAAGAATGATCCTTCCAAAATTAGAACTGAGTAAGCAGGTATTGATATGAAGGCACTGAGGAAATCTCAGTGTGCTTGCTTGTTTTCAAAGTGTAGTGAACATTGATAAAAGAATAAGTGAAAGTCAGAAATCTTTTTTAAATTTACTCCTGTCTTGGAATTTTTTGTTCTTGGTAGGAGGGGAGGGTTGAATTGGTTTTCTCCACAAAGAAAAAGAAATAGAAAAATCACAGATGCTCATGGAACATACCTTGCTAAGAAAATATGCTGCTTCTGTTTCAAAACGTTGCGTGAAAAGTACTTTTCTGACAAGAACTCTCCAAACTCTTAATCCTTGATGCCAGCAAAGTTGAAAGAATGAAACACTACAGCTACTTTTCAGGAAGATGGGTGCCTGTGTCCAAACATTGACATAAGGTCACTTTTATTTTCATATAATTCTATATTTTCTTTCTATGGTGAAATTCTTACATTGATAACACTTAATATATGTAATACTAAATAAATCATGCCACAAAATCTTTTAAATAGTGTTGTAAATCCACAAAAACATAATTTCTACACACATATGAACAAATTGGGACAGACACACAAACGTGCGTAGACAAACCACTTATTTTGAGCTAAGATTCTTTGTGTTTAGCTATTTTATATATATTGTGTCAAATACTAAAGAAAGCTCAGAGCACTAGCCTCTCCAATTATGAAAATATATACAATAGATTTCACAAAATATATTATTTCATAGGTGTTTTTTTTTCATTAGAATAATTTAAAAAATGGAGTTAGCAGTTCCTTACAGACCAATAAGACGTACAGCTAGAGTTCTGTCATCTCTGATCACAGAAGAAAAGGTTACAGCATCCCTCACACAAACAGACAGTCCTTTATTAGCTCTTTCTTTCTTTCCCTGTTTCCTCCCCTGACCATGCCATTACATCTAGGACTTGAGGTATCATGCACCTGAGAGAAAACTTCCCCAAGTGCACTAAGTAGTGTATTCCAGGTTCTGTCCAGAATGCATCTTGGAAAAATATTAATCAGTTAATAATTTCTTAATGAACATATATGTCCTTTACCAATTTAGAATAAATAGTTTTATTTGTTTGTTAAAACCCTTTGAAGATCAAAACTTGTATATAAATTTATAGCACTATAAGATAAACGAAATTCAATCTCATTTAGCAAATAATATTATGGTAAGTAATATTACCTATATTAATTTCAATACATTTAACTAAGGAGATGGTCTTTTTCCTTTCAATCAGAAATAACAGTTTTCTGTTATTTTGTGCATAGAGTTGAAAATAAAAGAAAAGGAAAAAAAGACACTGGACTATTCAGTGCAGTGCACATACTGATTGCACATCTTTCATCAGCAATTTAGAACCCAGAAGATTTTCATCTAACAGGACGGAAAATAGTTGAAATTAACAAGGCATTTGTCACAGAGATAATAAAAAACATGAATGGTCTGCATTCTTAAAAAATGTCTCCTATCAATTAATTAAACCAAATGGAACACAATACACACATGTTTTAAGTAGGATATGTAATTCCTTAATCTTAGCTTTGACAGATTCATGATCTTTTCTACTTTTCATTTACCAAGCTGTTAATCTTCAAACTGCTAGCAACTGCTAAATATATCAAACTTTAATTTTTTCAATAAGGTATAAAAATAAGACAATTTTCCAAAACCTTTAGATCTATCGTATAGAAAAATATTTAGATTAAAATAAATAAATAAAATTTTATTTAATAGCATGCATGTATTATGTGATGTAGAAAAATTGCTACCTAAAAGGAAACATATTTCATTTAATTTTAGATTTTTATTCACATTTTTAGACTTTGTTGTTGTTGATATTGCTTTTACAGGAAAGCAAAGGGTGGGTTAGGATGGGTTGTATGTGTCAAATATGGAATAAAAATTATTTTTAATGTGTTTTTACAAAATATTAATTCAATTTTAAATATAGATATTATAGTATCGGTAAAAAAACATTCAGTTAATCCCACCCAAAAATACAGCCTCTCTTTTCTGCCTGAAAATATTGGTAAATATTCCTAATATAGCACAACTTTCCATTAAATTCAAAGACACTAGAAACTGATGTTTACACATGCTCAGAAAAAGTAAGCATGGTCCTCATAATGGAAATTCAAGATTGAATAAGCTACAAGGTGATCTAAAGCTCCTAGATAGGATTAGAAACTTCCCTGTAGCAATCAGTAATCATGAAGGATTTTATTCTTGCACAGCAAAAACTTGCTATTAACCTAATTTTATAAATTCTTTAGTGCCATGATTTGTAAATCAATTAGAAAAGCATTAGTAAATGCTTATTATTCAGTACTTCAGAATGGTTAAGTGCTACATTTCAGAAATGAAATCTATTTTAATGAGTTAAATAATGAATATTATGCTACGAATGTGGCCCATGTGCAGTACCTGCCTGCCCAGTGCAGTACTTACTAATGATAACAGTCATTTCCTCATTACCTTTATCATCTTAATGTTCTGTTCTACATTGTAAAATTCTTAAAAGCTAAATATATTTGCAGTAAACACAATTTGTTGTTTCATGCTAGCCTTTTTTTTAACTGCTGTGTTTCACAGTTTTCATAATTTTTCATCAGTATTCCACATCATAACATCATGCAGTCCACTGGGAATTACAAAGCTGATGCTGCAGCTCGATGGATTGATTATATTTCCGGCTTTTCGTTTCAGAAGAGAAGAATTACTACAACTCCTAGAAGAATTCATTTTTTGCATTTCCATTTTCTGTTTGGAAGGAAAGATAAAAATGACTATCAGTCACAAGATTGCTTCTTTGCTCTCTTTTCTCCCTGTCCATTTCACTTACAGCATTAGAGTAAAGACTTTAGTTTTGGAAACTTTCTCTCACTTTGATTGATTAGCTTCAATTTCATTCATCCTTTATATTATTGCACTATCTCACATTCCACTGTTATATTTAGTAAGCTAAGTTCTTTTTCCTTATCTCATTGCTTCTGTTTTCCTTGTCTAGGCTTATCTACTTACCTTTTCTTATCCCCTCCACCTCCGCTGAGGTGTGGTCCCATGGTTAACTTTGACTCCTTGTCATGGAATTAGGCTGAACTGTGCTGAACTGTGACACTTGGGAAATTTCCTTCTCTTTTTCATGACCGAATGTGCTCACAACTGCTGAACTAGAGGATATCCTATAATTGCCATTACACAAAATGTTACTGTAAAAGGACATTGTTTTATCCTGTTAGGAGGCCTGCTCTACTACCAGGTAGAATTAGGTCAGGTTTGGGTGTTGTCACTTGCACTGGCACAGGAAGAATATCCGCTTTCCATTTTGATGAACAGTGTCCCATTGAAATGTTTGCATTCCAATGATCTTGAACTGAATTCCTGGGAAAAATATATATATATAATCAAGTTATGCACAAATCTCCTAAGCACAGTGTGATACATTCCAGCTTGCCAAGTGTCACCTGTCATGCAGCATTTTTCTCAAACTGTCGTAACACAGAAGGGATACATAATTCTCTCTTTTAATACGTTTTAATTCTGGAAGCTGGGAGAAAACTTTCATACTACTCTTCTATAGGACGTGATGTTGAAAGGCCACCTACAGTAGACATATACTTCTGAGAGATGTACAAGTAGCTTCAAGATTTTCTTACTATAAGCTCAATTAAATAGAAGAAAAAGACAAAAAGTAAAAGAGGAAGAAAAGGAAAAAGAAAAAAAGAAAAATAAAAATTTAAAAAAAAAAAAAAAGCAAGATAACAAAAAAGAAGACATATTAAGGAAGTTAAGTAACTTCTGCTAAAGCATTAAAAAATACACGCATCGGACAGGTTGTAAGCATGGAGGTTGCAATGACCCACAATGACCTGGAGTGCCCAGGGAGATGAAGCAGAAGATGCAAAGAAAGAGCAAAAACTGTTGATTTTTCCTACTATTAATGAGAAGAAAGATAGCAAAGTGGCCTTTTGTGCATTCTTTAAAGGATCTTCGAGGTGAAATAAATCCTGACATTACAATATAAAACCACACAAGGCAAGAAAATCATACTGCATTTTCCTTAACAGCGTGCCCAAGTCATCAGTCATACTTCTACAGAGAGGATAAGCAAGATTAGAAGCAATCAAGTTGATGAACTATTCTGAACACAATTTGTAAATATTCCATTCATAGAATCACAGAATCAAAGAATGAGGTCAGAAGGGAACTCTGGACATTATTTAAGCCAATTCCCCTACACAAGAAGATTCGCCAAGTGCAGGTTGCTCAGGACCATGTTCAGGTGTCTTCTAAAAATCTCCCAGGAGCAAGACTTTTCAAACTCACTGAAGCCACTTTGTCAGTACTCAGTCACATGCACAAGAACTTTTTTCCTGATGTTCAGACAGAACCATTTGTGATTCCATTTTGAAACACTGCCTCTTGTGCTATAACTAGGCACAACCCAATAGCGCCTCTTTCTGTTCTCTTTGCACCTTGTCTTCGGCTACATCAACATTTTAGTAAGTATTAGAATTTCAGTAAAAGCAGCCAAAAGAAATCCAGTAATCATTAGATTTCACAGATATCTTCACTATTGTTTTCCTATTAAATTTGCCACGTATCTGTGGAAGACTGAATGACAGAACAAACAGTAATGTTCTGTTTTTTAGCTTGACAGTAATCAGTACTCCATTTTTTAAAAAATATTTTCTTGAAAGTAAAAGCATCTCAGTTTTAGAATTGATGTGGCTGCAAGTGACAAAAGGAAAAGTGTTAGCCAGGTAGCCACAGTCTTTTCCTTATATAGACTCCAGATGTCAGGGTGTTCCTCACCTGTATCTTTTAAAATGGAGATATGACAATGACAAAATTAAGCATATTGCATAATATGTTTTTTACAGTATATTTTGTAAAAATGATAATCTTTCTGTAAACTCTTAGTAGAGTGAATGTTTTAATACCTTGTTGATATCAAATTTTATGGCATTGTTTCAACACAACAGAAAACATTAAGAGCTACAATTAAAGGTAAAGGACCTTAGAAGACAAAACTTACTAAAGCAATATGTAATAATAGACTGTTGAATATGTACATACTCTTAGGATATACTCCATAACATAAGATCAAAGCAAAAAAGAGTTTGAAATAGAATTCCTAAACTCTAATGGTCTTCAAATGTTTTATTTTTTTTTTTTTTCTAAGTATTTCATAGTATTTATAAGAATTGGAACAATCCATTCTCATTAATTTGAGGATAAAAAAAGTCTGCCACAAAAGAAACAAATACTATCTAGTACTATGTAAACAGCTTAGACTGTAGTTGATATACACGTGCAGCTGAAGAGTTTAGTATATCACATGGCTTAACAATTGAACAGTGTATTTTCCAAAACAACACATTACATATTAAAAGATTACTCTTTCAGGATTTTTGTTACAGTTACGTTTCATGGTCTGTAGTTAGAAGAAGAAAGCAAACTGTCTGCCATATTATTTATATCATAGTGGTGCTCAGATATTCTTGTTTAAACAAGTCTGTTGTAGTTGAGGCAAAAATACACATATAGGACGGTATAAAAAATGTACTTTTCTAGAGCAGCATACTGCAGCAACAGGCAGAACAAACAGATAAAAACATAAGAAAAAGTATCAGGACTGGAAGCTGACAACATGATTCCTGAGATAGCTCTCCTTCTTTAATTATTTGAAATAGCTTGCCTCCATGCAACTGAAAACATCATCTTCTTATGGCTGTGTAGTATTTCAAATACTAAATGAAAATTTAAAAAAAGTATAAAACATTATTTTCTTTATCTTGTTCTACTGAAAATGCTGCAAAAGAGTATTTGAATTATAAAGCCAGGACTTTGTAGCCATAGTTCTTTATACAGGGTAAGAATTATATATATCAAAGAATACTTTTCACATACTTTGATGGGAGTTACTCTGTTTTTTCTTTTGTTTCACAAAAAGTTGTGAATGACTTGTCAGACAATTAGTCTGATGACAGTGTAGAAGATATATGAAAACTATAGATAATAATGAGATTTAATTTTTTTCTTATTACAAGCTTTTGCCCACTCTCATCAGACAATATCATTCAGTAATTTCTGGAGTCCTAAGCCAAGTAAATACCTTTGGACCTTAACCTACCATTTCCCTTGTAAATCAGAATTTGATATAAACTGGTACCTGGCTGGTGAAAATAACATATACAAGGTACTTGGATATAAGAATTTATGCATTTTTATCATCCCTTTATTGTTATGAGTTAGTCCTTTAAAATATTCAAATTTAACTTCCAACTCTGTTCTTAGACTGACTTCAGAATTACTTTCTCATATGATCTTAGTATAAGAGTTGCATTTAGAGAATTACACTGGATATCTCTATGTATTCAGTCATTGAGGTTATAGAAAGAACATTTTAATTTTTGAAAAAAACATATATATCCACCTAATATCCATCTAATTAGTAATTTTTGTCACCAAATGTACAAGAGACTCACCACAGTATAAAATACGTTTCTCCCTAATAATTATTAGTACATATGAAGATTTAATAAATATCATCACTCTTTTCTTCTAATACTGAGTTAAAGTCTCCATTAATATAGATTTCACTGAATATTACATATTTTTCCAATACACTGGAGGAAAAAAAAATGGATCATGTACAGATGACTACAGTAAGTGGAGTGCAGTCTGTAAGAAAATTGTGTATTACTTTAGCTTACTGGATATAAATTCTTCAATTTTCTCTTTTCTATAAACCAAGCACATTTGAAAAGATATAGCCTGAGCTGAGGTAATAATAAAATTAAAAAAAAAAAAAAAAAATAGATGTTTGTTCATATTTCTCCTGACAGTGATGGTAATTTTTTCTTCATATCTTTTTTAGTTTTTATTCTTTAAGATGTTACTCAGCTCTACGTCAACAAAAAGAGGTATAACAGACATCAGCGGGTTATCATACGCACAAAGCTAGCAGTGAAAAAGTGAGGTAATCTCTGCTATATTTGCAACTCGAATAATTGTATAATAAATATATTAAATATTTTATAATCTTAAGTGAAACCACTTGACTCCAAAAAAATCCAAATATAATTGTGTTAACAAAGTTACTTTTTATTTCAGAAAAAGAGAAAGCAAATCTTTATGGAGTAAAAAATTCCTTTAGAGAACATACAGATACTATCTTGGTTTACAGCATATTGCCAAGGCAATTACTGAAGGTGCAGCCACATTTCACAGTGTAGGGGGAAAGTCAGGATACAGGGATGTATCCTGAGTCAGAGAAATGCCAGGAGAGTGCAGAAACCCACCAAGAGTAGAAAACTCTCGGGAGGGTGGCTGATGAGGCATGGGAGGAGCCAAGATCAGGAATAGACATTTATTCTGTACGCAAATGCAGCAGTCCTAGGGAATTTGGCAACTCAGATAGGCTTACAAGGAGTAGCACAGCAGTTCGTACAGTAAATCACTTCTCAGAAAAAGGTCATTCTGCTGGTCAAGTATTATACTTGAAAAACGCATTACTCAGAAACCATGCACTTTCAAGGCTACACAACCTACATAACCTCAAGGCAGAATTGTGAGCACTCATCCAGGAGCAAAGGCTGCAGCTCCAGTTGAAGAATCTGCACCATTTACTCCAGCAGTGGCTGATGCTTCCACTAAGATGAAGCTGCTGAAGGGAGAAGGTGCAGTGCAAACCTCAGGCTGCAGGAAGTCTTAGGCCTTACTTATGGGCAGGAACAGGCAGTAGACCTGCCTAAAAAAGGTGCTACCCTGTGGAGGCCCTCTTTCAACAGTTGGCTGAACTTCAACAGGTGATGGAAGGGCTGCAGGACATCAGGGAAATTGAGAATGATTTCACTGGTTCCAAGACTAGTATATTTTGAACCCACAGCCAAAATCTCCCCAACCAGCATACATAAAAAGAAGGGGGTATATTAACAAAGAAAAATGGAGGCTTGAAACAGCAAGGACCATCAGGAGAAAGAGGTTTGCCCAAAGCCAGGGTAATAATTGCAAAACTGCTTCACTGCTCTGCAGTCTAAGGAGAAAATACAGCAGGAAAGAAACTGGAGCTGAGTAAGGCAGTCTGATTTGCTGTTCATATCAAATTCAGCACAATTAAAAAAGAGACAGTGGGTGACACTAGTAAGTGATTCTCTTGTAAGAGCTCTGGAGGCAACAACCTGCTGACAGTTGTCCTGTCCTGAGAGGTACATTGCTTACTGCGGGCTCCTAAGAAGGATGTCACCTAGAAACTAAAAAGCTTCATGCAGTTCATTTAGTGCTGTTGTTTTAAGTAGACATCAGTGATACAGCTGTGAGAAGACTGAGGAGGACCATAGAGATCTGTGAGTGGTGTGCGAGTGGTTGTAAAAAACACTGGAGTGCAGATAGGGATTATTTTTTTTTTCTTTTAAATCAGCCATCCCAGATGAAGGGAAAGGGTTTGATAGAGCCAGCTGAATCAGGAGAATAAACAAATGGTTACAGGACTGGTGCTACAGCCAGGAATTCAGCTATTTAGATCATGAACTTGCTTTGATAAACCTGTCTAGAGATTAATGAAGTGCATCTGACAGAGAAGAAGAGCATCTTCAGTGACAGGCTTGCCAAGATGATAAACAGAGTTTAAAGTTGCTGGGGAAGGGGAAACTCAATCCATTCTATTCCTACCAGTTTGATGTCAGTGGAAGCAATAGGTGCCCCACTAAGCAAAGAAAGATCACAGGTCAGCAGGAGAACATCTGAAGAGAAACATAAAGATATTCCAGCCACTCAAGGCAATAAGTCAGCTTAATCAAGTGTCAGCCTAAATGCTTCCATTCCGTTGTGTGTATCGTGGGGAATAAACAAGAGGAATGGATGAAAAGAAGCACCTTTCCAAACTCAAACAGACAAAAAACAAAGCCTACAAAGGGTAAAAGCAAGAGCAAATAATGTGGGAGGAATACACAGACATTATTTGAGCTGCCAGGGAAAATTAAGAAAGTCAAATCCCAGATATATTTGAATGTGAACAAGGACATCGCAGACAGTAAAACACAAGGACGTTGATGACAGAAGGAAGAGTAGGGAAAATGTGGATCCTCTTCTGATGGGAGCAGGAGCTTTATTTACCTGGGCATGTTAAACTTCTGAAACACAGAATACCATCCTTGCCTAAACCTTTCTCTGGCAAGTGCTTTAGCCACACTCTTCAATTCAAACAATCTGAAGTTAGGGACTGGGAGAATGAAGTACCATCCACTGTAGGAGAAGATTGGGTTTGAGACCATCTAAGGAACCTGAAAGTACAAAAGTTTGTTAGACCTGAGGGTCCTGAGATAAATGGAAGATGAAGTTGTTAACTACTGTCCATCATATTTGAGAAGTCTGAAGAAGTTCTTGGAAAAGTTCCCACAGACTGAAGAAGCTGAAAAAATAATTCCTGAGGGGGATGATATAACTGTGATTGAGTCACCAAAGATCACCTTGAAAGACATTATCACTGTGAAGCTTTGGGAAACTGGAATGAAAGACAAAGAGCAGACAGCATCTAAGGATAAACAGGACGTTCTTTTGTATGCACTGCTAATATTGTCACAATTGAGAAACCTTTATTCCTTTACCACTGTTGTTTGGGAGAAGTTAGGGCCAATTCACTGATAGAGGAACTTACTGTTTCTAAGTGGATGGTATATAAAATATATGTTGAACACAATAAAGATCTATTCTGATGCTATGAGAAACTGAGAGAGCTCTCTAACTGTACTGAGAGCTGACAAATTCCCACTTCCAGAACAAGGAATAAAGGAGGATCTGGAAAACTGCAAGTCAGTCAGTCTCACCACTGCGGTTAGCATGGGCATGGAGAAGATCCCACTGGAAATTCCTATAAGGTACATGTTAAACAGAAAGGTAACTGATGACTGACAACAAGGTTCCACTGAGGACAAATCACGCCTGAGAAATTTGGTGGCATTTCGTGATGGAATTACAGCATTGGAACATAAAAGAAGAACAGATATAATTGACCTGATCTTGTGGAAAACATATTTCACTGTACTGCACTACAGTCTTGTCTCTATATTGGGGAAGAATGGATTTGATAAATAAATCACTCAGTGGCTAAGAAATCGGTTGATAGTTGTGGTCAGCAGCACGATGTCTGTTTGGAAACCAGTGGAAAAAAGTGGTGCTCCACAGGGCTCGGTATAGTGGCTAACAATATTTAACATGTTTACTGGTGACACGGACAGTGCAATAGAGTTGTCCTCGGGTCAACACCGAGCTGTGTGGTGCAGTCAAAGTGCAGACGTAATGTATGCCATCCAGAGAGATTTTGACAGGTTTGAGAGGTGGATCCCTACAGACCTCTTGCAGTTCAACAAGGCCAAGAACAAGGTTCCGCATACAGTCTAGGGTAATTCCAATTGAACATATAGGCTTGGCAGGGAATGGTTTGACAATAGTCCTGATGAGGAGGACTTCAGGTGCTGGTTGAAGAAAATCTTGGCAGAAGCCAGAAATACATTATTGCAGTCCAGAAAACGGACCATATTCTGGGCTGTATAAGAAGAAGCGTGATTAGGAAGTCAAGAGAAAAGATTCTCCTCCTCTACTCAGATCTTTTGACACCATCTGCAGTACTGACTTTTATTCTGGGGATCCGAGCAAAATAGGTAGATAAAAACCTCTAAGAGAGCATGCAGAGGAGCGCCACAAGGACGATCAGAGGAATAGAGCATCTCACCTATGAAGACATCATGAGAGACTGAGTTTTCAGTCTGAAGAAGAAAAGACTCTAGGAAGACTTCGTAGCAGCTTTTCAGGACCTAGGGAAGACCTACAAGAAAGCTGGAGAGGAACCCTTTATCAGGGAGTATAATTAAATGAAAAAAAGAGCAGTGGTTTCAAACAAAAAGAGGGTAAATTCAGATTAGATATTAAGAATGAATTTTGTGAGACACTGGGATTTATTGCTCAAAAAAGGGGATGTCCCATCCCTGGAAGTCTTCAAGGCCAGGTCTGATAGGGATTTGATATCCCTGATCAAGTGGGATGTGTCCCTGCCTGCCTGCAGGAGATAGAATCATACAATCATAGAATCACCAAGGCTGGAAAAATCTATAAGATCATCCAGTACAACTGTCCATCTATCATCAGCATTTTCCACTAAACCACTTTCCTCAGTATAACATCTATATGTTTCTTGAACACCTCTAAGGATGATGACTTTACCACTTCCCTGGGCAGCCTGTTCCAGTGCCTGACCACTCTCTCAGAAAATTATTTTCCTAACATTCAACCTGAATCTCCTCTGCCACAACTTGAGGCCATTCCCTCTAGTCCTATTGCTAGCTATGTATGAGAAGAGGTCAATCCCCATCTCACCACAACCTCTCTTCACGTAGTTGTAGAGAGCAGTAAGGTCACCCCTGAGCTTCCTATTCTCCAGAGTGAATAATCCCACCTCCCTCAGCTGCTCCTCATAAGGGCTGTGCTCCACACCGCTCACCAGCTTCTTTGCCTTTCTCTGAACATACTTCAGGGGTTCAAAGCTGAACTTGAGGTGCAGCCTCACCAGGACTCAGTAGAGAAGGATGATGACTTCACTGCTCCTGCTGGCAACACTATTTCTGACACAAGCCACGATGACATTGGCTTTCTTGACCACCTGGGCACACTGCTGGCTCATGTTCACCTAAGCGTTGACCCATACCCCCAGGACTGTTTCCTCTACATAGTCTTCCAGACAATTTCTCCCAGGCTTTTAGCATTGCCTGGGGTTGTTGTGGCCTAAGTGCAGGACTTGGTCTTGTTGATTTTCATCCCTTTAGCATCAGCCCAGCTATTCAGCCTGCTCAGATAATTTTGTAGGGCCTTCCTACCACAAGGCAGATCGAAAACTCCTGCCAGATTGGTGTCATCTGCAAACACACTGAAGGTGTACTCGATGTCCTCATCCAGAACATCAGTAAAGATATTGAACAAGGTAGGCCCCAATACAGACCCATGGGAAAACCACTTGTGAGTAGCTGCCAGCTGGATTTAACTCCATTCACTACTATTTTCTGGGCCTGGCCATCCAGCCAGTTCTTTACCAATCAAAGAGTGTATCTGTCCAAGCCATGGGCTGCTAGTTTCTCCAGGAGAATACTGCCGGAGACAGTACTGAAGGCATTGCTGACATCTAGGTAGACTGCATCAACAGCCTCATTCACCATGAGTGTCACTCAATCAAAGGAAATCAGGATGATCAGGCAGGATATGTCTTTCATGAACCTGGGTAGGTCTGATCCCCCGGTTGTCCTGCTCATGCCATGTGATCTCCCTTAAGGTGATCTGCTCCATAAGTTTTCCTGGTACTGATGTGAGGCTGACAGACCTGTAGTTCCCTGGATCCTCTTCATGACCCTTCTTGTAGGTCAGAGTCACTGGCAAGTCTCCAATCTCCTGGGACCTCTCTGATTGACCAGGACCGCTGGTAGATGATGGAAAGTGGAAGCTATCACCTCTACCAGCTCCCTCAGCACCTCTGAGTGGATGTCATCCAGCCCCATGAACCTTTGGCAATCCAGGTAGACTAGTAGGACTCTAATTGTTTCCACCTGAATCAAGGGGGGCTTATTCTGCTCCCTAGCTGAGATTTCCAGGTCTGGGGGAAGAGAATCCCTCAGATAACTGGTCTGATATTTTAAGACAGATGTAAAGAAGGCATTGAGAATCTCAGCCTTTTCCTTAATTATACTTAATATAATAATAACACTTGCATTCCCCCCCACATTCAGTAAAAGATGGAGATTTTCCTTAGTTCTCCTTCTGTTAACATATCTGTAAAAAAAAGTATTTTGTTCTCTTCAAGTCCAATGGACAAGTTGAGTTCAAGATGGGCTTTTGTCTTTTTAATTTTCTACATGAATATCCCAACAAATTCTTTGTTCTCTCCTCGAGTTATTCCTTCCTTAATCCACGGGAGGTAGATTCTTTATTTCTCCTGGGGCCTCACGAACACTCCCTGTTCATCCATGCCAATCTTCTTCCTCATTGGCTCACCTTGTGGCTGTAGGGGACTGTCTACTCCTGCACCTTTAAGACTTCCTTCCTGGAAGATACTAGCCATCCCGGACCCCCTTACCTTTCAGTTCTGAATCCCAAGGAACTCTCCGTACTCCCAGCATCCTGAACAGTTCAAAGTCCTCCCTCCAGAAAACCAAGGTAGCAGCTTTACTATCCTCCTCCTGACTTCACCAAGAATAGAGAACTCTACCATTGTAGAATATTGGTCATTCTGTTCAAGACAGCTCCGGACTTTCACATCTCCCACCTGTACTTTTCTGTTTGTGAAGACCAGGTCTAGTGGGGCACCTCCCCAGGTAGGCTCTCTCACCAGCTACATCAGGATGTTATCTTCTATACGCTCTAGAAATCTCCTAAGCTACTTCTTCTGTGCTGCAATGTATTCCCTACATTTATCAGGGAATTTGAAGTCCCTCATGAGAACAAGGGCTGGCAATTGCTCAACTTCTGCCAGCTGCTCATAGAATGCCTCATATTTCTCTTCATTCCTGTTAGACGATCTGTAGCAGATCCCCACCGGGATGTCCTCCTTTTTCATCCTCCCTCTGATCCTTACCCACAGACACTCCACCTTATCATTCCCAGCCCCAACCTCAACACCATTGAAGTACTCTTTAACACAGACATGCCACCACCCCTCCTTTCTTGCCTGTCACTTCCAAAGAACTTATAGTCATCCATTGCAGTACGCCAGTAATGGGAATTATCCCACCATGTTTTCATAATGGCAACTAAGTCATAGTTTGCCTGACACACAATGGCTACCAGTTTCTCCTGTTTGTTGCCCGTGCTGCATGCATTGGTGTAGAGGCACTTTATCTGAGCCCCTTGCTTCACCTCCATTCTGTCGTTGTTCCCCTATGCTCATCTCTTGCGAGCCTGGTTTAGTCCCTTCCCCCTTCATGTCTAGTTTTAAGACCTCTAAATGAGTCCTGCCAGCTTCTGGGCTAGGATGTGTTTCCTCCTCTGAGACAGATGAGATCCATCTGCAGCCATCAGGTCAGGTGCCAAGTAAATCTCACCATGGTCAAAAAAAAAAAACAATAAAATTCTTGTATGTGCACCAACCTCTCCGCCATGTACTTACTAGATGGGAATGAACCTTGTATATGAGATGATATAATCTACAGGATGCACAAATCATTCTATAATTCAGTATTATTTAAAATGGTAAATTTTGTAAAATAGACATC
>JAOWBP010000002.1:7537-23183 GCA_028571105.1 Tragopan temminckii | reverse complement strand
GCTGTTTTTTGTTTGGTTTTTCTGGGGGGAGGGAGGGGGGGTGGAAGGGTGTGTGTATGTGTGTGCATGTGTGCATGTTTACACAAATATTCTTCAGGAAACTGTATCAAGAATGTAAAGAAGATGAAACCAGATTCTTCTTAATTGAATGCATTGACAGGACAGAAAGTAATGTCAGGAAACTGAAACACTGAATGTTCAACCTAAACATAAGGAAAAGAGGTTTTATCTGCTTGTTTCTTCGCTGTGACCGTGGTTCAACATGAGCATTGTTTGTCAAGACAGATTGTGACCTTTCTATCCTTAAAGACATTCAAAACTGGACTGGATGCAGTCAAGAGCAATCTACTCTGACTGACTCCACTTTGAGGAATGGACTGGACTAGATGGTCACCATAGCCTCTTGCCCATCTCAGCCACTCTGTAGTTCTGTAAAATAAAATAAAAAAAAAATGCCAAGGAAAATGACAGACTGAAAGATGTTTCCAGTATGCTTCAATATCACTGCTCATTGAAGTATATTCATCTGAATTCTCGGAGCATTGTTGTAATCCACGCAGTCCTTTGTGCCAATGTGTTCCAGAACCACTGAAACATTTTTTAAATTAAATACTGTGTATAGAGAGAAACGGTGCGTTTTAATACAGAGGTCCTCCCTTATTTCAAGATGATAATAAAAAGTTCAAGTTCCTCTTTTCTTACTTCACAGCACTGATATTCACACACTTGTTCCCTTGGCTGGGTGGGGCTTACCCCGTTAGGTGGCCACACCTCATCCTGTGTGGTGTGGCAAATAGGGTTGGCACTTCTGTCCTCTTGCTATCTAGAAACCATGCCCATCAGTAGTCAAACAGCTGCCCTGCAGAAGGAAGAGGAACATGATGACACGCTTTTTGGGATGCTACACTCTAAAGTAAATGGCCTTTTCATGAGCTTTGACATAATTTTGTCATTTCTTGCCTGAAAATGCATATAAGAAAGTAGTAATTCTCAGTAAAGCTGGTCTGACACTTCCAGAACATGAAGAAAAAAATTTATTTATTTATTATGGAGGTAGAAATATTAAGAAACACCTGGGAGTGTGAAAGGGAGAACTGCTGGTGGAACCACACCCAACCATCCATGTCAGAGAGATACTGGAGTGGGTACTCTGCAAGGAATAATGGATCCACTACCCTTTTGTCATTAGGTAGAAGGAGACCTGAAAGAGGAAGAACATAAACCGGTTCCTTCTCAGGGTGGCAGGCAATCCACTTTCAGCCTCCCTTGTCTTCACAGCTGCCCTTGCACAAAAAGTATGAGGCACTGAAACTGTCAAAGGACAGGTTAAGTGAAGATACTGAGGAAAGTCCATCCAGAGGGCTGTGTAGGGTGAGGCAGTCAATCTTATCGCCCAAGAAAGTCTCTGCCAAGAACAAAATAAGGATTATTATCATAGGCATCCCCCTTCTGAGGAGAAAAGAGGGAAGTCTAATACCTCCCTGGGGCCTGTATCAGAGATTACTAGGAAGCCTGGCATGTCCATCTGAGTACTACTTGTGTTTGGTCATTCAGGCTGGCAACAATAAAAACATGGAGAAAAGCCTGACAAGTATGAAGAGGGACTTCAGCATTGAGACAGTTTGCCAATGAAGCTGGAACTCAAATGATGTTTTGCTTGGTATGATAGCAGGGAAAGATACTGCAAGGAGTGGGAAAACACAGTTGATCAACACAGAGATAAAAGCCTAAGGGAGATTCTGTGTGGGTGGTTTTTTTTTGTTTTCTTTTTTTAATCTGGACATGCCAAGAACACATGCAGTCTACCTGTATCAAAGAGGAAAAATATTCTAGCTCGGGAGTTGGCAAGGCTCACTGAGAGGACTTTAAGTTAGTTTTGAAGAGAGAAGGAGATAAAATCAGACTCACTACAGATGACCCTCAGGGCACTGTTACAGAGTTGGGAGTGACACCCATACCTCAGATGAAGTACATCTACAACAATGCACACAGAACTGACAAAAACCAGGAGGAACTAGAAGGTATTGTGAAGGAGGAAAGCTATGACTTAGTCACCACCACCGAAAAATGATGGAATAACTCACATGACAGCACTGCTACAGTAGAGGGCTATAAGCCGTTAAGAAAAGCTAGGCAAGGAAAGAGGAGTGGCATGTGGTGTTTCAAGAAAGGCAGAGCACAAGCTGCGGAGCAAGATAAACTGCATGGGAAAGGAATTCTTAGAGCAAAGGATGCTTCCATAAGAGAAAAAAAAAAAAGTCAAATAAGCTTCATGATCACTGCATGATAATGATTGGAGGAAGAGTGCATGTCTAGGAACGTCTCATGACTCTCACTAGATAAGTGCCTGCATGCACAGTTAAGTCTGTATGGAACATGCAGATACTGATTAGATGTTGACATGTAGCAGGAGGTGGGAAAGTTACAAGAGAAAACTTGGGGATGTATATAAGGGAAGATTAAACCTTTAATAAATTATTTTGATTGTTCACATATCTGAGTCCATGCCTTGGACACAGCAGTGGCTCTCTGTATTCAGGCTTCTTTTTATATTTCAGAGCTCAATGCTGGTAATTATAATGTCGAGACCTTATGAGTGAGGATCAGGAGGCTGACATCCTGGTGGGAGTCTGCTATAGACCACCTAACCAAGATGAAGAGACAGATGAAGCATTCTAATAGCAGTTGGCAGAAGTCACAAGGCTTAATTTTCATGGAGGACTTCAGCTTATCTGACATTTGCTGGAAATACAATATAGTACTGAGGAATCAGTCTAAGAGATTTCTGAAGTGTATGGAAGATAGCCTCCTGACACAGCTGGTAAAATAGCCAGCCAGAGGATGTACCCCATTAGATCTTCTGTATACAAAGA
Source organism: Tragopan temminckii (assembly GCA_028571105.1). Classification (NCBI taxonomy): domain Eukaryota; kingdom Metazoa; phylum Chordata; class Aves; order Galliformes; family Phasianidae; genus Tragopan; species Tragopan temminckii. Next base: position 20,310 of record JAOWBP010000002.1, on the reverse strand, counting down.
AGAAAGATCTGGTGGGAGACATGGGGTTCAGAAGCTGTGTTTGGCATAGAGATCACAAAATGACTGAGTTCTCTGTTCTTGATGAAGTCAGCAGGCAGTCAGCAAAACAGCTATGTTAGACTTCAGCGGGGCAGACTTCAAACTGTTTAGGGCACTGGTTGTGAGAATCTCTTTGGAGATTCTGAAGTGATCCAGGAAGGGCGCACATGCCTCAAGAAGTAACACTATGAGCTAGTGGGGAAGAAGATCAACCTGGCTGAACAGAGAGCTTTTGCTGAGAACCCAGGAATAAAAGACAGTTAATGATATTTGAAAGAGGGGTAAGGTAACATGAGAAAAGTATGAGGATGTTACTGGAATAAGCAGAGGGAAAAGCAAAAGCGCAGGTAGACCTTAATTTGGCAACCATTACTAAAGACAATAAAAATGTTTTTGCAAATATATTAACATCAAGAAAGTAGCCAAGGAGAATCTCTTGCCTTCATTGGATATGGCAAGGAACATCATCACCAAGGATGAGGAAAAAGCATGGATTAACAATGCATTCTTTAATTCTGTTTCTAATATTCATGCCAGTTATACTCAGAATACTCAGCCATCTGACCAGAAGACAGGGAATGAGAACTAAAGAAACTCTCAGTGATTCAAGAGAACACAATGACCTGGTGTTCTTCCTAGACTACCACTGGTCTGGTCAATTGGTCTGGAAGAGAACCACTGAAGGATACAGAGAGCTGGCAGAAGTAATTACTACCCCACTTCACATCACTTATCAGCACTCTGGTCAAATGGGATGTCCCAGATGACTGGAGATTTGCCAGTATGAGGCCCATTCACAGGAAGGGTCAGAAGGGGTATCTGGGGAACTATAGGATACTGCTATAAGTCTGACTTTGTTATTTTTGAAGGATGTGGAGTGTAACATTTGGAGTGCGACCACACAGCATATACGAGATAATGAGGGGATCATGCCTATCCAAAGTTAATTTGTGAAAGGCAGGTCTTGCTTGACCAACCTGATCTCCTTCTATGACCCCATCACCCTCCTAAGTGGATGACAGGAATCTGTGGAATCTACCTTGACTTCAGTAGATCCTCTGTCTCTCACATTACTCTCCTGGAGAAGCTGGTAGTCCATCACTTGGACATGTGTATTCATTATTGGGTAAAATCTGTTTGTCTGGCCAGGCACAGAGAGTAGTGTTGAATAGATTAAATCCAGCTGGTGATCTGTCACAAGTGATGTTCCTCAGGGGTCAGCATTGTAGCCACCCTGGTTGTCTTTATTGATGATTTAGACAAGAGGATTGAATGCACGCTGAGTAAGTTTGCAGATGATGACCAACTGGGAGGAAGCCCTACAAAGGATAGGCTGGGACCAGTTGTTTGTATGTTGACAAGATCAAGTGCTGCGTCTTGCACTTTGTTCACATCTCTATGCATTGCTACAGGCTTGGGGTAGAGTGGCTGGAAAACTGAGGGGAGGAAAATGTTCTGGGGGCATTAGTCAACAGAGAGCTGAACATGAGCCAGCAGTGCAGCCAGGTGAAGATGATGGTCAATGGTTTGTGTCAGAAATTGTGTAGTCAGAAGTACCAGACAGGTGATTGTCCTTTCGGCAAGGCTATATTTTGAGTTCTGTGTTCAGTTTACTGCCTCTTACTACGAGAAATACATTGTTGAGCATGTCCAGAAATGGGCAACAAAGGGAGTAAAGGGTCTGGAACTCTAGTCTTATCTGGAGTGTATGAGGGAGCTGGGATTGTTTAGTCTGAAAAAGTGGAGGCTCAGTGGAAATCTCATTTCTCCAGCTACCTGAAAGGAGGTTGTAGCAAGAATTTTAAACACTTTACAAAATGACTGCAAGGAAATTCAAATCATCTTGATATATTTGTCAAAAATACTGAACAATTTTAAGTATTTAATTGGTATGAGTTACACTTCTAACTTACTACTTCTGTGATCTTTATTTGTAACTGTAATCCAGTCTTCATGGAGGTCGTAACATTCATATACATCAATACCAGATAGGTCATAACATTCACATCAGTTTTATCAGACTTCTGTGTTCACCTTATTAGTATATGTCTTCAATACTTTAAATCATATATATTTATGCAGATTAATTTGAGAGAAAAGTAGACATCTAGTCAGTTAGTTGTGTGTAACATTTGAATATCTACAGTCTTTGTTTTGGCATCTCTCTTCATTTTGTAAAAATAAATTTGTTCTTTTGTGTCTGTATGACTCATTGCCTATAAGATATCTGTATCTGTTCTTAGTTCTGATAGTCCTTCAGGAACTTGTTGTAAAGACAAATTGATTGGTGTAGTGCTGTACCATTGTTCTATTTTAATTGTTGTTAACTTTGGTTTATTGAAGTATTCACATAATTAATTTTTCTTAATTACACAAACTCTATGTACATAACTCTGCAAATAAAAAATAATTAAAAATAATCATGATATTTATGTTCTTTATCTCCAGTCTACCACTCTGTCTAACTGCAGCTTTCAATATTCTGGTGGTATGTTCCCCATGAAATCTTAGGTGTTACTCTAAAAACATGTCGAGAAAGGCATTTATCTTCTGTAGAATTATGGAATTCATTTGATTTAAAAAAAAAAAAAAAGTCACTGAAAAATATTTTCTTACATTTCTTTTTCTTGAATAACTTAAAAATACTAGCTGTCTTATCCAAGACTTAAGTCATATTCAGGCTTTTCTTGAATAGCTTGAAAATACTAGCTGTCTTAACCAAAACTTACTTAATGTTCAGGGTTATCTCCAAAGATATTCAGGGATATCTCCAAAGACCTACAAGAGTTATACATTTAACTCACTCTAAAAACAAAGTTCCATTTGTGCTTTTTGCACTGCTCTCCAGTACAGTTTGAACACGGATGCTGAGTTTGACACTCTTTCCTGTCCTTCTACCTCTTCTCTATCAAAGAAAATGCCCAGGCAAGCAGAACATTTTCACCCTAATCATTTGCCTATTCAAGGTTAATCTGAATCCCAGTTAAGTTGCAAAGTCAGAAGTTTGTCTTTTCTCTAATAATTGCAGATTTAGAATGGTATATAAATTCATTATAAGCTGAAATAATATAAAGAAAATTTAGATTTATTTCTAAGTATCTCTTAGTGAGTCAAATTTAAATTTGAAAAAGAAGAAGAAAAGTATAATTGTTAATGGCTATTCTTTTAGAATGTAAACATAAAAAATGTTGACATACAGCATGCATAAATTCTGTTACTGACAAATGCTTTCTTCATCTAGATAATAAGGAATTTTAAAAGAGTGAAAACTGAAAACATCAACTTTTCTAATAAAAGTTTTACAATTCAAATGTTCTTATTGACGATAGCCAGAAGTATGATTTAGGAACTGATTATTAAATATATTGCACATTTTGTTTCATAATTGAAAGACAATATATCCGTAGCAGAGTTCAGTGGGGTGAAAATTATGTTCACATTTTGGTTTTCTCTTGTACTGCTTACAGAATAATAATTTGATCAAACCATCTTTGACAATACTAAGCAAACTTCCATCTGTTTTCTGTAAGTTTAACAAGATGCTGCATTGATCTACTGATGGTATTTGAAGACCAGGAAAGATGTGATTAATTGCCTCGCCCCACTTACATTCAGTATAAGCTAGTGAAGATTCTTTACCTTAACTCCTAAGTTACAGCTGTTTCAATTAACTGTTGTGGAAGAAATTGTAAGATCAAGAATGGTTTATTCATCTATTCAAGCAAAAAAATTACATGCATAGAAGTAAACAAAGGAGAGTGGTTAAGAAGATGTAAATCAAGAAAAGAGAGAATGGCAGTCAAGTAACGGGAGAAAACTATAAAAAAATTCCAACTGCTGGTATGGAGAACTCTCATGTGCAAAGGTGTTAAATAGCACAATGTTGAAGGAAGATGAATCAAAAGATCATGGCAGGGACAGTGGTTTATGAATAAGTAGACTAGTTAATCGTATCAGTAAATGTGCTTATAATATTTACATTTAAACTACATAAGCTTAAAACTTGCTCTCTGAAAACTACTATTGAGCAAAAAGACTGTCAGCAACATTTAAATTGTACAAAACTGATCATTCTCTTAACCAAGAAGCACTGGATTTAGGATTCTATGGGTGAGAGAAGTTGGCTGACACTGTAGGCAACACAACTCCCCATCCGGGCTGTAAAAAAAAAAAAAAAAAAAAAAAAACTGTCAAAACATTTCCTACACTAAGCAACTAAGGAAACAGCATCCTCACCTAACAGTAAATAAAACGCAATTATTCTGCAATTCAGCTATTTCTGAACTGGTGGTATACATTGAGCAGTAAAGTTAAATTACTGTTAGCCACAGGCCAAGTGGACTTGGGAAAAAACTTCAGATTCCAAAGCATGAAAATTTTTATTTGAGAGAATGTACTTTGGTTTTTCAACCAAAAATAATCTTACAGAAATTATTACAGAGCAGAGAACTGTTAGCAAGCATAAAGACAAAAACATAATTTAATATCAGGGTCTAGGATTTGACTGTGAGGATGTAACTGGCTAACTCCACTGTGATAATTGTCATGAATGGATTTTACTTGAGAGTATAAGATGGACAATTTTTTTTGTTTATTTATTTGCTTATTTTTTCAGGCATAAATTTATTTAGTATTTAATAGTAAGCAACTGGCTTTGGAACTAAATCTTCTGTGGCTAAGGAACCAGAGAGTTTATTTATTACTTTGGAAACTGAAAGAAATATCATTCAGAAATAAAGCACAGAGTAATGTACTGGATTGTTATCTTTATAAAGGACAAAAGATTATTCTGGGTATTCTGACGATGCATATTAAACAACATTTGTGTGTATTTGGGATGATATCCAACATATGAGCTGACTCAGAAGTTAACAGTGAATTTTACTGAAGACACTGAGATCTAATTTATTGATGTTTCTCACCACTGAAAGGAAATAAGGATGTTGAGATGCAGAACTAAAAGTGTGAACTGACTAAACTCTTTCTAGTAGATATGATTAGTTAATATTCTAAATGCAATTTTGCACCCATTTCCTAGCTTGGGTCTCTGGAGAGATATTCTGGAAGAAAATGACTGTGATTCAATGCATATTCATAAATGTCTGGTCGTGGCACAGTAGCTGATTTGCAGACTTCAAGATGTCATTTTTCAAGACTTCACAAACACAACATTTTATCCTCTACCTACTGTCAATCAGAGAGCATCAGAGGGGTAAAGTGCTCTATTCCTACTATAAATTTTGCAATGAAATACTGTGTGTTTGTTTGTTTTTCTTTCAAAGAATGTTTATTAGCTTGGGAAGCACAGGCAGAATATGCCACAATCTGCAGCACTGAGACCTCTACAATAATCTGTCTACATACTGATGAAGACATACTATCATATACCACAACACAACATTACCCATTTTAGAGTATGTGTTTTTCACAACAAAAATCACTACAGGCAGAACAAAAAGAGATTACTATTATCATTATTACTATTAATTAACAACTCACCAGGCGCAAGATGTGCTTCTTTCTGTGAATGTCAGCTTTGGCTAAAAGATTATTGTATGTCACCAGCATGGCTCAGCTACAGGCATTTACTAATAAACTAGAGAAAACTGTGGCAAACAATGCATTTCCCTTTAGAGGATGTCCGGTGTATATTTTTTCTTTTTATTTTTCAGTGCCTGCTCACACTGGAGCTGCAGTCATGTCAAAGCATAGCAATTGCTGTAAAAAATTGAAGCAATTGTACAGTTCTTTATATCTAAAGGACTTCAGTACTAAATGGGATTTCCACTTATGATCTGTAATGAAAAAGGAAGTGAAGTTTTTATAATCACTAGTACACAGACTGACAAGATTCAAGACAACTAATTATTCTGTACTGCTCCTTTGGTAAAAACATAATTTTCAGATGTTTTCTGAATATAGAATCATAGAATAGCTCAGGTTGGAAAAGACCTTAAAGATCATTGAGTCCAACTGCAACCTAACCACACTCAAACAATCCTCTGCTAAATCATGTCCCTGAGCACGAAACAGTTTTTTAACACATTCAGGGATGGTGACTAAACCCCCTTCCAGGGGAGCCTATTCCAGTGCTTAATAACCCGTTCTGTAAGGAAGTTTTTCCTGATAGTCAATCTCCCCTTGTCCTGTCACATGTCACCAGTGAGAAGAGACCAACCCTGCCCTTGCTGTGATCACCTTTCAGGTATTTGAAGAGAGTAATAAGGTCTTCCCTCAGCCTCCTCTTCCCCAAACTCAACAGTCCCAGTTCCTCCAGTTGCTCCTTGTAGGATGTATTCTTCAAGCCCTCCACCAGCCTTGCTGCCCTTCTTTGGACCTGCTCCAGGGCCTTAATATCCTTTCTGTACTGAGTTACCCAAAACTGAACACAGTACTCGAGGTGAAACCTCACCAGTGCCAAGTACAGGGGCAGGACTACTTCTTTAGTCCTGCTCACCACACCATTCCTCATGTAAGCCAGGATGCCATCGGCATTCCTTGGCCACCTGGGCACACTGCTGGCTCATAATCAGCCAATTTTCTACCAGTACACCAAGGTCCCATTCCAGCAGGCAGCTTTCCAGCCACTCATCCCCGAACCTGTAGGGTTGCCTGGGATTGTTGTGACCAACATGTAGGACCCAAAACTTGGGCTCAGATCATTGCTGCTGTTTTGGCTTTAGACCCATCTCCCTACCCTTTCCCCATTTACCCCATTCCCTTTTCCCCTTCCCAGGTTTGTGGGTCCTCCTGTCCCATTAGACACAGAACCAGGACAAACTGACCTGTTAACCATTGACAAATGCTTTATTGTCTCTCAGCCAAAAATCTTTGCTTTTTTTCCTTCTTTTCAACAGTTGTATAAAACTAAAGCAGGCATGTTTTCCTAATATATTAATATTTTTCCCTGTCTTTTTTTCATTCCAGTATGATTTAAATATATGCATCAACCCTATTATTATTATAAGTGATGTAGACTCATTATTTTGATCTTGAAAAAAAAGTGAACTAATGACATTTTAATTGAAGCAAGAACCATTATCTATTTATTAGAATAGAAACTTGAAAATACAATTTGTAAGACAATTTAAATTGCAAGAAACAAACAAACAAAAAACAGTACCATGTCACCCATTCCAATGCAGGTTGCAAAAACCTTCAAGATCATCCAGTCCAAATGTCCATCTATCACCAATATTTCCCTACTGAACCTTGTTCCTCAGTACAACATCTAAACATTTCTTAATCACCTCCAGAGATGGTGACTCAATCACCTCTTTGGGTAGCCTGTTCTAGTACCTGGCCACTCTCTCAGAGAAGTTGTTTTTCCTAACGTCCAACACTTTTGAAGAAGGATAGGAAGGAAGATCCAGGAAACTGTTTTAGTGTGAGGCAATCCTGTATACCATATCAATACAAACTGAAGATTTTTTTTTAATTCTGCACATTAATTTTTTATTTTTTTTTTTTTATAATTTGTTGTGAAGTCCTTCAGGAATTTCACTTTTACATCATGATCTACCTGTACTTGTTTTTTCATTTTGTTTTGTTTTGTTTTGTTATGTTTTAAACTTGTTTCTGAAGGTACAGGTGTTAGTTTTCAAAAACGCGGGTTTTTGAAAGATCATCCCATCACAAGATGGGAGGAAGAGGTGCTCTAGCTGGGAGTAGGATGGCTCTGTAGACAGATCTGGGCAGGTCTGAAAGCTGGGCTGAGGCCAGTGGAATGAATTTCATCAAGACTATGAGCCAGGTCCTGCACTTTGGCCACAACAACCAAGTTTTGGGGCAGAGTGGTTGGAACACACTGTGGAAGAAACAGATCTGGAGGTGCAGATCAACTCTTGGCTGAACTTGAGCCAGGTTCACCAGGGGATATACAATACTGGACCTGTTTCTCACCAGTGTAAATTAACTGATTGGTGACACGAGGATTGGAGGCTGCCGTAGTGACTGTGGTATGGTTGAGTTCAGGCTCTGGAGGGACATAAAGCAGGTGAAGAGCAAAATTAGGAACCTAAACTTTAGGAAAGTTAACTTCCATCTCTTCAGGGAGTTAGTCAGCAAAACACCTTGGGAAACTGTCCTCATGGGCGAGGGTGTGAAGCAGAGCTGGCAGATCTCCAAGGAGGCTTTCTTCAGGGTGCAAGAGCTCTCCATCCCCAGGTATAGCAAGTGAGGAGAGGACGGCAAGAGACTGACATGGCTGAATCAGGACCAGTTGGTAAAACTGAAAAGCAGAAAGTGCACAGGCAGTGGAAACAGAAACAGGTATCGTGGGAAGAATACAAGGAAGCTGCTAGCTGTGTAGGGATGGGGTCAGCAAAGCCAAAGCCCAGCTTGAACTGAACATGGCTAGGGATGCCAAAAAGAACAAGGAAGGCTTATACAGGTACTTAAATCAGAAAAGGAAAGTCCAGGAGGGCATACCCTGCTTAGAGAGTGACACAGACAGGCTGGTAACAAAAGACAAGGAGAAGGCTGAGGTACTTAACAACTTTTTTCTTTGTGATGATCTTCTTCCATAACTGCTTGCCACACAGCACTCAGACATTTGGTTTGCTAGGAGGAGACTGGGGAAACAACATCTCTCCCTCTGCAAGTGACAATCTAATTCATGACCATCTGATGAACCTGAACACCTGCAGGTCTATGGGTCCCAACAAGATACATCCTAGAGTCCTGACGGAACTGGCTGATGTGGTTGCCAAGACATTCTGTATGATACTTGAAAAGTTGTGGCAATGAAGTGAGGTCCCTCATGACTGGAAAAAAAGGTAACATCACACTCACTTTTAAAAGTGGATAGATAAGTGGATAGAAAAGAAGGATAATAAAGATGATACCAGGAATTACTGATGTGTCAGTCTCATCTGTGTGCTGGGGAAGATCATGGAACAGATCCTCCTGGAATAAATACTAAGGCATATAAAAGGCAGGGATGTGATACAGGGGAATCAGCATGGTTTCACCAAGGCTACTTAATCCTACTTAACAACCTAGTGGCCCTCTATGATGTTGTAGTTGCATCAATGGACAAGGGAAAAGCCACAGACGTCACATCTATCTTGACTTCAGTAAAGCCTTTGACATTATACCCCGCAACATCCTTCTCTCCAAATTGGGAAGATATGGATTTGATGGGTGGACTGTTTGATGGATGAAGAAATGCCTGCAGGACTGTGTCCAGACAGTGGTGGTCAATGGCTCAGTGTCTGGATGGAGATCAGTGATGAGTGTTATCCGACAGGGGCTGGTGCTGGGTTTGATACTCTTTAATATCTTCACCAGTAACATTGGCAGTGGAGGTTGTGTGCAGTCTCAGCAAGTTCACTGATGAAACTAAGCTGTGGGATGTGGTTGAAACACTAGAGAGATGGGATGTTATCCAGAAGGATGTAGACGGGCAGTTGCCCAGGTGAACCTCATGAGGGTCAACAAATCTGAATGTAAGATCTTGCAACTGGGCTGAGGCAACCCCCATTACCAATACAAACTAAGGGATGAAAGGGTTGACTGCAGCCTTGCCAAAAAATACCTGGGTGTACTGGTGGTTGGGAAAATGGACATGAGCCAGTAGTGTGCCCTCTCAGTCCAGAAAGCCAACTGTATCTTGGGCTGCATCAGAAGAAGCGTGACCAGCAGGTTGAGGGAGGTGATCATGCCCCTCTACTTGGCACTTGTGAACCAAGGACTTATTTGAACAAACATTTTTGAAATTTTAGGAAACAATAGTAGCTAATTTAGAAAGTAAGCGTAGGGTGAGAAGGAGTCACTGTATCAAGATCTTCTCATTTTCAGAGAGAGACAGAAGAAATTTTCAATTGCTTTTCAGAGAGGCCAGCTAAAAAGTGGAAGGAACATGCTAGCTCTGTTCAAGACAGATCCTCTTAATATTTTTTAATGTTAAGAAATTGAAGTCATTATATGAAACTTGGCAGACAACAAACAGTTTTGTTTTAGAAACCGAGTTGTCCATGTGTCCATGTTCCTTTCCTTTAGAATTTTCTTAGATTATGGAGGCTCAGTGGGTTCTTCTTACAGCATTGTTATGTCCTGTCATCTTATCAAGATCTTCCATTTTTTGTTTCTTTTTCAAGTAATGATAGGGTTACCCACTAAACCATACTATCTGAGGAAGATAGGGAAGAATATTTCTTTTCTTAACTCTTTTTTTTTTTTCTTTTTTTTTTTTTAATCTTAAGCTATTCAGTAGTCTGCTGGCATCTCCATTGATCTGTGAGGAAGAAATCAGTCAGGTGAGTAATAACTTCATCTGCTGCAGTTTCCTTAACATCTTCATTTACAGCATGAATGCACCTTTCTATTAAATTCTCCTATATTTCCAATTACAAAGCTGTGAAAACCACCTTTTGAGCTTTCTAAAGCTAACTTCAGTTAATTCCTATCATAGGTGAGTGCATTTTAACACAGACTATCTCTAAGAAATACGATAGTGCTGTACCTCATGGGTACAGGCCATATCAGTGTAGGTGCTGAAAATAAGCTTTATATATCTTTCCGAATGGAAATAATATCATTTCAGGTCATGAGGAAATAATATGCTATTTTTTCAAATAGACGAAGTTTACTTTCAAATAGAAAGTATCTTTTTCTTTTGGAAATGTTTTCTAAAAATGAAGGAAAAGCATTACTGTACAACAAAACAAAATATATTAAAAAAAAACCAACAAACAACTGTGGAGTTAAGCCTCATCAGTGTAGGTAGTGTTCCCTAATCTCCTTTATTCATAAGTCTTTCTGACTGAGTGAAGGACTGAAGCAATGGACTTGTTAATTTGTGGAACAATAAATTTACAAATTTAAAATAATGTCTATAGAACAAATATTTTAACTTGTAACATCATTAAAATGAGGTTTGATATCATTTAACTTATATTTAATTATTTGTGTAATACTGTCATGATTCTGATCTGGTTTGGCTTCATTCCATGACTAAAAGTTGGGGGGACGGACCCATGGACCCACGCCCCGAGATGGGCCTGCAAAGAAAACAGCAACAACAAGCTAGGGGAGAAAACTTATTTACTAAATATGATAGCAAGATGCAAGATAACAGAATATAATACAATATAATTGGAATTGAAGCTAATAAATCAAATAAATGAGAGATTATCCAAAAACTGAAAGCCTTAAACTCATGCTGAAGGTAAGACAAGTAGGGAATACACACTACAAAGACAAGCAGAAAAAAAAAGTAGGGCACTGTCTCGTGCCTCCCAGTTTTATCTTTCCCTCTCAATTGGAAATGGAAATGGAAGAGAGAAGTCTTGAAGAATATGTTGTGCTTATTCTCTTCTGAGGAAAGGTATACCCAGAACTATTGGCAATCCATAGAATTCGATCATTAACTCTTTAACTCCCAGTGTACTGTGTGATGTTATGATGTGGAATACCAATAATAAAAATCATAAAACCATGATACATAGATAACAGAAAAAATGTAGTTTTGAAATTAAATTGATAGATTTAGGGAATGATGAGGGACTGAACATGATGAGCCAGCAGATTAATACTTGGCTCCAAGCCTGTTGTGATCAGTGGGGGTTTGGGTTTTTTGACATTAGCACAATTTAAATGAGACTCTAGGCCAGCTGGAAACAAATAACAATAGTTTATCCCACAGTAGGAAAGGGGTTTTATGATGGGAGTTGGCAGCATTCATAGACAGGGCTTTAAGCTAAGTATGGAGGGGAGAAGGTGAAACCAGGGTCAGTAGAAAGGAGCCTGAATGTAACATGCCAGTGGTTGTAGGAGAGCTTAGCAAGATCTCACAGTCTTGGCTCTTAGTGAAGGATGAGGATACCTTTTTGCAGAAAGAACCCAAGGGTTGGTGCAAGTTACTTACTATGGAAACACCTGAGTATGGTGAAGAGGGTATTAGGACTTCTCTCACCAAAAAGGTGTCCCAGTTGAGGTGCATTTACATTAATGCATGCAGCATGGGTAACAAACAAGAAGAGCTGGAGGCCATTATGCTGTCAGAAAGCCATATAATTGCCATTACAGAAACATGGTGGGATGATTCATACAGCTGGAGTGCTGCGATTGATGGCTACCAACTTTTCAAATGAGATAGGCAAGGTATAGCCCTCTATGTTAAGGAAGAATGCAAATGTATGAAAATTAATGATGCTGATGATAGGGTTGAGACCTTATGAGTCAGAATCAAGGGGAAGGCCAGTAAGATTGACATTATCTTGGGAGTCTCCTGTAGGCCATTTAACAAGGATGAAGAAATTGATAAAATACTTTATAGACGATAGGATGACATATCACAGTCTCTACCCATTGTTCTCATGGGGGACTCCAACTTCCCAGACATCTGCTGGAATTATAATACAGCAGAAAGGGAACAGTCCTGGAGATTCCTAAATTGTGTGGGAGATAACTTCCTGACACCGATGGTGGGGAAGCCAACAAGGAGAAACTCACTCCTGGACCTCCTGCTTGTTAACACAGAAGGTCTTGTGGGGGGATGTAAAGGTTGGAGTCTGTCTGGGGCAAAGTGATCAAGAAAGGGTAGATTTTTCAATCCTTGTTGAAGCACAGAGGGCAGTCAGCAGAACTGCCACCTTGGATCTCCGGAGGGCAGACTCTGGTCTCTTTCAGACCATGGTTGATAGAGTCCCTTGAGAGGTATTTCTGGAGGGCATGGGAGTCCAGGAAAGCTGGGAATACTTCAAGGAAGTAATTTCAAAGGTGCAGGAGCT
>JAOWBP010000001.1:156756623-156778029 GCA_028571105.1 Tragopan temminckii | reverse complement strand
GAGAGGAGAGGAGAGGAGAGGAGAGGAGAGGAGAGGAGAGGAGAGGAGAGGAGAGGAGAGGAGAGGAGAGGAGAAAATGAATTCAGATGGAAGGGTCCAACTGAGCATCAATTCCAACTGCTTGGTCACTGCAGGGCTGGCCAAAAGAGCATATTATTAAGGGCATTCCCATGGTGGATATGGCCAAGTTCCCCCCATCCCCTATCCTTACCACCATCCCCTATCCTTACCACCATCCCTACCTCTGCCTGAAGAGGTTGTTGTCGTAGTATCTGCAGGATGCCTTCCTGTCACACTTATTCTCCCAGAGGATGCAGGTGGTGTCGATGGCACTGCCGTACAGAACAGGTCCTGGCATCCACGCTGCATGCAGAGGAGTAGCATTATGTCATGGGAGCACCTCTGGGACAGACCCAGCCCTGGGTGCTCTCCACTGTGCTAAGAGGATGGAAAGCAGCTGGGTTTGGTCTTCCTCTCTGTGGCCCACGAAGGATTGGTCCGTGCAGCTGGGTTTGCACTCCCCAGAGATGCAAGAAGATCCCTCTTTCTCATTGCTCTCTGACAAGGGGCCATTGCTCATCCCAGAAACGTTACTCACTCCTTCCTGAACTGCTCAGCAACGCACCTTACCATGGCTGAGTCCCTCTGTGTGCCAATGCTCATAGCCTCCAGCTGATAACCAATTCCCACCATGAGCAAAATAACTGCTGGGACCATGGCACGAGGTGCACAGCCATTCTGATACCCCAGAGACAAACACAGCCAACAGCTGTCCTCCTGGACCCGAACCCATTCCCTCTTTCGTTTAACCATGCAGTTGCACCCCGTGGGGATGACTCTTCACCTCCCACCACTCACAGCCTACAAAGCAGATTCTTCACCTCCCTTAGAATGGAGTGAAACTGAACAAAGAGCATTTCCACAGCCCTGGGGCTGCTCAGGGATCCGTGCAGATTCCTACCAGCTGATACAATTTTCCAGGACAGCATCTCACCAAATTTCAACTTACCTAAAACTCTCAGCAGCATGAACTGTATCCCAACTGCAAACGATTTGTCTTCAGGTTGGATGCTCCTGCAACACGAGATGGAAAGTGTTTTCCTCTTGCAGTTGTGCAAGGATGGGTATTTCCCTCCCCAGCATCACAAAACCTTGCAGCGCCCACACCCAAAAACTCGTCCTTCCACCAAACCACCAAGGACCCACACAGTTCCCCTGTAGGTCAGCAGAAAGGATGCTGTTTCATTCATTGGGGCTGTGAGCTCACCACAGCTTTTTCGTGGCCATGAAACAGAGTTGGTATGAGTAAAACACCAACAGAAGCCAATATAGCTCTGCCAAACACAAGCAGGACAAAGGCTGCTTTCTGCAACTGAAGAAGTGATTTCACCACTGGGGAAGTGGCTCTCTTTGCAATGTGCTGTCTCAGGGTGTATTTTGGTGGCACCCCAGATTTCTGAAATAAACCTTGTGGTTATGGCCAGGGTCACAGCTGGGAGGACCTGGGGTCAGCACACCTTCTCCTGTCTGTTTGGAACAGGCTGGACTCACTTCTGGCCTGAGCAGTGATTTAATATTGCCTGGGGGGGTCGAGGTAAAAATAAGTTTTAACCACAGCTCTTCCATAAAAAGCAGCCATTCTGAGCGTATTAACCATGGAAATGGGCTGGAAGGTATCAGTTATAGATGATACGCAATTAAACCTCCTAGCTTAATAGGGGGCTGCATTAAAAACCAATAAATCAATGGTGTAGCTCGTCACTCAGGTATGAGTTGTGGGTGAGGAGAAGGAGCAGGAGGGCTGGTGGGCCAGAGGGGGAAGATCTGAGCATAGGAAGGGGGTGCTGAGGGCAAACATGGGGGTGCTGAGAGATGTGGCACTGAGGGATGTGCTGAGTGGGCACAGTTGGATGGGTTGGGGTCAGACTTGGGGATCTGAGAGATCTTTTCCAACCTGAATGGTTCTACAGTTCTGTGAACCAGCCCCTCAGCCTTCCTCCCCACTTCAAGAACCCCTTGCTTTTTCAAATGCAGCTTCTCCATGCAGCTTAGAGGAGTGCTTGCAGCCAACCCGGAACCCCCTGCCCTGCTCACCGGAGGATGAGCATGAAGGATGGTGTGTGGGATGTGCTGGCGAGGATCCCTGCCAGGCAGGAAAGCACCACGAAGGGCAGGAGCAGGTGGGAGCAGCTGGTGCCGCAGGTACCAGGCTTGGCGGAGCCCACAAGCCCATTTTCTGATATGCAGATGCAGTTGGTGTAGTTCTGCAAAGAGGAGAGAAAAGCTGTTGGGTTGAGGAAGACAGTGGGGATGCCAGGGATAGCTGCCAGCTGATGTAGGGAAGGGGAGGGTGTTTGGATTTTGACTGTAAATAATTAGCAGTAATTAGCACTCAACACTTCAGGGAGCAGGAGGAAAAAGTAAAGAAAGAAGTACAATGAATTCAACACAGGGCAGCAGGAGTGTGTGAGGATACATGCTCTTCATCCCCACATCAGCTCTCCATCCCCATCTTCAGCACTCCAGCCCCACATCAGCTCTCCATCCCCACATCCAACTCTCCATCCTCATCTTCAGCTCTCCATCCTCATCTTCAGCTCTCCATCCCCACATCCAACTCTCCATCCTCATCTCCAGCTCTCCATCCCCACATCAGCTCTCCATCCCCATCTTCAGTTCTCCATCCCCACATCCAACTCTCCATCCCCACATCAGCTCTCCATCCCCACATCCAGCTTCCAACACACAGCCACCACTGGAAGGAGGTCCCCATCTCACCATGTCCCATGGGCATCACTGGGATGTCACATTCATGAGCACGTACAGCTGATGGGGAAGAACCACAGCAGTACCTTTGGTCCTTATCTGTGCTTCCAGAAACACCTGTTTGTGCTCCCAACCCAGACACATCCTTGTCTTGTTCACATGGGTTCCAGCAACGCCCCCCTGCCCCCTGTTTCACGCCTGTTGTGCACCAAGGATGCTTCTGCACAGGTTTTGGATGTCATCATTATTTGAATGTCATCATTTGTCAGCTGAACGCCTTGGCATCATGCATAAATCTGAATTCTTGGCACGGAAACGTCTCAGCCACATTCAGACCTGATGTGAGTTTGCTGGCCTCTGCTGTGCATTTTGGCACAAACCTCCAGGGGAGCGAGGGGAGATTGGGTATGAAAGGGTTCACATCCCCTCCTCCCACCCCCAGGAAAGGGGACTTAATAGCTCAAATTAAGGCTGAGATTTATCTTCTTCAGCCATCTGAAATGAACTGAACCAAAGCAGGCTCCTTCTGCACTCATCGAGGGACATGTGGGTCTCCAAAGGACAGCTCATCCCCTCCATAGATAAATGCTTGTGATAGTTGAGATTTATTTGGGTCAAGGCCGGTAAAAAAAAGTGCAGTTGGATACATTAAAGCTCTCATGATCTATATACCACTTCTTCCAGATCACAACATTCAGGGCACTTGCGTAAAGCCAAGAGGAAATGGAAGGTTGGAGATGCCTGTGGTGGTGTCCCGGAGCCACGATGTGCCCCTCATCCAAAACCTCAGAGGACATCACAGCAGTGTGACCCCATCTGCAAAACCCTCTGAGCAGTGGGGGCAAGCCACAGAGTTGTGGGTGGGCCGTCCCGATGAGACACACTGTCTGTGATGTGGTGCCATGGGGACTGCAGGGCAGAGCTGCTCTGTCTGCTGTGAGAACCACCAGAGAAATGGGATGAGGAGGAAATCCACGAGCATCCCCACAGCGGGATGTGATCTGGGGGCAGGAAGGGGTTATCAGAGTTGTATCTCAGCCGTGCCCAACAGAAACACCTGGCGACTAGTTCCTTGAGAGGCTCCCATCAGTGGTGCGTGTCTCTCTCTTAGTTCACCCTTATCAGACCCTCCAGTCACCCAAATTTTGGGGTGCCCATTGACCAGCCCAGATACAGTGCAGCTGAGAGCAGTGGAACATCCCCACTGTCACGCACGGCCGTGCACCATGACCCAATGCCATGGAGACAGCCATAGCCCTGCGTCTCACGCATTAACGATCTGGATGATGGGACAGAGCCAGAGCTCAGCGAGCCAGCAGGTCACACCCAGCTGGTTGAAGAGGTGGATGCCCCAGAGGCTGAGGCTGCAGGAACCCCTGGAGTCCAACCAGGAGCTGTTCGGGGTGCACTGATACTTGGAAAAAAGATTTGGCAAAGGATGCAAGCATGAAAGGAAGGAGTACTGCTGGCTTTGATAAGGAGTGTTTGCATGGCACTGTAAAGGGAGTCCCTGTTTTACTGCAGTGTGTAGCTATACATAATATATAGATAATACATAGATAATAACATGTTTAGTGACTACTGGACCAGGTGGTGTTCAGGAACAGGGCATGTCGAAGGGCTGGAGGTGTCTTTGAGGAGGAAAAAGCAGCTGAGAAGGATCTGCTGCACAAAAGGCAGGCACAGACGTGCAGAAGAACACATCTGGGACCAAGCTCTGGCAGGAAATGTAATTGTTATTAAAATGGAGTGCTGTTAATTAACAAAGTGCTGCTAAAAAGTCCCCAGCCAGTTGCACGCTGCAAATACATCCTACGCCAAGAACACGAAGGAAAACCACTTACCCTCTGTGGATTGCTAACTTTTTCCAGATAGGTCTTTGAACTGGCAAATATTTCCTGGCTATTTATTCACTGGAGGAGCCCAGTGAGTGTGGGCTGGTTCATCCCATGGTGAAAGCATCCCCTAAGTACAAGAGGTGTCACACAGGGTGACAGAAGTGTTTATTTAGCCCTGCCCTCACTGCACGTCCTCCTGTGCCACCACAGGGAGCACAGCTAAGAGAGGTGACCTCACTGGCCACGGCTTGGGGTGAAGGCAAAATAGAAGGGTTTTGTGTCATCCATGGAAGGTGTCCACTGAAGCTCCTGGGTGGTGAGGGAGATATCGTAAATGGGGGTCTGTGCTGCAGAAGCAGTGGTCTCTGGGGTGGAGCAGCGGATGGGTGAGGACATATCCTAAAAGGATGTGTATCAAAAAGGATCCTGCCTGCTGCCTCGGCCAAGAACCTGTACCAGCATGGGTTGTGTTGGCCACTGTATGACCACATGCCAAGCACTGGGCCAATGAACACTGGAGAACCTATTGACCCAACCTGAGCACTGCGTTGGCCGTCTCTCATGAGCTGTCCCAAACCAGGATGTGAATGTGGTGGGAATGACTCACCAGGACTGAGTTGTTGACAATACTGACAGTACTGCAGCCGGCGTAACAGGGAGAGATGTACTCGATGCCATCAGAGCCACAGATGGGGTTGTAGGCTTTCTTGGGGCAGTTACATTGGATGCTGCACTCTGAGGCGTAGTGTCCAAATTCAGAGCTACAATAGAAAGGAAATATTGATGTACGGTGTTGAGCATAATTAATATGCATCTTATACAGAAAATATAATATATACGATATATATATATATTTAATACATATGAGTATACCCGTTTATATAGGGTTAGGAATGAAACACTAGTTGCTTAATGCTAAACCTCTCCCATGAGGAAGATCCCATAGAAATTCCATGATAAACCCCCAGAACCTGGGAATAGCATTCACCAATGGTCCAGCATGTTGCCCAATTCCTTCATTTTGTGTTCCCAGCCCTAAATGTGGGGTCTTGGGCCTTTGTGACCTACAGGAACGACTTTGGGGCCCGCTGTGACCACAAGAATGTGAATGGGTCAGCATGCAGAAACTGGGGGGGAGGATTTGGGGAAGACTGCATGGGCAAGGAGTCACGGTGCTCCCAGGTCTGGTCTCTGGCCATGTTACCGGCCCGGTGAGCAACGCGTTGTGCTTTCCAAGATGAAATTTTAATCTTGTGCTCTTTGTGCCAAAAAAAAAACCAATGCGTTCTCTCGAGTTTCACAACCAGTCAATGAAGCTGGCGTGAGTAAGGACGCGGTAGACTCAGAGTTTATTCACAAAAGCATGAATCCCTTGTCTTGTTTTAAGGAAATAAACATAATTTTGAGTGTTCTGCTCAAGTCCCAGCCCAGCCCCAAAGCGTGACCCCCCTGAGCCCCCCATCCCGCTCAGCTGCACACCTGTCTCTGTAGGTGATGCCGGCAACCTTCTGTGTGGGGCAGCCAAGGAAGACGAGGGGGAAGGCAAGGATCAGGCAGAGCAGCATGCCGAGGACACACATGGCACTGCACTGCTTCAGGGACATCTGGAACCTCTTCAGGATGGCACCGCCGACCACAATGCCAACCATCGCCCCCGGGATGTTCACAGAACCTGGGGAAAGGCAGATATCACAGCTTGGTGTCTGACCTCCAAACCAATGGGTTTTGTGGTCATGGTGGGGGATAGGTTGGGGTTGGATTTGGAGACCTTGGAAGTCTTTTCCAACCTTCACAATTCCATGATTCTATAAGTGGTCATGGTGGGAGTGGGTTGGGGTTGGACTTGGAGACCTTGGAAGTCTTTTCCGACCTTCATGATTCTGTGAGTGGTCATGGTGGGAATGGGTTGGGGTTGGATTTGGAGACCTTGGAGGTCTTTTCCAACCTTCACGATTCCATGATTCTGTGAGTGGTCATGGTGGGAATGGGTTGGGATTGGACTTGGAGACCTTGGAGGTCTTTTCCAATCTTCATGATTCTATAAGTGGTCATGGTGGGAATGGGTTGGGATTGGACTTGGAGACCATGGAGGTCTTTTCCGACCTTCATGATTCCATGATTCTGTAAGTGGTCATGGTGGGGATAGGTTGGGGTTGGACTTGGAGACCTTGGAAGTCTTTTCCGACCTTCATGATTCTGTGAGTGGTCATGGTGGGAATGGGTTGGGGTTGGATTTGGAGACCTTGGAGGTCTTTTCCAACCTTCACGATTCCATGATTCTGTGAGTGGTCATGGTGGGAATGGGTTGGGATTGGACTTGGAGACCTTGGAGGTCTTTTCCAATCTTCATGATTCTATAAGTGGTCATGGTGGGAATGGGTTGGGATTGGACTTGGAGACCATGGAGGTCTTTTCCGACCTTCATGATTCCATGATTCTGTAAGTGGTCATGGTGGGGATAGGTTGGGGTTGGACTTGGAGACCTTGGAGGTCTTTTCCATCCTTTACAATTCTGTGATTCTAGGATTCTAGGATATTTATTTTCTGCATAATGAACCACTGATGTAACAGTGTGTCCGTTTCTGCTGCCATCATTACAAAACTGTAAAGGTTTCCACGACAGACTTGGGGTTTTGAAAATCCCAACTTCTACAGGGATACTGAAGAAGTGCAGTGTGTTTAATTCATCAAAGGATCAACAAGGAGGTTACCTTCAGCCCATAAATACCCTATAAATACCCGAGGAAGGAAAGGATTTCCGGCTACAGACAGCTTTCTGTTCTAACGGAAAAAGGAGAAGCAAGATTTAGCAGCCAGGAGTGAAAGGTGGATAAATCCATATGAGAAATACACCACACATCTTTAATGCCAAGGGTAAATCAAGGCTGGGCACGACCCAGTAAGGCACATCAGTGGAGAACACCATCATTTCAGCATTTAACCTTCCTCCTATCTGCTTACTTTCTTCTGCTTTATTTTTTAAAGATCCTTACTGTGAGGATGCATGTTGCTTAGAATTACATTTTAAAAGATCCCCCTGTCTGTTATCTAGATCCCTGGGTGCTCCGGCTGATTTCAAGCCTTATTCCTCATACCTTGGTTACCATGACTCAGGCAGGTCCCAGCCTGAGACCGGACGTTCTGGATATTAAAAGTAAAAGCAGTTTTGTCTCGTGAGAACATATCCTGCTTGTAATATCTTTGCTTACTTCATAACAATACCAACAGCAAGAAATTAGCCCAACCTTTATGAGCCATTAGTCTAACTACAGTAAACATTTGGAAGATTAAGAGAAGGTGAACACAGCGGCTGGGCTGCTCTCTTGCTGCAAAGTGTCTTTACAATGCACGTGTGTATTTTTGCCATTTTTCGTTTTATTTCATGCACGCTTGTTAAGAGAACCTTCACTAATGGTCTATGCAAAGCAATCCCTACCATAGAAATGTGCACAAATCAAGCCTGATGGTTCCTTGCTCTGTTCTTCCAATGAGTTGTTCTCCTCTCCTTGGTTTTCAAAGAGGAGTTCAGAGCCTGGCAAGTCCTCATGCACAACAGCAACACTTACCAATGATCATGTTGGCGAAGGAGGCTGTGAGGGAGAACTGTCTCTCCAGAAACTTCCCCATGAAGGTGGCTAAGCCAGCAACCATGGCCGAGAGGTTGACCTGAGCCAACACCACCAGCAGGTAGACGGGGTGGCGAAGGTTCCTCAGCAGGACCACAGGGAAATCTGGAAAGAGAAAGGGAAGCCTGCTGCGTACAGAGGGGAACAGCAAAATATCACCCATAGAAAATGGCATAGCTTTGAATTTCCCCGAAGTTTTGGGCAGGATTTTGGGCAGGATTTTGGCAACCCTGCCTGCAGCAGTGGTGTTGGAACTGGACGATCTTTGAAGTCCCTTCCAACCCAAGCCGTCGTGTGATCCCATGGAAAATCCTGTGCAGGATTAACAATTCAGGATTGGTGAGGTCTTCCAAAGATTTCCCTTATAAAAGGGCAGAATGAGTGCTTTCAGGGTTTATCATTTTGGTTATATTATGTGGTGGATTGGATGCAAAGAGTGGGGTCGAAGCATCACTGGTTGCATACATGTCCCAAGGAAACAGCCTCAGTTCCTTTCCCTGAAGCTTTCTGGCATGGCTTCTTCTGAAACAAGCATGAAAAACGTCTAGGAGGTCACTAAGTGTTAATTTGTTTGTTTGCTGTGGTTGAAACTGTAGTGTCCTTTCTGTTTCGGTAGTAAAGATGCTTTTCTATTATTGTTATTACTTTCAATGGTTAGGATGCATTTTTCTGAATTACAGGCAAGAAACAACGCCAGCAGATTCCCCTGAGGCCAAACTCTTGGTACTTGAGCAAAGACATGCTGAAGGGACACTGACACCCACCAGCTGCAGACCTCTAGCCAGGAGCTGCTTCTCCCCAGTGCAGAGCCCTCGTTCTGCTCATGCCTTTGCTTTGCAGCACGTAAGCAAAGGGCATACATAAAGGCAACTTCCAGACAAACAGCAGATGAGCTTCCCAGATGAGGGCTCTGAAAGCCAATATGTTGGAGCAGAGATAAGGAATTAACAGGGAGGATTAATGCGAGGGCCTTGCTGTAAATTAATGGTGTTAATTCCCAGCAGCTCACAAACATGGGGACAATCTTTCTATCTGTTCCAGCAGGGAGAACCATCTGCCAGGAGCTGCCCCAAGCTGTGCATTCACTTTTATTGTTTTTGCCCTAAAAAGTCACATGAAGAGCAAAGACCTCTCCGTGGCTGCCAGAGGGTGACCAAATGCAAAGGGAAAGCTCGCCTTCGTGGGAGCATTCCCTCTGAGCTCAACATTCTGCTTCCAGGGTTGTGCAAACAGCTGGAGATGTTGGGGCCAAAGGAGGGCTCTGGAGGGGGTCCAAAGAGTGCAAGGTCCATGAGACAAGGACATGGACAGTGGGCATGGTGGGGATGAGTCAACAGTGGGATTTGGTGATCTTGGATGTCTTTTCCAACCCTCACGATTCTACGAGAGGGCAATGGTGGGGATGGGTTGAGGTTGGACTGGATGATTTTGAAGATCTCTTCCAGCCTTTGTGATTCTATGAGATGGGGATGGGTTGGTGGTTGGATAGTCTTATAGCTCCAAGTAGCCAGATACTAAAAGCATGTGGAATAAAGTCACAAAAAAACTTTAAAATAATTATTTAAAAAAACAAAAAAACACAAAACTTGAAACCACCTTTAGGCATCACCGAGAAACAAACAGGTCACGAGCCCCAGATTTTAATTGCTCTGAAGATCACCTTTCATGGATTAATTCCCAAATTGTGCAGCAGCGGCTGAGCATCCTCCCAGGTGCTTTCAGCAGAAGGCTGGAAATTAGCAATGGAAATTAGCAATGGAAATGAATTCTAGCTCACTGCATCCTGCTTTCCTCATTGCTGCAAGCAGATCCAAGGGCTGTGAATGGAGCACAGTAAAAGGAGCAGGGAGCAGCCCAAAGTCACCCAGCACATCTGTGCAGGAGCCAGAATTGCTCCCCACAGCACTCTGACTTTCCTCAATTTGAATAGCTCTGGTGATTGGAGCCTGCTTGTTTCTATAGGAGTTGACCTCATTGTTTGGAAAGGTCCCCAGTGCTTTGCCTGAGTGTTTGTCCCGTACTCAGCCCCATCCTGTTATTGAGACTGTGGATGGAAAAGCTCTTCCTGTCCTTGAAGTGCAGCCCCCAGGGCTCTGCAAACTGCTCCTCATGCATCGTCTCATACAGACCCAAAGCCCCAGAGGCTGCTGGAAAAAATGAGAATACAAAGAACCTCATCTATGGGCCCGAGCTTGTCCTCACTTTGAAGCTTTCATAGGGAAGTCCTGGGATGGAGGTAGGAACAGTCTGCTGTGATTTCAGTTTGATCCAATTCCTGATGGGTTCTTGATGCTTTCCTTCATCCCACCCCGAATAGGACACCCATAGCCATCAGTGTGGCACCTGCAGGAACACAACCTGCAGAAATGCACAGGGCTTCCTGTCCCTGTACCCCCCTGGCACCCCTTGGGATGCTGATGGACCACCAAAAAGACGAGGTCCAACCCACACCTTCTTGCCAACGACCATCTCCATCCAGCAGCATGTAGATGAGTTAGCTTCTAACTAATTAACTTCTAACTTCTTTTGGCTTCATCTAGTCTGCCCCCGTTACATCATCACACACCACCCACCGTCCACATTCTGGACCTAGCAAGGGTTTTTTGGGTGCAAGGATGGCACTGTAGGCTGGCACTGGACACCACTGCAGCCCCATTTCTGTAAGCAGGAGGTATATATTGAGCTGCTGGGGCTGAGATCATAGAATCACAGCATCACTAAGGTTGAAAAAGACCTCCAAGATCACCAAGTCCAACCTCCAGATGTCTGAGTGAGGTTCAGCCCTGAGCTTTGCCATTGCTGGTTTTACAAAACCTTGGTCACCTCAGCAAGATTGCTTTCCTGGCCAAAATTACAGATTTTCAGGACTGAGACTTAGGGGAGAAACTCTTGGCAATAATGGATTTATTATCACAGCCCTGCTGCAAACACACAGAGGCCAGGCGCTTCCTCCTCTCCCCACCCAGGCACAGGGAGCTCATTTTTACTCATTTTTTGGAGGCAGAGAGCAGAGCATCGGTGTGAAAATCCCATCTGAACGCCATAAATCTGCTCCCACACAACAGCTCCCAGCAGTGGTGTGCTGGGTGAATGGTTTGCTAAATGATGGTGCAGTGAAGTCATTGGGGAACAGCCCCCAGGCCGGCTCCTATAGCTCAGCATTGGGCTGCAAGCGAGTGGTGCAAAGAGCAGAATGAAAACCTGCCCACGCTGGCTCTGCCTGCCCTGTGCTGACCTTCGTGAAACAAGAGAGCTTCCAATAAATGAAAGGGATAATACTTAGGAAATAGACATGGACTGACTGCAGAGGGTCACTTTTCTTAAGTAATTGCCCAAGAACCAAATATTTATTTCAAACAAACCTGACCCGTAGCCTCAATAGACCCAAGCCCAGCTGATTCCCTTCAGTTCTAAGTGCATCCCTAAGCCCCCTGACTTCCAAACAAACTCATTGCACTGGATTAATTCCAGCCTGCACAGACGTGCAGCTGGTTTTAAATGCTCAGACCCCGGCTGCAGCCAACCCCTGCAGGACAAACAGGGCAGTGTGGCTGTCACGTTGTCACCAGGCTTGACGGACAGGATCTGAGGAGGTTTTGGGGGCAGGATTGTGATCACAGATGGTTGCACCCAAGCAGCAAACCCTGCTCTAACTGGGCATCCCTCTCCCTTCCCATCACCCTGCTGTGGGTTTACCCCCTCTTTCTTGCTAGGTTTGGGTTCTGATGAAGGGTCTGGGTTCCATTTGGCTTCCATTTCCATTGAGCAGATGAGCCATGAAGCCAGGCAGTGCTGAGTGCTCCCACTCCCAGACAATGAGATGGTGCTGAGCCCCTCTCATATGATGCCTGAATCAGCACAGGCTGGGCTGTGTGTTGTGTGCAGACAAGGAGGAAATCTGTCAATTGCGTTTAAGCCAGCAGGATGCCTACCTGCATCCTGAGGGCTGAGCACAGGGAGGAACATCCCTCTTTCCTATTAGCATTGCGAAGATGGATGAATGGGACACTGCCCATTGCCAGGATGGGTGGACGTGCAAGCAGAGAAGACACAGAATCACAAAACAGTTTAGGTTGAAAAAGACCTCCCAGGTCACCCAGTTCAACCATCAGTCTGGCCTACTGAGTGCCATCACCAAGCCACGTCCCTTAGGGCCATGCCCACGAGTCTTTTTGATACCTCCAGGGATGGGGACACCACTGCCACACCTGTTCTGGTGCTTGGAGCCACGACGGACCAGCAAGAGGATGAGGTCCGATGCATGTCTTCTTTCCCATGCACTCAACTCCCTCACTCAGACCACTGATATAAAAAAAACCTCCCTGCCAAGCAGGAGGATGCACAGACTTACATTTGATGAACTGGAGTAGGGAGAGGTTTTGCACGTGCTCTGACCTCGACCTGAGCTGGCGGAGCATATCCTTGCTCTTCTTGCTGCTGATCTCCTTCCCACTTGTCGCCTGTGGACAGATAAGAGTTGATCACCACCAACATTCCTACCCAGCTCACCCCTCCCACAGCTGTGCTGAAGGAAGAAGGGGAAATCTCCCTTTGGAATCACAGCCTGGGGGAGGCAGAGGGCAGCCCACCCTCCTCGCAGATGGAGCTTGTGATGCTCTGTGCCCTGCCGGCAAATCCTGGCATCAGGATGAGAGCATCCATGCAGATGTCTTCATTGCAGGACTAAGAGCCGTTTTTTCCCCTTTTCCCCACAGGACTGAATCATATTTCATAAATATCCATAGGCACACAAACCCAAGAAACGATGTACCCGGACTGCTGGGCAAGGTCTACCTCAATGAGGCAAAGGGGGCTCTCATTTGGGATGGAGGATGTGAATTTCTCCTTAGTGGAGATGGAGATGGGGACGCAGAGGCAACAGCAGGCACGTGCCAGAGGCTCTGGGTTGTGCTGTGCAGCTGCAGACCCCTCACCTCTCTCCGCCTCTTTCCACTGTTCTGGATTATGGGAATCCCAGCTGAATTCTAGCAACTCTGCTCTCTTCTGGTGCCTTTATAGGTTTTGCCCCTAAGAACAGCAGCGTGGAAGGGATATCCTTTCCCTCCATGGGGGGTACTTCCATTCTGGGGATCAACACAGCTGGAGGGCAGATGTGTCCGCGTCTCGGTGCTTACAGCCCTAATTTAGTGTCAGCTGGTGGTTAGAGCTTTGTAGGGATGGCATCCACACCCTGCCTGTCCCACTGCCACCGCTCCAAAGCAGAGAGAAAAGAGGAGAGGTGGGACATGGGGTCCTTGGATCACACCCCAGCTCCATCCCAATCTCCTTGGGAGCCATCCGAGAGCAGCACCCTGCACATCATCCTGCACCAGCAAGAGGCAGGCCAAGGGAGAGGGGGGTTTTTGGATGCACGAACCAATCCCCTGTTCTGTTTTTACTTGTGGGATGAGGGCATGAATTAGGTGAGAAGTGCTACAACAGAATCATAACACAGAGAGGGAGCTCAGGGGGAGTGTGCTTTGATGGAAAACCACAGCATGTTTCCAGCCAGCAGCCCTGGGAGCCACGTCTGACATCCTGCTAACGTGAGTCAGACAAATGAGTTCATCTGATGGAAATTAGATGTTCCACGTTCCCTAAAAGAGCTGGATGGTTTGTTGGCTGAAATGGGCTCTTTTTCTCTGAAAGCACGACATTAAACACTGGAAAGGTCACAACGCCCCGTGCTGCGAATGCCACCGTCTCTTCTGAAGAGTCTCTGCACAGCAGCAGTGGGATCTGTGCAGCTCCTTCTCCATGTGCCATCGGTAGAGCATAGAGATTGATATAATCATTTCAAATGCACAGATATAAATCCAGTTCCTCCTGCTTTTCCATCAGGACCAGACAGGCTGGAGCAAAAACCACAGCATTTTTCAAAAACGAATTCAAGCTGTTGCTCACTGCAGCTTTCCCAGCTGACAGCTGCTGTTGTTTCAGAGTGGGAACAGCATGCAGGGCTGCACACCCAGAGCCAATCCACATCCCCAGTCCTCCACATCCCCCCAGTCTCTGTGTAAACAAGACAGTGTGCATCTCCGTACAAGGAGCAAAGCCCTGGAGGAGAACGCAGGATGCACTGGCTCAGATTCACAATATATTCCTGCAGGAGGAAACGCATTCCTGAGGGGTGAAGCAGGAAAACTGGGAAAGCAAGCAGAGAGGGAGCGGGTCCTGCCTGCTGTGGGGATTTCAGTGTTGTATCATGCACTGGCATGCTGACATCACTGGCTGAAACAATGCAGGTTGGTGGCTCGGCGCTTCCCGGCCGTCTGCTGCAGCCTGTTGCCAAATGAAAACAACCAAATGTGGGAAATGTTGCGCAGAATGGCCCCATGCTCTGTTTTTTTTTAGGGTTGTTCCTTAGAGGGCTCGATGGACGGGGCTCCCGTTGCATCCTTTGCTTTTGCAATGGGGTTTTGTCTAACGCTGTCAGGCTTCTTGGGATGGTGAAGGAGGCAGTCGGCTTTTGAGGGGTCTTGGTTGGGTTTCCCAAGGAAGCACCAGCAAAACCATAGGCTCATGCACTCACTGAGGCCAGAAAAGACCTCCAAGATCCCCAACACACCCCACCATGCCACAGTGCCCCACATCCCTCAGTGCCACATCCCCACCGCTCTGGAACATCCCAGGGATGGTGACCCCCCCCCAAATCTCTGGGCAGCTGTGCCAGTGCCTGATCACTCCTTTGGAGAAGAAAATGTGAGCATGGTGCAACGTGAGCCCATCGCCTCTTGTCCCATTCCCATGCACAGACATGAATAAATCAGACACAGCGGAGCAGGGCTGGGAGCCAGGGGAAGAGCAGGACCTGCTTTGCAGGACAGGCGGATGGAGGTGGCTACTGCAGCATGGTTTCATGCAGATATACCATGGGAAGAAGGGGATAAATGACCCGCTTTGTGACATACAGATTTTCTGTGCTTAATTTGGGGTTTCTGGCAGATTTCCCCTCTGGCTGAGCTGAACCTGCCGCTGCAGGCTCAGTGCAAAGCAAGGTCAGCGAACCTATTTAGGTGTTGCGCAAACAAAATGTGAAACCTCATCGCCTGAAAAAGCACCCATTTCCCTCCAGACAAGGTCGTGCTCCTTACAAACACTCCTCTGTGCCTCTTCTAGCAGACATGGGTCCCCCTGGGCCCCATTTCCTCGAGTGCTGAAATAGCCATCCTGCAGCCTTGCTCAGGTGGAGCCAGGTGATTATTTTTAACTCTTCCTGTATTTGACATCCCATTGGGAAAATCCAACCACTGAGACTGACCCACTCCTGTAACGCAGCCACTTCTGCACCATTGCACTCTGCCACCTGCCCTCCGAGTGCTCCCCAAATCATGTCCTCTATTTCTAGGCTGGTGCTTAGAGGTTTTAATGGGGAAGCCCTGGGGGCTCTGGGGAGAAAGATTCTCAACAAGTGCTTGGATTCCCTGCCCCAGCTCTTTAACCTTTGGCCAACAGCTGACAACACAAAAGGAGCAGACCATTGAAAGTTCCCTGTGGGTTCTTTTCCTTTCTCTGTGCCCTGGAAGCAAATCATGTCGCTGCTGGATCAACGTGGGAGGATTTGGATCAGTGTGGACAATTTGTCCCAAAAGAGAAATGGGAGAAGCTATTTTTCACTTTTTCTCCATTGCACAAGGTCCCTGGGACACAGAAAGACAAGTCTGCCATCCCACAGCATGGGACCTGGGAAGTTCCCTGCTAATCTGTCTGCAGGATGTTGTCCTAGGTTTACCAGTTCCTGCCCTATAGTGTGAGGCACTCTTGAGATCACAGAATCATAAAATTGCTCAGGTGGAAAAGACCTTCAAGACCATCAGCTCCAACCTTAACCTAACCGTACTACCCTAACCCTGACAACCCAATGCTAAATCATCCAGCCGTGAGATGGATGGGTTTAACCATGGAAGAAGGGAGGTGACGTCCCAAACCTCTGCTCTGCCACATAGGTCTCCTACCTTGGTGTTTCCCTTTGCCTTCAAGCATCTCCTCAAACAATTCAGGGGTGAATTACAAGTGAGACCTGAAGGGATGGGCAACAGGGGATGCATCTCACCCAGGGACAAAGCAGAAATCCCAGCAGATGCTCTTTGGGGGTCAGCACAGAGCCACTGCACTGCTGCAATGCCCTGAGAGCTCCTACACTTCCCACCCCTCCAGCCCTGCTATGAAATGCCCCCAAAATCCACTGCAAAGGCATGAATCCACTGGCCACTGCTGTTCTCTCCCTCCTGTCTTTGGTGGCACGGTTCCTTTCATGTTTGTGCTTCCTTGCAGCCCTGATGTTTCACTTCTCCAAGCTGATGCACCACACGTGGGGCACTGGGATGAAGAAGGACCCAACACGAAAGAAGCTTTGTTCCCATCATCTCTTCTGGTTTGCACACACGAGTCCCTCACATGGATGGGCTACGCTGGGCTGGGGGCTGACAAAGGATGGATCACAGCGTCCTGTTCTCCCTCTTCAACAGCGCCAGCGTTTACATAAATAATGGAAATCCAGGATGTCAGTATGAGAACAACAAATACTCCAGGTCCATCTCCACATGGTGCAGCCGTGGGAGGAGTAAGAATGAACTGAGGATGGTTTTTCCAGGAGAGGTGGGGAAGTGCCGGCCCTGCTGTAGTGAGAACCAACAGAAGTCAGGATGGTTGGAAAAGAGGGCTCCTTGGGTTGGAGAGGTCCTCCGTACAGTGCTGAACAAGGTTAGTGCTTCCTCTTTTGTTTCAGGTGATGAGAGGGCACCTTCTCCCCTTTCAGACCCAGGATGGATGGTGCAGCACTGACCCAACTCTACTGGGGAACTGGAAGATGCTCAAGGTCTGGGACAAAACCTTGAGAAATGGGTCAGACACGTGGAGGCAGCATTAAACTGGAATGACTGGAATAAAACTGGTCTCGACTGGAGGCAGTTTGTCCACTGAAGGTCTTTTCTTCTCATCTTTAGCTTGAGATGATGACAACTTTACGGCTTTGCTGTGGTTGTCCCTCCAGCAGTGTTGTTCAGGATGCTAGAAATGCACTGATGGGTTTCAAAGCAGAGGACCGAAAAGAGCACTGGTGGAGCGATCGATTCATGAAAAAAAGATCAAAGGAGTGAACTCTCATTAGTGTTAACACAGAGTGCAAAAGTCCTTCCAGGAACTTCAAAGGAAGAAGCCGTAAAGATGAAACGTGGCTGTAGAATGAAAATCCTCCATCTCTTTTGGCCAACGAGACGGAGATGTCTGTGGGATGATGTCCATTGGGGAGGGTGTGCTGCGGTCTGGAGGAACCACCATGAGCACAGATGAAGAAAAAATGAAGGCAGAAGGACTCCCTGTTGCCCCACAGGGCTGCAGCACTTCTGGGAACCCAACAGGGGTAGAACACGACATCCCCAAAAAGCCCAACTGGTCCAACTGGTGACACCTCACAAGGCAGGAGGAGCCCAAATCTCTTGAAGAATCACTTGTTGATGTGGTATTTCCAGAGAAACCAAGAACTGTTCTGCACCAGGCAGTGCACGTGCTTGTTTAGACAAGTGTTAGCATTCTGAGATCAAATCTATGTGAAAGGCAGCCAGACAGGCTGCAGCATGACCGTGACATTGAAAAGAATGCAGTTTCACCAACCAAGCACCTCCATGGGACTCCAGCAGCTAAAAGCATTCCTAGCTTTCCTGTGTCACACCTCCTCTATAAGAACAACATGCTTTGAGTCGTTCTCTGCCATGCTCTGTTTGCCAAAAAGCCAGAACCACAGCCCCACATAGCACTTGGGAAGCTCAGCAGGTGTTTTTTGTGCTGGCACGAGCATGGATTCGCTCACCAGGGATCCTGAGAGGTTGAGACCCCATTGGCAAGCACTGAGGCGTGAGCAAAGCTGGGTGCTGCAACCCCGCGTGCAAGTGAGTGCTGAAAAAATGGGGGTTAGCAGTGGAAATGAGACAAACTACCCACCAGCCTCAGTATTTCAAACACAGCCAGGGCACTTCTAAAGAAAGCTGGGGATGCATTGTTCCATGGTTTGTATTTCCTATGAAACAGGACCGACTTCTTCATCAGATACATAGGAAACATGGGCCAGCAGTGTAACAGCTGCCAGCAGCTCCCAAGATGGACAAGGCAGAAGGAGAAGGACCATTCCTTCCCCCAGGATGTGGGGAGTGCAGCTGGGCCAGGAAGGTGAGAAAGCAGGACCTCCATCACATAGGGCTTTCCTGGTTCTATATCCTCCTGCACAGAAGTGCTGCTTTGGTGTGCCACCATGAAGTCAGCACATCCGCTGAGCTGCTTGCACATGGCTGGGTTTCACTCAACTGGGCTGTGCTTAGCATAGAGCCTAAGTGAGAACAACTGATGCTGGACACGAGGCCAAACCACAGCTCACATGGAATCATAGAATTATTAAGGTTGGGAAAGACCACTAAGATCATCGAATCCAGCCATCAACCCATCCCCACCATGCCCACTCACAGAACCACAAGATCATTAAGGTTGGAAGAGACCTCCAAAACCATCAAGTCCAACCCCAACCCATCCCCACCATATCCAAACCCAACCCATCCCCACCATATCCACTCACAGAATCGTGAAGGTTGGAAAAGACCTCTAAGACCACTAAGACCAATCGTTGACCCACCCCCACCATGCCCATACACCACGTCCTTCCTTGAGGAAGGATGTTTGTGTGCAACGCCACAGGGACCACCCGCAGCCCTTCTCCTACCTCTTTTGGCATTTCCCGTGGGAAGAAGAAATAAGGCACTGCGGACACGGCCACGAGGCTGGCTGCCACCAGGAAGCCAAGCCACCAAGCACCAACCCACCGTGGGTCTTTGTTGGTCAGCAGGACCTCATCTGCAGCACAAACAGATGGAATGGCGTTTAGTCCAAGTCCCACAGTGCACCAAGGGGATGGTGCTGAATGGCCCCAGGCACCCAAGACAACGGTGTGCTCCATAGAGGAGGTTCCCACCCTGGGGACCATCAGTTCTGAGGTCTGAGCAGCCTGGAGGTATACTAAGTAAGTGTGCAGCTGATAATAAATTAGAAGTTGTTGACTCCCTCCTGGGTAGAGAGGCCTTTCAGAGAGATCTCAGTAAATTGGAGGGCTGGGGAATCTTCCAATATCAGGAAGGGTCAGGTTGAGTGTTAGGGAAAGGTTCTGCTCCATTGGGCAGTGGGCATGGCCCTGAGCTGCTGGAGCTCAGGGAGCTCTGGGACACAGCCACGGGGCTGGGTGGTGAGGTGCAGGATCAGGAGCTGAGCTCACTGCCTTTGTGGGTCCTGTCCAACTTGGGATATTCCATGGTTCTGTAGAAGCATAGAATCACCGAGGTTGGAAAAGACCTTCAAGGTCATCTAGTCCACCTACCACCGACATTTCCCTCCTAAACCACGTCCCGCAGTACAACATCCAACCTGGCTCGTGCCATGCTACCAATCACAGAATAGTTTGGGTTGGAGGGGACACTCAAGGGTCATCCAGTTCCAACTCTGTGCTGTGGGTTGGACTATCACCCACCCAAACGTGCTGCCCAGGGCCC
This sequence comes from Tragopan temminckii, assembly GCA_028571105.1. Taxonomy (NCBI): domain Eukaryota; kingdom Metazoa; phylum Chordata; class Aves; order Galliformes; family Phasianidae; genus Tragopan; species Tragopan temminckii. The sequence continues at coordinate 156,758,271 of JAOWBP010000001.1, read as the reverse complement.
CATCTCAGCTCGCTCCTCAGCAGCATCCAGGGGATGGATGGCTGAGCAGGGCTGCTGCCCTCACCCACCTCCAGCCACTTTGTCGATGTCGACGTAGAAACGCAGCATGCCAGAGCCCAGCATGAAGCCCACCCCCGGCCCAACCACGGTCAAGGAGAACAGGATGCCTGCAGGGAAGAGAGCAGAGAGGGGCTCAGCCCCGTGCAAAGGGGCTGTGGGGGCTGGAGGTGGATCCCACCACAGCTGCCCCCATCGTGGGCTGTTTCCCAGCAGCTTTCTCACCTCTCTCCTATTGAGATCTATCCTATCTATGGGGATAACAACCCCATGCTTTCCAGGCTCCTTTTGAGAAAAAGGTTTTGCAAAACTCAGATGTTTCCTTGCTACTTTTCTCCAGCCTCCTAGGCAAGTTGAAATTCCCCCGGGGAGCCAGATGTGCCCTTTGACATCATAAATCTAGATAAAGTTGTTCCGGGGACTTTTGACATCATCATGCCGTGTGCGTTAATTTCCAGTTTACTGCCCGTCCTTTGCAGGGTGAAGGTGATAACAGTTATCAGTGAACCCTTCTATGTGAATTGCTGATGAAAACAGTAAACATGCTGAGCGTTCCGCTCCCATTATTTTAAATAAGCTCCAAAGGTCTGGAGGAAAATTTAGAACCACAGAATGGTTTGAGTTGGAAGGGAACCTTAAAGACCATATGGTCCCACTCCTCACAGTGCACAGGGGCACCCACAGCTCCAGCAGTGCTCAGATCCCCATCCAGCCTGACCTTGGTTATCCATTTGGTATGGTGCTTCCAGACAGCAGTGACCCGTTTTTGAGCCATCCTTGCAGGCCCATCCAGCTCAAAATATAGATAACAGATGCCAAAGGGCTTGGAGGACCTGAGTGGACCATCTCATCCATCCCACCACCGTGAGGCATTCTCATGCATCTTCCCCCACTCACTGCACTGAAGGATGCTTGCCCACCCTCTGGATGGTTGTCCCTGCTGTTTCAGCCTCCTATCATTTTCCCCACACATAAAAATAACCCCAACCTCTCCCCTAAATCACGTTTTCCAGCACACCTGGTCTGTCTGCTCTTGCTACAGAGGGTTAATTCTGTTTTTCCCTCTTTCCACCACCACCCCAGCCTTACCCAAGTAGAGGGGGGAGTTCCTCTCGCTGGCAAAGTCGTCGATGTAGGAGATCCCAAAGGGTTGGATGGGGACACCGCCAATGCCCAGCAGCATCTGGGCGATGAACATGACGAGGAGGACCTCGTGGTTCTCCCTGGCAGTGTGGGGGGCACAGACAGAGTCACTGAGGTTCCCCAAGGAGCCCATCCCTTCGGGTTGGCACAGGTCGGTGGTGTTGCTGAACACACCTGTGGGGACAAGAGAGGGTCTGAGGGTTGGTCAGGAGAAAAGAAGAGAGCAGCAAGAGTGATTTGGGTTGGAAGGGACCTTAATGATCAGCTACTTCCAATCTCCCTGCAGTGAGCAGGAAAAACAGAAGTATAATCATATCATAGAATCATAGAATGGCTTGGATTGAAAAGGAGCACAATGCTCATCCAGTTCCAATCCCCTGCTATGTGCAGGTCGCCAACCAGCAGACCAGGCTGCCCAGAGCCACATCCAGCCTGGCCTTGAATGCCT